>BTPG01000003.1:175834625-175977125 GCA_036245525.1 Semisulcospira habei | reverse complement strand
CGTGACAGCAACTGACCCTGACCTTGCCCGCTGGGTTCTGTCCACATGACTGTGAGGGACACATTTTGTCCTCCCGCTGAAGTGACAGGCTGTGTCACGTTCAAGCCCTGCGCCCCTCCGGCTTTGAATAACGCAGGTCCGTCTGAAAGCGTAGAGTGGAAGGATCGGTCAGCATCCTGCATCTTCAAGAAGGCAAGAACCCAACGAAGAAAGAAAAACGCTTAGAAAAACCAATTATAACACAGATGTGTTGTATATGTCTTTTCTAATCGTCTTTCTTTCTTCGTTGGGTTCTTCACACTTGGTAATCACCTTTTTGGTCTCAGTGAATTTCAATAAAAACACTGGTCTCCATCCCGCATCCCCTCCCCACCTCGAGCCCCTCCCGGGATAAAAGAGAGCCCTTTGAAAGAGCACAGAATAAGACACACACTGGTTGTCGCCCTCGATTCGCTGCCGCTGGTAGCGGCAGCGAGTCGAGGGAGACAATCAGTGTGAACATAGAGATTGAAGGCCCACTACCGCCGTAACTGTTCAAGATACACTTCTGTATGGTTACGCAACGCTACATACAGGTAGCTATGGCTCATTTACACACAGGACAATCCAGGACAAGACACGTCGTCTTTATATCAAGTAACCTGACAAAGACTCCACTCCGTTCTAGAAATACAACGCTTTCAGTACGAGAAACAGTTGCACAAATAGATTGACTGACACGCTAACGGCCGCGCAAGTGCGATTACGCGTGTTTTGGCGGCTGCGTGTCCAAACTGCTGTTAAAGTTCATTAGGTTTTGCCGAAATGGTGCTGAAATGTGTCTTCAGATTTATGCGGGGACTCATGAAGATTTATGCCTCCTGCATATAGAGAAATAAATCACGAATCATCAGTTCGACCGATAAAATACTAGCTTTAGAGAGCATTGTAGAAGCTTTTTATCCGCCGTGATTTGGCTTTCGTTCGTTTCTGGGAGTCGTTCGGCATAAACGTAACCCTTCTAATGCAAAACTGATAAACCGCTGTTATCCACCGTGTTCGCTGTCTTGTCAAAAGTAGCACGACCCAGACGGGAAAAAATGATGCCCATCTTGAAAAATACACAATTTTCACTAACAAGAACCACTTTTATTTGAAGTCCATTTGCTCAGTTCCTCCACAGAGTTGAATGAAGCTTTTGAGCTTTTGTTGAGAGAGAGAGAGAGAGAGAGAGAGAGAGAGAGAGAGAGAGAGAGAGAGAGAGAGAGAGAGAGAGAGAGAGAGAGAGAGAGAGAGAGAGAGAGAGAGAGAGAAAACTTGAAGCTCTTTTTATTACGGTATAAAAGCATAAATCTTGCTGATTTGTATTCCAGCTTGTCGAACTAATTAAATATAATAATAATAATAATAATAATAATAATAATAATAATAATGACGATGATAATAATAATAATAGCAATAAAAGAACGCAACAACACACGCAAAAAAACCCACGCAAAACAACAACCAGAAAACCCACGAAAAACAAACTAACCAAACCCAACCCCCCCCCCTCCCCCCCGCCCCCCCCCCCAAAAAAAAAAAAAAAAAGATGGGATGAGCCATAACCCAGAAAGTACCTTCTATATGAGAGCTGTCCTCGCTGTCAATGATCTCTACCTTTTGTCTTTGACCTGATTCTGATGTTGAATTATCTCCTATTGAAAAAGTCTCGCAGATCTGCCAATGCGTCAGTGAGTTCTATAAGGGGGGGTAGGACGTACGTGTCATTGATTTGTCAAACGTACTTTGTCATGACGTAAGTTTTAGTTTTTACGTAATTTTATATTTTACGTGATATGAGTTTCACTTTCGCTTCACAGGCTTGAGAAAATGGTGACAAAACTAGAACTTCACGGTACAATTTCAGTCCTGCTATAATTTGTGTGAAGCTACCTAGCTACATGATATACTAAGTACACGGGTCACCTGCATGCTCTTCTGAAAGCGCGTCAACGCATGCGCGCGCGCGCTCCAAACATCTCCAAGAGGCATAGATCCTCATGCGCCTGGTGGGCGCATGAGGATCTATTCCTCTTGGAGATCCGCGCATGTTTGTGTGTGTGTGTGTGTGTGTGTGTGTGTGTGTGTGTGTGTGTGAGAGAGAGAGAGAGAGAGAGAGAGAGAGAGAGAGAGAGAGAGAGAGAGAGAGAGAGAGAGAGAGAGAGAGAGAGAGAGAGCGCCGGCGCGCGAGAGAGAATGACGTCATATTTAGTAGAGTGTTATGTCGGTGTCTGCGTGGTGACGGAGCTGCCTCTTTTACGTCACCGCCACTGTCTGACTTTCTCTAGAAGTAAAGTGGTTTTTTTTTTAGTGTTTTAATTCTTTTCTGAAAAGAATTAATTTTTACTAAAGAAGTTGAAAGGATACAAAGCTGGCTAACGAACTCATCCGATGTCTTTCTCCAAACTAGCCATATGCAAAAGTTCAAGTAAATATGACAAAAATTACAGACTCTAATCTGGATCAACCGACTTCCTATAAAAGGTTGTTTATGTCTTCAATGAGACATTCAATTACAATATGCCCGGAGGCTCTCTTAGCCACCCCTTTAAGAAAATATTTTGCCAAGTTTCAAGTGTGTGTGTAAAGCAATATCGGAGATTCTCTTGTTGACATACATTCGCACATACATACATACATACATACATACATACATACATACATACATACACACATACGGCGCTTCGCGCCAAATGTACGTCCAGCAGCGAGGTTAGCGTAACTAGACATGACGTAATTTTTATCTTGAAGTTGTTACCCTTCAATTGTTAGAGGTTTAGCCTGCCCGCCTTTGACATCATGGACATGCTATTAAATTCGCCCCACCGCGACCCGTCCTAAAAGGTCCCTATAAATAGAAGGGACTTAAAAACAAACACACACACACAAACACACACACACGCACGCACGCACACATACACACACACGCACGCAGACACACACACACACACACACACACACACACACACACACACACACACACACACACACACACACACACACAGAGTAATTCGGCATGACGGATGTGCGTAGAAAACTGATGTTTTCGGCCAAGATGTTTATCGTACAAAAATGGGCGTACTGTGAATGCGTGGCTGTTTTACCTGGTAACTGACGTACATAGTATCCCCCACATGTAGGCACCTTCGTCACGCTGCAGGATGTATTTACCTGAAAGAAGACGAGCAAACACTAATAATCTGTGTGTTCAGGTCTGTGATGTTGGACCATACGGTCTGAGGCCGCAAGGTCCAAAATCACGGACCTGCAAGCAAAGGCATCATAGTCAGCTGTACACATATACAGGAAGACATTGGGCCCTGTGGTCGAAATAAACTCATTCAAGGCGCCCCTCATCAATAGCTGCGGAAGTGCCATGTAGTGTTGCCTGTGGCAACGCTACACGACACTTCCGCATCTATTGATGCGCAGCGCCCTGAATGAGTTAATGAAGGCTAAATTTGAGAGTTCTCCCTGCAGTTCAAGGTACAGATGGTTAATGATATTTTAAGAGTGGTGCCAAGCTATTCTGGCACCACCTTGGAACTATCATCGTCGTTTTATAGTCGTAGAGTTGTTCTGACACCACTCTTGAACTGTCACGGGCATTCTATAGCCGCCAAGGTATTTTTCTTGAACTGTTATGGACGTTCCAGTCGCCAAGATATTCAAGTCCGTGACCCTTGAACTATCATGTCCATTCTACTAGGCGCCAAGCTGTTCTGACACCATCCATGAATTATCATGTAACTTCTTGGTGCCAAGCTATTCTAGCACCGCCCTTGAACTATCATGTCTCTTGTCGTGTTGATTTAAACAGTTGTATTTGATTTGCATCGTCGACAGACAGAAAAAGACACATCAGTGCAGAAACAGGTCCATGGCAGAACAAGCTGAAGCTTATGAGCGGCTCTGGGCAGGATTATTTGTAGATGATAAAAAGGTGCCGTCATATGTCAAAAGGCAGCACGTCCATGTTTGAGAAAAGCGAGATATTCACTGTATAACAATGAAAAATCTCGCTTTTCTCAAATATGGACATAACTTGCTTCTGACATTTTAAAGGCAGAATGTATGCAGCGGCGATGAAACGGAGCAAGTCGAGTTGCGCCAGGACGAAATGGGTCAAACATTAAACAAACTTAACCCCTTGATTGTCGACAAAAGGTCGACTCCAATCCAGCTGGAAGGACATAGAATCGCATGAGCCCCAACCATCTGCAGGGGCTCATGTGGATCTAGGTCTCTTGCTGACCCCACCTCTTTGTATCCGCCGTGTACATGGGCAACTGGGCCTGTTTGGTGTTGAATTAACAAATATTTCAGAAACACAATCAGCGCCCAGTTAACCCCTTTTAACCCCAAGGTCCCATTTCTCAAATTGACGTGTTGCTTAACGACTATGTACCAGGTGCAGGAGATGGATTGACTATGATAATTCAAGGGTAGTGCCAGATTAGCTTGGCGCCTGAAGGCGCCAAGCTAATCTTACACTACCCTTGAATTATCATGGACCGGTCAATCCATCTCCTGCTGTAGGGACTCGGGGGCTAAATGGGTTAAGCGCGCTTTTGTTCTGTGCTGGAAATAAACATAGTGCCTGTTTACTCAAACCGGCGATCGATATTTCTTGTATTAGTTAACCCTCGGCGGCAGCAGAGTTTTGTCGCGAGGATGTTTGCAAGAAGCATCGCGACACAAACCACCTACCGACAACCAAAGTGTAAATTAGATTCACGCTGGGTGTTTTACGGTGGATAGTACAGCGAGGATGACCCCCTTCAGCGTCACTGATTAGACAGATCTGTGTGTGCGAGGGGTTGGTAGCGTGCTTGCATATTATTGTTAATGATTATGTTAATGATAATGCAATGTCTGCGGTAACTGTGACTTCTGACCAAATAATTAACACTGGCTAAGCATTATTCTTGAATATGACAATGCGTTATTTGAAACAGAATGAGACTGTTTAGAATAAGAGAATATCATGTGAAGTGTCATTTAACCCACTCAGCCCTGACGCACTACAGCAGGAGATGGATCGACCATGATAATTCAAGGGCAGTGCCACATTAGCTTGGCGCCGACAAATGTTAATTCAAGGGTAGTGCCAGATTAGCTTGGCGCCTATGGGCGCCAAGCTAATCTGGCACTGCCCTTGAATTATCATGGTCGATCCATCTCCTGCAACAAGCGCATAGTCGTTAGATGACGCCTCCAACATTTGGGAAATACGTGCGTGGGATTGAACTTAATGATAATGCAGTGTCTGCGGTTTCTGTGACTTCTGACCAAACAATTAACACTGGCTAAGCATTAGTCTCGAATATGACAATGCATTGTTTGAAACAGAATGAGACTGTTTAGGATGAGAGAATATCATGTAAAGTGTCATCTAAGGAATGTCTTGATTTTTGCTGGCATGCTGAAATACGTATGCATCATATGTGTGGTGTAATGAAACATGTTCTGACTGAAAAGTGGTTGTTCGGAACAGTTCGGTCAAATGCAGATGCCTACAGTAGTATTTTGGACATGGATGGCTTACCATATAAAATAGCAGTTCCTCAGGGATAGCTGATGGCTTAGTGGATATTTTTCAGTGGCTCGGTGGCAGTTTGGTCTCTTTATTCAGTCGCTATGGTTTGTGCTGAAACTGCATTTCCTCACGGGAAACATGGCTGCACTGACTTCGTATTTACTGCAAGTTTCCGAAAATTGAATTTCCATGTACATATCGTTGCTCTGATGAAGGTGGCTTGGGCGCGTTCCACCAAGGTGCGCTAATTGCAGGTACCCCCCCCCCCCCCCCACACAAACAAAAACAACCGGTCACGACAAGTTCTCTGCTTTAGGTACTTTACATATTTGAAGTCAGTGAAAGTTTACTTCAAAATACAGTGACTATAATAATTATATGAATCCTCTGAATTGGACCACATTAGTTGCTGAGATACTCCACCTCGTTTAGAGTACCTCGATTTGGGTAAACATCAACCTCAACTCATTTAGCCCCGACGAACTACGACGGGAGATTGATGGCGCCAGGCTAATCTGGCACGACCCTTGAATTATCATGGTCGATCCATCTCCTACAAATGGTAAATAGTTAGGTGACACCATAGGGTTAGATGGGTTAACAGGCTGAACCTAAGGCTCGCAAATCCCCGAAAATGAAGCCTGCTCTCTACAGGCTGCATTACGGTTCAAGGGACGGTTCGGCCGCAGTAGTTCAAGGGTAGTGCCAGGATATTCTGGCACCACCCTTGAACTACTGCGGTCTATCCACATCTTCTGATAGTGTGTCGGGGCTAACTGGGTTAAAGCCTAACGCGAAAGAAGGCAATCAACATGACGAGTTATGCAACTTTACTTGAGACTTTTGCATCGCTTGAGATCATGAGAAACTGAAATCGATAATATGCCGGTATGTTTCTCTAACCTTTCATAATGCCAGTGGTTCTACGGTTAACCCGTTCAACCCCGAAGAACTACAGAAGGAGATGGATCGACCATGATAATTCAAGGGTAGTGCCAGATTAGCTTGGCGCCGTCAGGCGCCAAGCTAATCTGGCACTACCCTTGAATTATCATGGTCCAACAGTCCATCTCCTGCAGCTGGTACACAGTTGTTAGGTGACACCTCCCAAATTTCGAAAATGCGGAATAGTACATGGATCAACGTTGAAATATTAGAAGAAGCAAAAGCTAGAAATTACACCCTAACAGCCTTATGGTCGATCCATCTCCATCACTTGTTCAAGATGTGACAATCACGAGAATTCCTGAGAAAATCCCAACAAAGAAGGAACACAATTACTGAGAACAGACAATTATAACGGTCTGTTAAAGTACCATTATGCATAAATCTGAAGACACATTTTAGCACCATTTGTGTTTGTTGTGCGTTGTCGACACACCTAATGAACATTAACAGCAGTTTTGACACGCAGCAAAAAGCACACGCGTAATCGCCCTTATTTATTCTGTGCAGCCGTTAGCGTGTCAATCTATTTTTAGCTGTTTCTGGTACTGATACCGTTGTATTTCTAGAACGGAGTGAAATTATTGTCTCGTTACTTGATATAAAGACGACGTGTGCTAAACTGGGTTGTTCTGTGTCTAAATGAACCATAGCTAGATCTGTGTGTAGCGTCACGTAACCATCTGTTACATAAGTGTATCTTTGAACAGTTACAGTGGTAGTCGGCCTTCAATATTCCGGGCTAAAACCTCTGTATGTTTGGGTTTTTTTCTCCAGAGAAGAAAACCCAACTTTTACACGCTTGGCAGTCACCGTTTTGGTCTGGACTGTGTAATTCTGTTTTCAAAAGACATGTATACAAACAAGTACACATGTACTACTTATCTTCTCTTTGGTAAGATGCCAGTTAACCCTTTTCATCCAGATTATACACCCATTGCTTAAAATAAACGTGACTGATAGTTCAAGGGTGGCGCCAGCATAGCTTGGCGCCTCTATGCTGTCACCACCCTTGAACGATAAAAGTCTTTCTATATCATAATTAGTAATGTAGACTTCAGTTTGTAGGACAATAAGCAAACAAAACCAGCATTTAGAATGTAATGGGTTAAGAAGCGCATTGTGTACTTGACAAGTAACTTGTTTGTACATGTCTATTTTTTTTAGAGAGAATTAAAACACAATTAATTAATATGTCGGGTTAAAACCCCAAATGTTAGTTAATTGTGTTATAGTTGTCTTTTCTGAGCGCGTTTCTTTCTCCGTTAGGATCAAATTGTTCTTTGCATTTTACAAGCTTGGCAGTCACCTTACTTGGTCTTAATTTCATGGGAATTCCCGGCGCCAGACACATTAAATCGCTGAGCTATTCATAGAATCGAGGCGAAAAGGTGCCTACCAAGCGTGTAAAATTAAAAAAAAAAATTAAGAGAAATTTAAAAAAAAAACAACAACAAAAAAACACACCTTAGAAAGGACAACTACACACAATAAATTGTGTTGTATATATCCTTTCTAGGCGTGTTTCCTCTTTTGTTGTTGGGATTTTCTCTACCATTGAGCTGTCATTGTCCATTCATGTCACTTTTTCTTTCCTGATTAGCATTTAGTAAAGCTTAGCGTCGGCCATTTGACGACAAGTTAACGTCACATGCAGGCTTACGGCCTTATCGGCTTATGATTTCCTCAATCCAAGGACTGACGCAAAAAGGAAACCAATCTCTGCAAGCGGCAAGAGCCTGAACCACAGATTCTCCATGAGCCCCTGCAGCCAGCAAAGGGATCTGGACAATCTATGCCTCTTGCAGTTGGATCTGAGTCAGTGAATGCGAGGTTTGGTCTTGGAAACTACTGACTTGAATGTTCGGAATTACACATGTACAGCGCTCACACTGACGTCTGCGTCATTAGCCACACTCACAATTAGCCAAATGTAAAACAGAGTTCTATGACTTTACATTGCCGTACTGAAGTGTGAAATCATACTGAACTCAGTCATTACGCCCTGATGACGAAGTTTTCCAGCTTGAAGTCTCACAGTTCTGGAGACAGATCGACCTTGAAAGTTCAAGTGTGGTGTCGGAACAGCATGGCGCCTAACAGGCGCGGCCAAGCTTTTCCGACATCACCCTTGAACTATCATGGTCGACCCACATCCTGTTGTGTCAGGGCATTACGAGTTAACACATATTAACACATTGCAGTATCCCTACCTTTTGAATACAGCTGACGGCGGAACAGTCGCAACTTGCAATGCTGCTCGACAGAACTGTTTCAAAAACCATCATCGTCGTCGTCGCTACAGCGACCACGGCCGACCAGGGCCCTTGCGAACGAAACATCTTCTCACGCTGACAATGCACCACAAGCGAGACGGCACGTCCCGAGGCACAGTCATAACACGCCGCGTGCTTCCGACTGTAGAGATCAGCAGAGCAGTCAGAGGCTCACAGTAATCAGCTACTCCATCTGAAAAGCACAGAGATAGATGAGGCTGGTCCTTACCAAGAAGCACACGTCCATCAGTGCACGCAAGAGTCATAGATCCCAATGGGCCACTGCACGAGCAGGGATCCGTGGGGATTTATGCCTCTTGTGGTTGGATTACAGCGTGACAGTAGACTATGTCAAGTTTGCTTGCGATATAGACAGAACATGACCTAATAAATGTAGACTGAACAAGAACATTTACCTCCGCCTGAGGGAAAACGGATGTTAGGGAACAATCACTTGACAGCAAGAGGCATAGATCCTCGTGAGCCACGTTAGCCTGCTATGCCAAGGCTTATGGAGATCATTGCATATAGTAAATAGATCGGATAATGTTGACTTCCGTCAGATGTAAATCAGATTTGTCAGCACGGATCGTATCGTTCCTGCGGCCTGCAAAAAGCTCACGATGATCTATGCCATGAGCAGATAAAAGGAGCTGTTTTGTCACGCTGACAGAACTTTGATAATTTCTATAGATTATGTCCCCAGGTCACAGATAGAGAAGTTGGGCTGCCTTGCATTATGTCGTTACTATTTGGCTTGGAAATCACAATAGCGGACAGGTTAACCCCTTCACTGCCGACAAAAAATGAACACGATCCAGCTGCAAGAGACATAGATCCTCATGAGCCCCCGCGATTGAGGGGGCTCATGAGTATCTGTGCCTCTTGCTGGGACCAATTTACATCCATGTTTATTGGACGGTTGCGGCTTTTAGTTGTTGAATGAACCAAGATTTCCGAGAAACAAAACATGATTCACACGTACAACGGCAGGCGGGAGGGGGAATAATGAATACTGATTTGATGCTTTCAATGCATTCTACACGTGTCACATGCGGATAAGTGCCAAAATTACCGCATATCCGGATGTGGCACGTCTCGAATGAGTTAACACATACTGACCGTCCGAGATATCATTTTTATCAAAGACACCATCATGGCTTCGAGAGCGGCAAAGTCACGTCGGCAATACACTCCCTGTTTTGCCGGATGTATCCACTTAGGGCCTACATCGCACTTTACTTTGCTTGTGCGAATATTTTCTTAGTTCACATAATGTCAGTGGGTATGCCAGCTCTACCACATTCTTTCCTTAGAAGCACATGCTTGGATCGAGAAAAGCACTTTTAACTATACTAGTGTACCGATAAACAATGTCGATCTCATCTGTGTCATCATTCTCCCCGACGCACGTATTTCCCAAATTTTGGAGGCGTCATCTAACGACTATGCACCTGTTGCTGGAGATGGATCGACCATGATAATTCAAGGGCAGTGCCAGATTAGCTTGGCGCCGACAGGCGCCAAGCTCATCTGGCACTACCCTTGAATTATCATGGTCGACCCATCTCCTGCTGTAGTGCGTCAGGGCTGAATGGGTTAAACCTTTGGGTGTCGATAGCGGTTTCAGTCACGATGATCCTCGTAGGCAGGAATCATCCCTGACTAAAACCGCTACCGACACCCAAAGGGTTAATTGCAAAATGTCACTGAGAATAATTTGTAGTGGAAAATAAGACATCGGCAACATAAACAATTCTGTCCTAATTTCGTGACAGCATCAAGAAGTCCATTTTGTGAAAAGCGGATTTTCGTTGCATAACAATTTTAAAAAAAAAATCGCGTTTCTCCACAAAATAAACAAACAAAACCTGACAACAACAACAACAAATAAACACAACAACCACAACAAAACCATTAAAAAAAAACGACAACTGAAACATATTGGCCTTCGCTATTTAAGGGCAGAATTCTTCCCTGCCAATATGTCCGTTTTGTGAAAGCAGATTTTCAGTCTACATGACAATACAAATCTCGCTTTCCTTAATCCTTTGGCTCTGGCTATACGCGCTTTTTGTCGCGAATATTCCTGCAGCAAACGTGTTACATGTGAACAAAACTGGCTTTTGTAATCAAAATCAGAGCCTCAGGATACTTTTGTTTGTGGATCGGAAGAGATCGACGGCTGCATATCTGTACACAGGAAGAACGCACTCCCTGACGAAGACTTGTAAACAAATCAGCGCCCACTCCTTTGCCGCACTTGATTAATAACACCAAGTTTTGAAGGAAATCAGGCTGACTTCAGCCCGAGGGCTTTCCGCTCACTGGCTTCTGCAGCCTCCGCCCGAACGTGTCTGCTTAATTAACGAAACATCTCGTGACCATGTTACGTCTCATTCCCGCTCAACGATTTAGCAGTCAGGATGTTACATGCTTTCCCCGCGCTGTTTTTGTACGTAGCACTGAGTGGTGTATATAATTCTCCACTCAGCGGCGGACGGTGAAGAGAATTCCATCAAGTTACTACATGAGCCTCATTACAAACCATGAAATTTTGGACGTGCTATGTGGGTTTTTTTGTTTTTGTTTTTGTTATTATATTTAAGTTTTAGATGCTCAGTTAAAAACAAACTCAACAATACTTATAAACAAGTTCTGTTGAAGAAAGAAAGTCAAGGGAGGTTCATGACATCTGCCAGCATGTCCATTTTTGAGAACAGCGACATTTTCATTGTTATACAACGAATATCTAGCTTTTCTCAAAAATGAACATACTGGGTTTTTTGTGTGTGCCGTTATGTGCGCACATGTAGTCCGTTTCAATTCTGTCTGTAGGTCAAAGGATCAAAGCTTTCTGTCTGAATGTCTATTTTGACAAAGTGTAATTGAAATTATGGTACACTTGTCCTTTCTAAGCGTACTTATGTCTTTGATCCAATTTCCCCTTGACCAGCATTTTGAGATTTCTGGGCCTAAAGTAACCTTCACCTAGGTCTGGGCTATGACTTCCGTCGACATTGGGCCTCACATCTCCTACTTTGACTCATCTTGTTCCACATGGCCTGGAACTCCTGCCGTCGGCAGGAGTTCCAGGCCGGCATGTCAGTGGAACAGGATGACTTTGACACTCCTCGCCATCCTCCAGATCTGACATGTGCGAGGGGCGCTCGATATGTGTCCGAATGCTTTCCATCTAAAGGAGCAGAGTCTTCAAATGCAATGTCTTCCGAAACAGCATGATTATATTACTAACCGCACAAAATGCCAAATGCTTACGACATACGGGTGACTTCCAAAGTTTCACCCCTGCATGTCTCCAAGATGTAACTGTTGGTGTGCTTTTGGAGAGTTGCACAACCATGGCTTTCAAAAGTGAATAACGAAAAGAGAAGCATTAGGTAGTTTTTTTTTTTTTTTTTTTTTTTTTTTTTTTTTTAGGAGCACATGAGTCTTCTCTAAATAATTATGTTAAACGCTGAATGAAATAATTACATTGAAAACGCGTAGACAGGGTCTTCAAAATAATACCCCTATTATTATTGTTGACTCATTTAAGGACACTGCCCTTTACAAGAGGGAACCAAACAGAAATTTAATACTGTAGATTGTGAGATACAGTAATACCTTAGGATCCAGTCGGGAAGAGCAGACATGATCCAAATCATATAGGCCTACGTGACAGGTAAACAGCAAACTTAGCATGCAAGGGTGACTCCATCACAGTGACGTCAAGTGGAAAGAGGATGGGGTTGTTTGGTGTCAGGTATTTTGAAGTAATTCAGTAGTGACTGGTCGAAACTGTTACTGAATACTTCCAATGAAAGCATCTTTGAAACTATAAAAGCTGCGTTTGAGGGAAACAAACCGATCAGGCGTGTGCACAATTCTAAACCCGTTCAAAATTCCTTTGATCAGAGAATATTTTAAGATTGGAAACAAAACACAAGGTTCCGACGTATCAGAAAGGGACTTTTCATGTAATCTCAACACTATGTTCAAATGGCTGGTAAGAAACAACCGATTGGCAAATGCACTCCTTTTTGCAAAGACGCTCTACCGAGGGAGTAAGCTGCATTGGACTAAGATACCTCCTGTTACGATTGTGGTTGTGTTGTCCTGTGAGAGCATGCTTGTGTTAATCGTAGGAAACGATCCGATATTTATTTGAGCTATCATGGTTACGTATCACGTACCTTTTTAGTGAGATTCTTTATCGTTCGTCCATGATAGCGGTTTTGGCTTTGTTATGATACGTTAATTTTAGTCCGGAAGCTTCTAGAAAAGTCGCACGGAGAGGAGCGGTCGATTTTTGTTTTGCGTAGATTGCTACTGGACACCGTGACAGAGGGGCACCAAAGAAGAGATACAAAGACTGTCTCAAGAAGTCACTTAGTGCCTGCCAAATCGACCACCACCAGTGGTCTTCGCTTGCTGCGGACCGTGACACCTGGCGCTCCACCATTTCAGCTGTCTCCTTTGAGGACTCTCACAGAGCTAGCCTTAAGGACAAGCGGCTCAGGAGAAAAAACAGAGATGCCGCAGCTCAGAATCCCGGCCATACCTTCCCCTGCAGCCACTGCGGTCGAACCTGCCTGTCTAGTAACCTCGTACATGTGACGTCAAAAGAGTCGCGCTGTCTAGTAACCTCGTACATGTGACGTCAAAAGAGTAAGTTACATTTTTGTAACATAGTAGCAAAGCTGCTGGTCATAGTTGTTTACTGTGCGCGTGAAATTAGCAGCCGTTCTTTTCGTGTTGTGAAAGTCGTAAACGGTTTGCCATATTTTTGTGTGATATCATTACATACTGGGATTTGGGGCTGAAATGAGCAGCCGAATTTTTGTAGACAATTTAAGTTATTCGAGAAAGTTCTTCTTTTATTAATATTTATGAGTTTCAGTAACGTGTTTCGTTCTGATTGGTTGCGTTGTGTAAATTCATTAGATTATTCTAGAAAGTTTTTATACTATAAAAACTTTGTGCTGGGAAGCACGGGGGTACATTGTCTTACATTGTCAGTTGTAGAGACACACAGTTTATCGTAGGTACGTGGCCCGTATAGGGTGTACATTGTGAGAGACACAGCGTAACAGTGGTGTACGTCGTGTGAGGAACTTTGTTTCACCAGTGTGGACATTTGCAGAAGAGACTTTGTATCAATGTTGGTGCATTTGAAAATGCATTGTGTGGAGATCGCATCGCTGAATTAAATTATTGTTGGAACTGTTACTCCAGTATTGTCTACATCCTTAAGCCACGTGTGACGGGTTGCAGCTGAATGAAGTTTATTTAAAAGAACCTTACGTGCGTGCGTCTGGTGTGTTTATCATACTACCCCTACGACCCCACCACGTAACACCTCCATTTTCCCATGACACTTCTAAAGTGCAGTCCTACGATGGGATAACAAGATTCCTGGCAGGCTTCAGCATCCAAGATGTCTTTCACTTTTGCCAGTCTCATCTACCCATGTCTGATACCTGTTTACATTTTATTTTTGGAGAAAAATGTCAGAGTTGCATCGAATTATAGCTCGTTAACTCATTCGAGACGTGCCCTTTCCGTATGCGGCACGTCTCGAATGAGTTAAAGCTGTCCAGCGAGCGTTTGAATGAACAAAGATTTCAGAAACAAATTGCAGGCGGGAGGGGGATAATAAATATGTCATGATGATGCTTTCAATACATTCTACACGTGCCACATCCGGATAAGTAGACAATTACCGCGTATCCAATGTGGCACGTCTCGAATGAGTTAACGCATACACGATATTTTATCAAAGACACCAATATGGCTGCCAGAACGGCAAAGTCGGCCATACTCTTCCTGTTTTGCCGGATGTATCCGCTTAGGGTCTACTTCGCACTTACTTTGCACTGTGCGAATATTTTCTTAGTTCACGTATAATTATGTCAGTGGGTATGTCAGCACTACCACATTCTTTCCCTACAAGCACATGCTTGGATCGAGAAACGCACTTTTAACTATGGTGTATGCAGACGACATTGACCTCATGGCAGGCAGCAATAGTGAGCTCCAAAACAAACTTTCAAGTAGCGCAGGGTCTTATGGCATGGAGATCAGTACGGATAAAAACAAAGTGATGATCAACACCACAAGCGACAGCAGCAGCAACATTCACATGAATGGCCAAAAGCTAGAAGAGGTCAATAGCTTCAAGTACTTGGGAGCCACCCTGTCCAAAGACGGTAGTTGCATAGCAGAGATCCGTATCAGGATAGGTACAGCAACATCCGCAATGGCCAGGCTGGACAGGATATGGCGAAGTAACTCCATCAGCTTCACCATCAAGTACAGGCTTTACAAGTCCCTCATAGTGTCTATTCTACTCTACGGCTGTGAGACTTGGACACTGCTTGCAGACTCAGAAAAGAAAATCCAGGCCTTTGAGAACAAGTGCCTGAGGAAGTTGCTCCGCATCTCGTACCGCGAGCACAAGACCAACGAATATGTACGGAGCATCGTCACTTCCCTGGTGGGCCCACATGAACCCCTTCTGGCAACCGTGAAACGGCGCAAGCTTGCTTGGTTTGGCCACGTGACCCGACAAAACGGCACCTTGTCCAAGACTATCCTCCAAGGCACTCTCGAAGGAAGTCGTCGGCGAGGTCGTCAGAGAAAGAGTTGGGTCGCAAACATAAAAGAATGGACCGAACTCGAGATGTCAGACTTGCTTGCCACCGCCCAAAATAGAACTCAGTGGAGAGCACTGTCTGTTGCTGCTGCCTTTCAGTCCCCCCAACGCCCAGTTCGGGCAAGGGACTGATGATGATGATGATGATCGCTAAACAATGTCGATCTCATCTCAACTTTGGGTTTCGATAGCGGTTTTAGTCGCGATGATTCTTGTAGGCAGGAATCATCCCGACTAAAACCGCTACCGACACCCAAAGGGTTAATTGCAAAGTGTCAGAATAATTTGTAGTGGAAAAAAAGACATCGAAAAATTTACAATGCTGTCCTAATTTCGTGACAGCATCATGAAGTCTATTTTGTGGGGGGTGGGGGGTGGGCTGTTTTCACCCTACATGATTTAACGCCAGCTGTAGCGTGGGCCACAGGGTTTGAGCGGCTGAGCTGGTTGGTTGGTTGGTTAGTTCGGGTTTAACGTCCACAGCACCGAGGTGATCATGGACGGCCCTGATGGGCGGGTTATGGGGGACAGGGAAATCTATTGCCTATTGAGTACGACCTGAACACTGATCAACTCAGGCGCACTCCAACTGTGCCACTTTGATTTACCAGGACCTTTCAACGGAAATGCTATTGAACAAATCCGTTTTTTCCCCCTGGATTGTGAGTCCAGCTACCGGGGCCGGGACGGGATTCGAACCCAGGACCCGGCGATTCCCTTCGCTCTCCTGCTCCGACGTTTAACCGCCTGAGCTATTTCGGACTCTAGCGGCTGAGCAAGAATGTTACACCTCATAAGGAGTTGCTTGTCAAGCTGACATCACACGCGTGTGGCCGAACCTTACCAGGAATGCCCGTTCGGAAACTTATCGAGTGCCCCATTACATCCTGTAAAACATCGTCTACGTCAAAACTTGCGCACGGCGCATAAGAAAGGCGCGTGTGACGTACTCTGCTTGGACTGCTGAAATGTACAACTAAGAAACAAATCACATGTGTGCTGATCTGTAATTTGTTACCATACGACACTAGAGCTTTAAGGTCCAAAATCACAGCCTGGCGCGCATGCGTGCACACACACACACACACACACACACACACACACACACACACACACACACACACACACACACACACACACAGAGTTGACACACACACACATAGAGTTACATGTTGCTTTGCTGCTTCGACAGCAAAACAGAAAAACTAAGCTAAACCTACAAGAGTCATTGGGACAAAAAGCGCTACCTATAGCCAAATGGTTAAACGTTTGGAATCCCTCGACAAAAATAAAAAAAAAAACCCGCTACCGAAAGCCAAAGGATTACTCTATACGTGACATATGCCTATATGTCACGTCACAGGCACTCGATGTAAACTTGTACCGTCGATCGATAAAAATCGATTTACAGTCGAACCGTGTCACCTAAAAAGGGTTAACTCTTTCAACCCCACGCCCATATTTCCCAAATTTTAAAGGCGTCTTCTCACGACTATGCACCAGTTGCAGGAGATGGATCGACCATGATAATTCAAGGGTAGTGCCAGATTAGCTTGGCGCCGATAGGCGCTAAGCTAATCTGGCACCACCCTTGAATTATCATGGTCGATCCATCTCCTGCTGTAGTGCGTCGGGGCTGAATGGATCAAGACATAAACGTTAGGCGCACGATGTGAACTTTAGACATACCTGGTTAGGCGCACGATGATGTGAACTTTAGACATGCCACTCATGATCAAGATATGAAATATAGAGAGAATTATCACCACCACCCCCCCCCCCCCCCAAAAAAAAAAAAAAAAAAAAAAATGAAACATAATTATAATGTGAATGTATGCTGGAAACAACGTACTTACTCAGTTACTCACTGTGGAAATGCCAAGCGCAATTGAATGACAGTTTTATCTATCACGGCGCGTCAAGCATAGCCACATCGCCTATAAATTATTACGACGCACATTTGATATTTACACACCAGTGATAGTTATGCACGGTAAAAATAGCTTAGTCTGAAAAATCCCTCACTCAGCCAGCTGAGGTTTGCTTATGTGCAAGAGGCACAGACTCTCATGAGCCCCTGCTACTAGTCGCAGGGGTTTAGTGATAGTCTATGCCTCTTCCTTTTATCAACATCATCCAACTGAGGGCTAGATCATCCGTGTTGAAATTGAACGTCCCCTAAGGCCAAGTACGTGTCTCTTAATGAGATTGGGGTCAGTTACATTCCAGGATTAAGAGAGTTGATCGCTAGGCCAAACAAACACTACTACGTACTTTTGAACTTGGTTAGACTGAATGGCCCGTCGATCCATCTAACAGTTCCTAATCTGGCACTACTAGTCTTTTCTGTTGGTCCAACATCCCGCCGTGGCCACTTGAAGTTGAAGTTTAAAAAAGTTTTAAATTTCGTCACAGGTCAGTCCTAATTTTCCATCTTTAAGTCCCCCGCACCGAGGTGGTCGGGGAACAGTTAAAATAAATCAATTCGTCTTTGTATCTTTGTCCCTTATCACTCTCAGTGTCGTGCCGCCGTGAGATGACCTTAGTTGCCTGCTTGGCGTTAAACCAACTAACTAACTAAGTAACTAACTAACTAACTAACTAACTAACTAACTAACTAACTAACTAACTAACTAACTAACTAACTAACTAACTCAGTGTCGTGGGACTTGAAACATGAACAAAGATGAAGAAGATCTTTGTATCTGTAAGCCCGGCCATCACGGCCGAGAATTTGATTTTTATTTATTTATTTATTTATTTATTTATTTATTTAAAAAGTGAACACGATTCATCTACATGCTCATTGCTGGGGCTCATGAGGATGTATGTCTCTTTCTGACACCACTTTGTATATTACATGTTCCTTGGACGACTGAGGCTAATTTGGTGTTCGTCCAATAAATCCTTTTCAGATCCCTTTTCCGGGTCCCTACAGCAGGAGATGGCTTGACCTTGATAATTCAAGGGTAGTGCCAGATTAGCTTGGCGCCTTTGAAGGCGCCAAGCTAATCTGGCACTACCCTTGAATTATCAAGGTCAAGCCATCTCCTGCAATCGGTACATAGTCGTTAGTCGTTAGTCAACACCTCCAAAATTTGAGAAATGGGACCTTGGGGCCAAAATGGTTAACTGACGATTTCAGATACACCAGTAGCTGCATGCGTCCAAGGACAGAGAGGTGTTACGCAACCCCATGCTGAATTAGCTAGGTCACAATGTCTGGACCTCGTGAGATCACATGGCGCGTGTGCTGGCCTGTGATTTTGAACCTTACGGCTTCCGGCCGTAAGGTCCAAAATCACAGACTAGCACACACCGTGTTACTCACTATCACGGGAATACAGTTATCAGTTCTATAGGCAGATTACAGTGACTTTGTTTGTTTTTTTGTCCTGTGGAAATAAATAGTATCACTTCTTGATTACTTGCTGATAAATTGTTTTGACAATTGTACAACAAACCAAGGGGAATTACTCAGCGCTGGACAACAGTTAGATCCCCTGCCCCCTTATCAGGCACCCAATCGCCAGCCCACAGAGAAATACGCAGGTATAGAATAAGACGATCATTTGCATCTTCAATAAGATGCATCAGGTCTCTTATATAACCCATGTCTTTCTCCGGAGTAGGCAGGGGAAACTCATACATACACAAACACGAAGGTGCATTACTATATGTGGTCGGGTATATACCCTGTATTCCCACAGTAGATGCACAGAACATTACACAACAATGTAACGATACAAATTTGCCTCGAGTTATACTGAGATACTCACAAACCAGATAGGTGAGGCTAGCGCTGGCAGAATTGTACAACAAACCAAGGGGAATTACTCAGCGATGAGTAATTCCCCTTGGTTTGTTGTACAATTCTGCCAGCGCTAGCCTCACCTATCTGGTTTGTGACTGTATCAAAACAATTGTGTTATTGCAGTCGGAGCGGTCCGTGTCCTTCGCACGTACCGCCGTCTCATGCGTGCCACGTGGTGCGTTCTCTTGGCTATTTTTCCTCGAAATGAATGGTATCACTAGTCCTACTTGATAACTTGCCGATAACTTGTCAAAACGTGTTATTGCAGTCGGAGCGGCCCGTGTCCTTACGTACGTCTTTTACGGGCAAAATGGTGCGTTTTCCTCGTGTCTATTCTACCTTCTTGTGGGGACATTACGCTTGTCTCTTGCGTGAATCATCGCGACAAAAAGCGCTGCCGACAGCTAAAGGGTCAAAGAGATCTGCACCATGCCAAAATGATTAATAGTTCGTAATATATATATATATATATATATATATATATATATATATATATATATATATATATATATATATATATATATATATATATATATATATATATATATATATATATATATATATATATATATATATATATGTATCCTTTAATAACGTTCTTTGTCTTCTTTCGGTCTCTTTACACCTTTTCTCATTGGCATGGCTCTGTTTGACTTTTCCGCCTGGTCGCCCGTTCTCTCATGGCAACGGGGAGTCTTCTTGTCACGTTACAAGGTAACATGTGATAAGTTGACTCACTTATTACATGTTACGATGACAACGTTACTCGCTGAGCAAACCGTTCTCCCCAACAAAACGTCTCTGTCCAGTCACATTTCTGAGCACAAACATACCTTAATTTTCATTCAGTCAAACCTATAAACAAAAAGATGCCAATAAATAAGCAATTTAGGGTGTTACACGACAAAAAGAACTACATATGTATAATTATGTAGGTTTTCTGTGATACCGTTGGTACCATTTTAAACCCCCTCCCCCCCCTCCCCCCAAACAAACAAAAACAACAACAACAAAAAACAACAACAAAAACAAAACAAAAACAAACAAACAAACAAACAAACAAAAAAACAACAACCCCCAAAACAACTGAATAATTGGATAAGTTAGATTATATAAACGACAGGAAAATCATCCAAGCGAAAGCCCTATGTTGTACGTACTGACTGTAATCAACACGGCGAAGAAACAAAAAGTTGGATAAATAGAAATAGAGGGGGTTATGCAACAAAATGACTGATGCACGCCTTGTGGTCCGCCTATTTTACCAATTTCATACAAAAGAATGACTGAAACGTATTAGATTAAACAACACCTTAGAGATAAATTCCAGGCAAATGCATTTCGCGGGTTGTTGACCGACAGTCGAAAATAGTGAGATTTGCATTCCTTGCATTTCTACGACACGCGCACGAGCTTGGGTTCTTTCAAGGTTTTACATAGCGCGTAATACTTTTTTTGCAGCTGAAGACGAAATCGTTGTATTATATTATAGATTATATTATACTGTCTTTGGTATTACGAGCTAGGCTGTGCCAGTGGTTCTTGCCGTCTCGAGGGTACGGGGTCCGATCAGGGGCGTGAATGTGGGAGATAAAGGTCTCGGGCTAAAGCCCTAGACTCTTACCTCCGACACTGGCCACCCTGATCCAACGCCGACAAGAACCACTGGCAAAGCCTAACTCGTAATAAAATGTCTTACAATAATGGTGAGCAAAAAGGGCTAAGTTAACCCTTTTAGCCCCAAGGTCCCATTCCTCAAATTTTGGAGCCGTTGTTGCCTTATGACCAGTTGCAAAAGATGGATTGACTCCATGATAATTCAAGGGTAGTGCCAGAATAGCTTGACGCCTTCAGACGCCAAGCTAATCTGGCACTACCCTTGAACTATCATGGCCAATGACATGAAATCTCCTGCTGTAAGGGACTTGGGACTATATGGGTTTATACGTAAAATCATGAACAACTTTCCCGTTCTATTTTACTTGAGTCGTAGTCTGCATAGCGGAGTTCCTGTGACACCAACTCGGGGCAGTGCGGAAAACCTCTGGTTTGTGTGCCTGCTCACTTGTCAGCGAAAAGAGAGCTAAGGATAGTCCACAAGCAGTCACGGTGAAGCGGGGTTAAGAACGTTGTCAGTGCGGGGAAAGGCAGGTGTCAGACTCAAAACCATACAAACAGAAATATACCAACCCAGCATCCACAAATCGGCGTACTCCAACACAATTAGTACGACACGCGCCGATGTTTCAGCTGCAAAGTCCGAAATCAACGTATACAAAGTCTGAAACGTGAGCATCCATCTACCGCGCTACACAGGTGTACGCTGAAGCAAGTGTTACTTGTCTCTCTCACCCGTTAAAGTCCACAGTCACATACCAACGTTAACGCACACACGGTGGAAGTTTCTCGGGCCCGGCGCGGCATCGGCAGGCTGCTTTACAGTCGTTTCGAGTATCAACGCCATCATTTTTCCACGGCTAATAACTTTTCAATCAATGAGGTCTCCAACGTAACAGCTAAACGCCCGGTCGAGTCCGCGCGTGTCTGCACATCCAGGACAGTCAAGCGGTTGACCCCCTCTGGCCACCGCTGATGGGACATCGAGAGCCCGGAGCCGCCACTGCCCCAGTGCAAGAGTCATAGATCCTCATGAGCCCGCGCAGTCGCGCGGGCTCATGAGGATCTATGACTTTTGCTGGCCTTCAGTCATTCGCATCTGACTCAACCCACGCTGTATCTCAAAAGCGACGAGGAAAATCCGTCATCACGTAATCGCGACTGGCCGGTATCGCGGTTGTGTTGACGACCGAGAGCTCCCGTTTCAACAAGAGGAACAAATTATCACTGATGGCCCGCAGGGGATCATGAGAATCTGTGCCCGGCTCTTTGAAGATCTATGTTTCCCTGTCTGCTGTCGCAACCCGGTTTCCCGTGGGCGGGCCAACGATGGCCTTTTTGCGTATTGGGTTGTATAGCCAGAGGGTGCTGTGGTCGGTGTACTGACACAGGACTTGAAGTGTGCATTCCGAGGGTCAAGTTGCGAAGAGTCAATTGTTTTCCCGTCCCGTCACGACAGAGAATCAACATTTTAGGATACGTACATCTGATTTTGTATCGTCGTACTAGGCAGTACTACTGAATTAATTGTGCTCCCTGACTGTACCTCTTCGGCTACTCTGACCTGACCTGAGTTCACTCTAACATAACACGGTGATCATGACAGGTCATATCAACAATATCGGTCTCTTTCTCCGCCTCCCTCCACCGTGCCAATGGTTCTTGCCGCCTCGAGGGTCTGATCAGGGGGCTTGTTCAGATAGTAAGTCCGTTAAACGGTTCTGGTAGATGAAAGTGACACAGTTGCAGTGCGCCTGAATTGATCAGTGTTCAGGTCGTTCTCCATAGGCAATAGGTGTCCATGTCAACCCGTTAGGGCCGTTCTTCATCACTCCGGTGCCTTGGAGTTTAAACAACGAACTAACTGACCAAGCCGTCCACCCTAATCGGTTGCCAATGGTCTTAGGACTGATCCGTGCATGGGGCCTTAGTGAATGTCATGCGACTGTTTCACAGAATCAGTTCTAATCCCTGGCAGTTATGTGGTTAACTCAGTGCGTTTTATTTTTTCTCCATTGTCGTCCGGTTCTTAACAATACGTTTGATCGATAAGTTCATAAATTGTTTACTTACTGTGGCGGCTCAATACGGAGGGGAGAGCTCTGGGATCGACCATGACAACGAAGCGAGACAAAAGATGCAGCTGTGTTAGCGTTGACTCAGTCGAGACGTGCCGCATTCCCCAATAGCAAAAGGTCTTCGGGCCCACAACGGCCGCAGTGGGCCCGCGCACGACCGTGCGCGGGCCCACTGCGGCCGCCGTGGGCCCGAAGTCGTGTTGATTTTGTCGTGTTGATACTGGGTTCGGATATGAGGAAGTTGTCGTGTTGATACTGGGTTCGGATATGAGGTAGTTGTCGTGTTGATACTGGGTTCGGATATGAGGAAGTTGTCGTGTTGATACTGGGTTCGGATATGAGGTAGTTGTCGTGTTGATACTGGGTTCGGATATGAGGAAGTTGTCGTGTTGATACTGGGTTCGGATATGAGGAAGTTGTCGTGTTGATACTGGGTTCGGATATGAGGTAGTTGTCGTGTTGATACTGGGTTCGGATATGAGGTAGTTGTCGTGTTGATACTGGGTTCGGATATGAGGTAGTTGTCGTGTTGATACTGGGTTCGGATATGAGGTAGTTGTCGTGTTGATACTGGGTTCGGATATGAGGTAGTTGTCGTGTTGATACTGGGTTCGGATATGAGGTAGTTGTCGTGTTGATACTGGGTTCGGATATGAGGTAGTTGTCGTGTTGATACTGGGTTCGGATATGAGGTAGTTGTCGTGTTGATACTGGGTTCGGATATGAGGTAGTTGTCGTGTTGATACTGGGTTCGAATATGAGGTAGTTGCGGAAACTCATGAGGAACCGTGCATACCTCTTGTTGAAACCAAATTGTATCCTTGTTCCTTCGACTGTTGGGGATCTTGATGTTGAATTTTCTTTTTTAAATTCAATAACCCCACCACCCTAATCTGCGTCCAGTGGCAGTAAAAAGAGTGTAATCAAGTTCATTCAAAATGGATTCTCAGTGCGTGGATAGGCCCATACGCGCTCCACCCATCCATCTGAATTCTTCCCAGAGTTCCTTTTATTTGTCATTTTATTTCTTCACGATCGCTGATCATTTGAGGTGTGCGTTATTCTGACCACGGAAACATAACAAGAGCCCTCTAGAGTGAACACTGAGATAAAATAAAATAAAATAAAATAATAATAATAATGATAACAGAATGATGATGATGATGATGATGATGATGATGATGATGAGGATGATAATAATAATAATACGAATAATAATAAAGTATTCAAGCAAGTATTGATTAAAAGCTACGCGTATTCTTTTTGTTTGTTTGTTTGTTTGTTGTTGGTCATCCTCGTTCTCAACAATACGTTTGATCGATTTAGTTAAAACGGTTGCTGCTTACTGGGCCAGCTGCAGAGGAGATGGATCGACTATGGCAACGAAGCGAGAAATAGATAAGTAAAGCTGAGTTGGTATACCTCGCCCTGTGCATAGGTGACATGCACCAGCGGCGCCATTGTTGCTATTTTCGCCGCACCTGATCCCTCGCTCGGACCGGTCCTGTGCACCAGATCGGTTTAGAGCGTGTGCTCTCAGTACCTGTAATGAGCAATCTCGGAGAAAGAATAACGCGACGTTTGATTGCTGCAAAATACGATGAATAAAGAATACACCTTTTCTCAGTGCAGTCCGGCAATAGTGCATCTTTAAGCCGCTGCTAGCACCACGAAACATTACACGATTTGGCAGATTTGAAAAATAGTTTCGTTTTTCCTCAATGGTGGTGATTTTACGACATCTGCGTCGCTTTGTGACAGAAAGCACCGTCGTGGCCGTGGCCGTGGCCGTACGAGACTGACGAGTGCACAACATTGGACTTGATTAAGGAATACGCAAGTCAGTTCTGAGGAGAATAAACAACCCCCGGAGATCTATCTTTTCCAGTAGGGACGTACGCCCTCCAACATTTTATGCTCAAGGGGATTAACGCTAAAACCGGAAACGAACCGTTTTTCGTCTGCGATCACAATCTTCCGCGGGAACGTACGAGACCACACTTCAAGTGCAGAAACCTACGGACAGATGCGAAAATCGCAGTAATGGCGCCACTGGTGCGTTTAACCTAGGTACAGGGCGAGGTATAGGAACCTGTTTTAAGCAGCCAGTATCTGTGCAAAATTTAGCCCCGACGCACCACACCAGGATGTGGATCGACCATGATAATTCAAGGGTAGTGCCAGATGAGCTTGGCGCCAAGCTTATCTGGCACTGCCCTTGAATTATCATGGTCGATCCATATCATGCAACTGGTACATAGTCGTTAGGTGACATCTCCAAACTTTGGGAAATACGGCCTTGGGGTTAAATGGGTTAAAATACAGGTACTCTCTCAAGTGAGATCTTTAACCCTTTATTGTTTGGCTGATTCCTACAGCAATCGTCGCGACAAAAAGCGCTGCCGAGAGCCTAGGCGTTAATGGCAGGTGATTCATCGTAAGGCCGGTCGCTCAAAACGAAAAGACACTAAAGTAAATAATTTAAGCAGTTATTAAAGCATGCCTTGTTTTATCATGCGGCGTGTCACAACAATGCCTATACTGGATTAGTTCATAAATATCCTACTTACTGCGCGGGGTTCAAGAAGATCGATGGACCATGACAAAGAAGCGAAAAATTGATTGATGCCAGTAAAGTAAATAATGTAAGCATTTATTAAATGGAGAGTAGAGTATATATATATATATATGTGTGACCTCCCTATCACACTATATGTCAATATGTGCGCAGTTTGACCGATAAAATGCGAGCTTTAGCTTGCATTTTATCGGTCCAACCGAGCACGAGTGATTTATTTTGCGTAACGAGAGGTCAGGCATAATAACATGATTTATTTAGTTTATTTATACGACTTTTTCAAAGGGCACTGACCTCAGAATGGACATATTCTTTTCAATTCGAAGTCACAGTAGGGTCGCCACTTATGCTTTACCCGCCTCATTGGCTGATCGTCGTGTGGTATTTGCCAAAGAAACAGTGGAAAGAGCGGGGGAGACCGCACCGCAGAGTCTGTCACCATACGCGAATTGAGACAGCATTGTAACACATGGTTCGGGAAAAAGCGTGCGATTTGTATAATATACAGTAAATAATGTAAGCAATTACCGACACTCAGCATGAGTGCTCTTTTATGTCATTCACTTCGCAACAATTACTTTGTATCGATTTGTTCATACAAACAGCTGTGCCTGCTGTGAAATACCCAACCCAGAAAGAAACACGCTTGAAAAGGCCAACGGCAACACAGTTTATTAACCCATTGGTTGTCGGTAGCGCTTTTTGTCGCGATGATTCCTGCAGGAATCATCGCGACAAAAAGCGCTACCGACAGCCAAAGAGTTCAATGTCGCGCTACCGACAGCCAAAGAGTTCAATGTCGCGCTACCGACAGCCAAAGAGTTCAATGTCGGGTTTAAACTTTTTTAGTCAATATCGACCTACGGACAGAAATACAATAGACTGCTTATCTTTTGTCTATGTAGAAAAAAAGCGCCCTCGCGCACAACACACACACACACACACACACACACACACACACACACACACACACACACACACACACACACACACACACACACACACACACACACACACACACACGCACGCACATACACACACTCACACACACGCACTCACACACATGCACGCACACAAACACACGCACAAACACGCACACACACACACACACACAGTGACACACACACATACAAACACACACAACAGGTTTCACGCGAAAATCTCATAAACCGGCTGTACCGGCTATGTTAAAGACGGACAGACTATGTTAACTCGACAATCAGACAACTATCAACAAAGTAAAGACAGTATGCATTCTAAGCAGTCCAAACAATACGTCCTGTTGCAACGAAATGTGACAACTGTCACAAAGTTCGTTACAACAGGAGGGTCAGTTTAACTTCTTTTTTTTCATGCATTTTGTGGCATTATATCTTTTCAATTAGTTTAACGCATTCGAGATAAATGGCGTCCGGATACTACGCGGCTTCAGCCGAGTATCAGGATTCCGTTCGTCTCGAATGAGTCAAAAGTCTTTTACTTACCTCACTACATGTTGTAACGACCACCGGGAGGACAAGTGACTGAATCGGCGACACGCAGTGATTGACAACAAGCTAGAGCGCATGTAAGCGTTTTCTAAGGGTTAGTGAATAATTCAAGCAGGCTGTATTCAGTTTGTATCGGCCTTGCTATTTATAGAAGGGACTTTTTCTAGCAGGAGGCGGTAGAGCAGGAACATATAATCCTATTTAGCCTAGTACACGTACCTGCGCACACATTGAGTGATACTGTGATATGGGTACGCCTAGCAAACGCAGAATGATTCTTGGGAGAAAAGTGACCTTTGCAGGGTGACCCAAAGCGAAACCATTTTGTTAATAGTTATTCAAAGTAAATGAATTTTTGATCGAGAAAGCAGCAAAACATTCTGTGAGTGTGGTATTTTATTTCCTGCACAACCGATAGTCCAACGGTGACCTGCGCGAGACCTGTGCCGCATTTTGAAAAAAAAAAATGTTCATGCGCAGCCGGCCCACAATCGAAAATCACGTGACCCAATTGCATCATACCTCCCACTCGATGATTGGCCACAATGCTACGGGGTTTCCCGTGATGTTTTTGACTATAACAAATATGCACGTCACAGGTCGCGTGCAGGTCATTAAGCCATAGGTATTGGGTCCCAACCTCGGCGTCGACCCAGCCAGAGTGATATATAATGCTCAAAAACAGTAAGGTACATTAACTTTTCAGCTTGAATTACTACAAGTTCTCAAAATGGGTATAATATAAGTTATTGGTCGGAGGGGTTAGCTACACGGACCTTTGTAGGCCTGAGGGAGGTCAAAGGAATCATTGTACCTTTGATCTCCCAAAGGCCTACAAGGGTCCGTGCAGCGAACCCCTCCGACCAATAACGTAGACATGACTGACGTCAAAGGAATATACATTTATACATAATAGACTTATGACGTAATTAAAAATGTCATGACGTTGCCGTCTCCAGTACTGAGTGTGCTTGTTGTTTCGAACAACACTAAGTAACTTTGTACTTTAGAATGTTTGGAGATCTTTTATAGAACACTGAAAACTGGCATCCAAGATGCGTCATCGAGAGGGCTACAAAACGTTAGCCAATTTTATCACTACAGGGGTTTTTATATCACGGTCACATGGTACGGTTTGCGCTAAAGTGACTGGTCGTGTGACGTAGGTAGGAAAACAATAACGGTTATATCAGTGATTAGCCATTGGCCTACAGTTTTACAACATTGGTGTGGTGACATATAGTGCTCACAAAAAGTAAGGGACGTCATAATGTCAGCTTCAATTACTAAAATGTGTGGAAAAAAAACCAACTTACATTATATTATTCTGCAAACTGCAGTCACCTTTTTGGTCTGATTAATGTTTACACTTTTGGGGACATTTTAATAATTCAAGCTAAAAGTAATATATCCTTTACTTTATTTGAGCACTATATGTCACACCAATGTTGTGAAATGTAGGCCAGTGGGATGGCTAATTACTGATATACCCGTGATACCGATTCTGAGGACTTTTAGTAATTCAAGCTCAGCGGCTGTGAGTTAATATTTTTTTTTTGTTACTACCGATTTGTGAGCAGTATATGTCACTTTGGCCGAGGTTTGGTCGTCGCCGAGGTTGGGACCCAACACCTCTTGTATGACCTAAGTATAATGTAAACTAAACACATATTATTGTATGATGGGAGACCGACTCACCCATATGCCAACTCGCCTGTGTGCCATATCGCCCAAGATACGAGTCAACTCGCCAAATGAAGCAGTCAAGTCGCCAAAGTAAGCGGGCAAGTCGCCACAGTAAGCGGGCAAGTCGCCAAAGTAAGGGGTTTACTCGCCCAACCATGAAGTCAAGTCGCCAAAGATCATTTGCTTGCTTGTTCCCACTGAGTGTGTGTATGTGTTTTTTGAGTGTGTCAGAGCGCATGTATATGTGTGTGGAGTGGTGAATCCAAAAGTAGGCTCTATAGGGCACCTAGGCAGTTTACCCCGTCTATAAAACAAGTACTCTTTAGAAGTGGGGGCCGTGGAAGTGCCACCCGTCTAATAGCTGTTAAAACCTAGTGTCCACCTTCGCCGGGTGACAATTGCACAGTAGCAGATGTATCATTAAAATACATCACCCTGATTAACGTTAACGAAGTGTGAAGCCAACCTGTGTATGCAGATAAGAATGTCTTTGCACACCATTCCCGACATAATCATGTAATTTTTCCCAAAGATTATCCTGTGCAAAGTCATTGTTTTTCAATATTTTGTTTTTGTTTTTGGTGTCAGTGTAAAATAGAAAAAAAAAAAACTGGACACAGAACAAAAGTATAAATATCCCTGGATACATATAGACACATGTGAGGGTCTATATGTTAGACTAGGCTAAAGTACTTGGGCTAGTTGACTCTAGCTTTGAGCGAGTTGACTCGAGTCGGGCGAGTTGACTGCTATTTGGGCGAGATGACTGCTACCCTTGACGAGTTGACTGGGCGAGTTGACCGTCACCCAATGTAACTATACAGGAAATAGAAGTTGCTGCATGTTTGAACTAAGGTCACGTAAACTAAACACACACAACACACACAGAGACTCTCTCTCTCTCTCTGGCCTGCCTGAGGTGAACATTGCCGGACCGTAGCCTCAGCAAGTCCGCGGCAGCCAGCAACAGCTAAACAACAGACTGTCTCCAGGCCGGGAACAAGTGCTACTGCACCAAGTTCACGCCGACACCAACACCCTGGTCATTGGGGACTCTGTTATGCGCTACGTCAAAGCAGAAAAGATGGCAATCTACCCTGGAGAAAAGGTACAAGTTGTATCTGTTTTTGGCCTGCGCACTGCCCAGGCAATTAACTGGCTCCAGAAACTGAACAACACGTGTCCCACACCGTAACACTGGTAGCCTTCCATGTGGGGGTCAATGACAGCAAACACAAGGAAGTCACCAGTGCTGTGTGGGAGAAACTCATCGGGGAATGCAGACGGGTCAGTATTTCCCGGTGCCCGTCTGCAGGCTTCTTCCATCCTGCCCGAACCGCACGAGGACACCACTGAGCTTGACAGGGCCATCACCGCCTACAATGGTAATTTGTATCATGCATGCAGAAAGCTGGGTGTTAAATATGTCGAAAACACCCCTGTTTTCATCGCTCCTAATGGCTTCCCACGCAGGAAGCTCCACAGGCGCGGTGACCCCATCCACCCCAGCCGCCAGTGCACCATCAGTCTCGCTATCAACATCAAGAGGGTAGGAACAACTACTGATGTCGCCCTTGCCAACAACCATGATGCTGACAGTGGCCGTGACCGCTATGAAAGACGTGACGACCACTACATTGACACGTTCGCCAATGTCGTAGCTGGAAGTCCTAGAGTCACAATATTGTGAAGCCAGCTTTGGTGCTACGGGGGAGAGTCGGGAGAGTCAAGGCAGACAGTCAGGGACCTCCGGTGTGGCACCAGGCCTATAGAGTCACAGTATTGCGTACAGTACTGCGGTCGAACCTGCCTGTCCCGGATTGGCCTCCGCAGCCACGAACAAGCCTGCAGACGTCGTGGGCAACTCCTATAAAATCTTCGTTCGCGAAGTCCAGCCAAGAGATTGTCAACAGTCAAGTTAGCCAACAGCAGATACCGGACCAGAATTTCACATGGCACATCAGTTACGTCAGCAACCAAACTGTTTATGCTTACTCAGTTCTAACTCAGACTCCGAAAAGCCTAATCATTTTGATTCGATGGAATGTGAGCGCGCGCTCTTCTCGGTCAGTTTCGGTCCCCTTTTTTCAGCCGAGCGGTTTGTTTATAATTGCTGTCATCGCGTCTAATACACTATGGAAGGCAGTCACTGAATCAGCTCGCGCAGCTTCTTGTATGTAAGGACCAGCATAATGATAGAGGCAGGCAAGAGTCAGGATTCTCATGAGCTTTTGTATCTGCGGGCGCCATGAGGATCTATGTTTATTCCAGACAGGAGGTGTTTATCATTGAGTGTATCTCGGACAGTGTGATAGTGGTCCTTTCTACAGATGAGAAAAGGCATAGATCCTCAAGAGTCCGCCACGCAAGTTACAGGAACGTGACCCATGAGAATCTGTGCCTAAGTTTTGCTTTTTCAGTTCACACAATTTTAATTTCCAGGCTGAGTGGGGGAAAGGGAGAGAGATGCGCTATTGTGGTTTGCAGTGAGTTTCAGCCGTTTCTTTTGTTTTTCGGTAACCGTACATCAATGACCATATTATTATAAATGAACACACTCCCCCCCCCCCCCCCACCTCTTTTGTTCTGGTAAAGACATTCGGGTTCACTACGGAAAATACTTGAATCTGCTGAGGCACATATAATTCTGAAAACTCAGAAATTTAAAAAAGCCAGGTTACAAATTTAAAATATTTTATATACTGACACAGTTCTCCAAAAAGCCTAATCATTTTAATTCGATGGAAAAATGTGAGCTCTATCTATTCTGTTTCTGTCCTCTTTTTTTCAGCAGAGCGGTTTGTTTATAATTGCTGTCAACGCGTCTATTACACTATGGAAGGCAGTCAGTGAATCAGCTCGCGTAGCTTCTTGTATGTAAGGACCAGCGTAATGATAGAGCCAGGCAAGAGGCATGATTCTCATTAGTTTTCGCATCTGCGGGCGCCATGAGGATCTATGTTTATTCCAGACTGACAGAAGGTGCGTATCAGTGAGTGTATCTAATTCAGTGTGATAGTGGCCCTTTCTACTGATGAGAAAAGGCATAGATCCTCAGAAGTCCGTCATGCAAGTTACAGGATCGTGACTCATGAGAATCTGTGCCTAAGTTTTGCTTTTTCAGTTCACACAATTTTAATTTCCAGGCTGAGTGGGGGAGGGTGAAGGGAGATGCGCTTATTGTGGTCTGCAGTGAGTTGCAGTGAGTTTCAGCCGTTTCTTTTGTTTTTCAGTAACCGTACATCAATGACCATATAAATGAACACACTTTCACGCCCTCTATCGTTCTGTTAAAGACAGATTCGGGTTCACTACGGAATATACTTGGATCTGCTGAGGCACATTATTATACGGGCAGAAATTTAAAAGCCAGGTTACAAATTAAAATATATAATAAAATGGGCTTGGATAGGGCTATTATTTGGTTGAGGGCTGGGGACAGTACAAAGCGTTAGCCAGCCTTGAAGGCCGCTTTCATCGGAACTGCCGTCAGATGGTATGGCAGAAGGTTCTCTGTTCCGTCTGATGTGCACAGAGACAAATGAACCTATCAAGAAACATTCATTCCACCGTTACCGCATACTTTCACGAGGATAAATATATTCTTGTTTTTACATCAGACGGATGGCATTCACTGCCTAGCAATGTTCGCGGCCATAACCAAAGACAAAACTCCCCAAGAGGCATAAATCTTCATGAGTTCCGCGCAGAGTGCGGGGGCTTGTGAGAAGCTACATGTACTATATGTATCTTGGTGGCTAGTGTTGCCTCTATGCTGCTATGTTTACGCAGCCGGGATGAAATCGGGACCACGGAGCCCAAAACAAAACACCCATGGCTGTCAACACGTGCGATTCGACGACCGGCGCGGCCCCGACTCTGCGGCGTAGAATAGCGCGATGCTCATCATGCTCCCTTTTAGGTTCACGGCAGTGCAAACTCGAGTTTGGAGACTAACTGTACTAGGCTAGTCACCAGTACGTCACCATATTTAGTGTTCACTACACTGTGTTTTCTACGGCCTGTTTTTCTAGGTATTTCATTTTATACGATTACAGTGAATTGTTCCTCATCGTTTTATTCTGTGCTCGCGCCGCTGTGAGTTGACTTTAGCTTAAAAGCTCATTGTTGGACCATAAAATCATCTAACTTGGCTCTTGCCTGCAGTCGATTCCAGTTTTCAAGTCGATCTTATCTTCACACTTAGAGCGATTTGTGACGCTTGTCACGTCTTAATCACCTGTGTGCGCGACTGACGAATTAAGTGCGCTGTGACACTAGTGACTCTTTCCCTCCTCGTGTTTTCCTTCACTTCCTGGTGCTAGTTTGCCTGTGCACACTGTGTGCCCCTACGTAGTGTTGACAGACTTACATTCCCCGCCACGCAGCGGGATCGTTCAGCTGTGACAGTGTACAGTGCCTTGTGTGCTGAGGGGATTAGTCCTTCCGCTGTGACGTGAAGTCACCGATACTGGCCACAACGGAGTAAGGCCGTGACCGCTTTTGCTTATCTTCGCAGTGTTGTGTTTTATCAAGCGAAGAACAAAACTCTGATTCACTTCAGTTAATTTCCGAACTTTTAAACGTTTGTTTGTTGTGATTTCTATTACACGTTAGCATAGTCTCGCGGGACGTCTACAGAAACCCAGCACCAACATTCCAGTGGTTCGATGACTTTACTGTTATAAAGTAAAAAAAAAAAAAAAAAAAAAAATCCAGTGCTGAAATGTTGACACTGGGCGACTTTAATATTAATATGTTCTTGAATAACCCCGCCTGGGAGTGTACTATCTCTATGTTTGGGTTGAAACAGTTAGTTAGAACAGCAACCCGTGTTAGTCCTACTTCATCCACCTTTATCGACCACATCTACACGACCAGTAAGTCAATGGTGTTGGGAGTAGAAGTACCCCAGGTAGGGATTAGCGATCACTACCCTGTGTGCTGCTGCTTGATCTTCAAATCGGATAATTCTTTCCGCAAGCACCAGCACACGACCATTAGACACAGATCGCTTAAACAGGGATGCTTTTCAAGTCTTTATGATCTGAGTCACGCGCCTGACGACGCTCTGACTGAGTGGTACAGATTGTTCCTTGGTGCCCTAAGGTGGGATTTGGGGTCTCTGCCTGACTCAAAGGGTGGAGGCCCCAGGGGACGAGTTGCATTGGTGGTGCGGGTAGTGGGGAACTCTTACAGCGCCCAGTCTAGGGCCTCTTGGCCTTTGTGAGGCACCCTCGAGTGTAATCCCTCCGGACTAGCATAGCATCTTTCTATCCCAAGACCGTCCGTGCGTGGTCCCTGGCCACATCCTCTCCGAGGTGACCTCAAAAACTGGGCAGCACTAGCCCCCAGGCTAAACACGGCGGATCTAGAGGAGAGAACCTCGAAAATAAATCATTGTCCTGCTGCCTTGCAGGCCTGGCCGCTTGGCTGCGGAAAGGCTAAGGGAGGAAAACCTTGACATCAAAGCCCCCGTGTCTCCGGGGAAGGTTTTTGAGCCAGAGACTAGGACAAGGACAGTCTGATATAAAACCTACGAACCGAGGACCTCGATGCCACCGTCCCAGCTTGCTAGGCCACGGCAGACGAACCAAGGGTTTAAAGGGTGGGGCCAGTACTGTGCACACTGCACTCCACCAAAAGGCTCCACGGCGCAGGCTTTAGGAAACGCCCACGGACCATGACACCGACCTTTCCAAGTCTTGTAGCGATGGGCAAGGGGCAAAACGGCAAGTGAAAGAGTGATGCCCAGCGCAGAGTGCCACACTGACCACCGCCTTGTCCGCTGCAAACTCAGGTTCCGCTTCAAGCTGAAACTGACCCAAGAAAGGCCCCCCCCCCCCCCCCCCCCAAGAAAAAGCTTGATGTTGCCAGCCTTCAGCGTGACGACAAGAAAGCTGCCCTTCAGACAGATTTACAGCGCATGCTCAAAGACACAGCTGATCCAGCAGACTCCTCCCCTGAAACACTCTGGGAACAACTGAAAACTGCTATTGTAAAATCTTCTGTGGAAGTCTTGGGCTTTGTTAGAAAGAGGAACAAAGACTGGGTTGACGAAAACGACGTAGAGATCTAGCAAAAAAAAAAAAAAAAAAAAAAAAAAAAGAGCCGCCCACCAGGCCCACCTAGCCCAGCCTTCCTGCCCTGAGTAGAAGTCTACCTTCCGCCTCATCTGCAGCAGTCTTCAGCGCAAGCTTAGAGAGCTCCAGAACGAGTGGTGGTCCAGACTCTCACAGAGGACCCAGCTTTGCGCTGACAACGGTGACTACAGGGGCTTCTACGAAGCACTGAAAGCAGTGTATGGTCCCAGGCAGCTTGTACAAAGTCCCCTGTGAAGCGCTGATGGACAGGCACTCCTCACAGATAATACCTCCATCTTGAACCGCTGGTCGGAATACTTTCAGGACCTCTTCAGCGCTGAGCGCACTGTTCAAGAAACAGTCATCCTCCAAATCCCACACCTCCCACTAAAGGTTGAATTGGACGAACCGCCCACCGCCGAAGAGACCCTCACAACCATCCACCAGCTCAAGAGTGGCAAAGCAGCAGGCATTGACGGAATCCCGCCAGAGATCTGGAAACATGGGGGCCCAGCACTGCACAACAAGCTCCACGACCTCTTTCTCTGCTGCTGGGAGAAAGAAACACTACCAAAGGATCTCCGTGATGCAGTCATCATCACCCTGTACAAGAACAAAGGAGAGAAGTCTGCCTGCTCTAATTATCGTGGAATTACCCTGCTGTCCATTGCCGGGAAAATTCTCGCAATGCTGCTCCTGAATCGGCTGGTACCTGCCATCGCTGAAGACCACCTCCCAGAGGGCCAGTGTGGCTTCAGAGCCAACAGAAGTACCACCGACATGGCCTTTCTGCTGAGACAGCTTCAGGAGAAGTGCCGCGAGCAGAACAAAGGGCTGTATGTAACGTTTGTCGACCTAACAAAAGCGTTCGACACTGTGAGCAGGCAAGGCATGTGGCAGATCCTGGAGCGACTTGGCTGTCCCCCAAAGTTCCTCAGCATGATCGTCCAGCTCCACGAGGACCAGCAAGGCCAGGTCAGACTCAACAGTGACCTCTCAGAACCATTCCCCATTCTCAACGGCGTGAAGCAGGGCTGCGTGCTGGCACCGACCATCTTCACCATCTTTTTTAGCATGATGTTGAAGCAGGCCACAGTGGACCTCGACGATGACGACGCAGTGTACATCAGGTATCGTCTCGATGGCAGCCTGTTCAACCTCAGACGACTGCAGGCCCACACCAAAACCCTAAACCGACTGATTCGTGAGCTGCTCTTTCATGATGACGCTGCCCTCGTTGCACAGAGAGAGAGAGAGAGAGAGCCTTGCAGCGCATCACGTCCTGCTTCGCAGGTGCTGCCCAGCTCTTTGGACTCGAGGTCAGTCTGAACAAGACAGAGGTCCTTCATCAGCCGGCACCCAAGGAAGAGCATCGCCCCTCCCCACATCACCATCGGCGAGTCCGAACTGAAGTCTGTACACCAGTTTACCTACCTTGGCTGCATCATCACGTCAGACGCCAAGCTGGACAAGGACCTGGACAAGAGGCTGGCAAAAGCGAACAGTGCTTTCGGGCGACTATTCAAGCGGGTGTGACACAATCAACAGCTGAAAAAAGACACCAAGATCAGCGTGTACAGAGCTGTCGTCCTCACCACCCTGCTGTATGGTTCCGAGTCCTGGGCCCTCTACCGCAGCCAACTACGACTCCTCGAACGCTTTCACCAGCGCTGCCTGCGTACCATCCTCAGCATTTACTGGAGTGACTATGTCACCAACGTCGAGGTCCTTGAACAGGCAGAAACTGTGAGCATCGAGGCTTTGCTGCTGCGGACACAGCTTCGGTGGGCGGGGCACGTCTCCAGGATGGAGGATCATCGCCTGCCCAAGATCACTCTGTTCGGCGAGCTCGCCACTAGACACCGAGACAGAGGGGCACCAAAGAAGAGATACAAAGACGGTCTCAAGAAGTCACTTAGTGCCTGCCAAATCGACCACCGCCAGTGGTCTTCGCTTGCTGCGGACCGCGACACAAGGCGCTCCACCATTTACAAGGCAGCCGTCTCCTTTTAGGACTCTCGCAGAGCTAACCTTAAGGACAAGCGGCTCAGGAGAAAAAACGGAGTTGTCGTAACTCAGAACCCTGACCAGACCTTCCCCTGCAGCCACTGCGGTCGAACGTACCTGTCTCGGATTGGCCTCCGCAGCCACGAACATGCCTGCAGACGACGTGGGCAAGCCCTATAGAATCTTCGTTCGCGAAGTCAAGCCAAGAGAGAGGGGGTGCCCTAAATAAACATGCTCCGTTCAGAGAGAAAAGGTAAAGAACCCCTAACCGCTCGAAAAGCATATTCATATGCACTTACATCAGTTCCTGGAAAAAACACACACGCTCTTTCATCCACTACAGACTGGCTTTCGTCGGAAACACTCATGTCATACAGTACAAATACACATAGTTGGCAGATGGCTGGCCGCCATAAATAGCGGACAAATGAATGGAGCAGTATTTTTGGACCTGTCATAAGCGTTTGACCTAGTTAATCATGATAAACTGATTCAAAAACTTGCTGTTTATCAGTAAAGTGTTGGCACCCATGCGTTTCTTACATCATATATGCACGGGCGTACACAATACGTGTATGTAAATAGAACAAACTCAGTAGAAGGGGTGATACAGCACGGGGTACCACAAAGGTCAATTCTTGGCCCATTATTGTCATTATTAAGGTCACCTGTTTGTCAGTTCCGTCACTTCGTAGTTCTCCAACTACACACCTTTTTCTACACTTCAATCTACTTTGAGGATTCTGCTCCTCCATCATCTATTCAACAATAGATCACTACGCAGCATCACCTACTGCCTCCACTTCCTACAGAAACAAATGTTTATCCCGTGGACTAATTTCGTGCCTGCCCGCTGCCCACCATGGCTGTGGACAAGGTCACCGGTTGTCAGTCCCGTCACTTCGTAGTTCTCCAACTACACACCTTTTCCTACACTTCTACTTTGAGCATTCTGCTCCTCCATCATCTATTCAACAATAGATCACTACGCAGCATCACCTACTGCCTCCACTTCTTACAAAACTAATTTCTGGATAAGAGCAAAATCTCTCATGTTTTGATGTGTCTGCAAATCCACGATGACGCATGCCGTCCGTTCAAACAAATATCCTACGTCAAATGTTTTTGACGTCACCAAAAAAGAACATGCCATCATCTCAACACAAAACGTAGAACGGAACTTCTATTCAAAAGAAAATAATGAATAATGATTAAAATAATTTGTGACAACGAGTATCAGCTTGTTGTAACTAAATTGCTGCTCAAGTGGCAGGATATCTAGCAGCTTGAATTTGTCGACAGTACTTATGACTTCTGTAGATATGTCAACAATTAGTTTTCAAGTGATGGCCCTTCTGTGGAGCGAGTTCAGCCGGCTTTGTAAGTTGGCGTCACTACTGCCGTCCCGAACAGTGGAGGCGTAATCTAAATGTGGCTGTATATGGGCACAATAGAAGAGCTTTCTTGTTGGTTCATCAGTGAAATATCTCCATTTTGATAACAGGAATAAATTTTTAGATACTGTTTTACATACTTTAGTTATATGACTCTGCCAGCACAACTTGTCGTCTATGATGATACCAAGCACACGCTGTTCTCTGACTTGTTCAACAGGCTGGCCATCAAACAAGAGCATAAGGGGAGGTAGATTCAGCTGATGTTTCTGCCTGGTTGTAACTAACATACATTTAGTTTTATCAGGGTTCGGTATCATGGAATTGTTTTTACACCATTCAGATACATCATTCAAGCTTGTCTGTAGTGACCGAGTCATACAGGTTACATTTGATGATGAAACGTCAAGTGTTCCATCGTCAGCAAAGAGGCTGCAAGTGACATTGGGGTCAGATATATGTAAAGGAAGATCATTGATAAAAAATATGGTGGGCAGCGGACAGGCACGAAATTAGTCAACGGGATAAACAATTCACGTATCATTGGGTAGGTATGTGTTTGTTAAATAGTAGATTTGGGAAGTGTGTTGGTTGATTTGCTCTAGATCGGAAACCGTGTGACAATCGGGCGCGCATCGGCGAATTCACGGGGATGCAGTCGGTCGATTGGGACTGGCATTTCGTTTGGGGCTATTTGATTTTTGAGTGATTCGGATCGAGCTTGAGGGGTTATGTGTTGTGCAGAAATACGTCGTATTCGTGGGTGTGCCGCATGGCATTTCCGAATTGATTGTTATATGATATTTTATTCGATGTCGGAAACGATCGGGTATGGTCGACAATGTCCGGGAGCCGATGGCGGTCGTCATCGCTACAAAGTGTCGTCATTCGGGCGGAAGCAACAATCAAAACAAATGGCGGATTTCTAATTGGGAGATACAATTTTATATGTTGGATAGATGCACTCCAGGTGGGATGCTGGATAGATGCACTCCAGGTGGGATGTTGGATAGATGCACTCCAGGTGTGATGTGAGTGAACCTAGGTGTACGGGAGAATTCATCCAGGTGCGCAGGAGAATTGCCTCAGGTGTTCCAGGCACGTTCAATCGGTGTGCAGGAGAACTGAATCGGGCCACCTTGAGAGACAGTCCGCTTATTCAACAAGTGACGAGGTTCAACGAGCAGCGACGATATAGTTCATCTTCAATTCACGGTCGGATGTAATTAGACTGTTTAGATACCTTCGAGGATCTAAAAATCAGCTTAAACAGTAGACAGTTTTCAGCAGACGATGAGATGAAACATTGCAGTGGAACAATGAGTGTATGAGATATGATTAGTGCTCTGGACTTTGTGTGAATGTTTAAGTGTGTGCGTGTATTACAGGTGCATTTATGAATTGACTGAGTAGTGAGTTGGTTTGTGTACGTCTTTGTCTTTTGTTTGTCGTGCGAAAGAGAAAATCAAATCATTAAAAATCGAACAGAAAAATCCAACAATTCCGTGTGGTCTTTAACCTCCCTCCCTGGTGTGACACTCGTGTACAAAATTACACGCTCGGAAATGACAACGTATCTCACTAATATATTTCATTTCACTCATAGGTCTAGTCAGAGCACCATGGAACAAATCTGGTAGTGCCCATGCGATATGCCACACCTAGTATAAGACATCCTTGTCTTATTCAGGAGCTAAGTTTTGGAACACGATTCCCGCAGATATTAGAGCAGCCTCTTCAGTCAAAACGTTAAGAGTAGATAAAATACTATTTCAGCTACATGTTACATGTGGTGTGTCATGTCTGGAGGGTGCACATTGTTATAGGAGTCTGCGGGTCAAACCGATGCGTTCATGTGTGTGTCGCTTTTTGCTTTTGATTAGAATTGTTATTTCATTTTTATTCATGTACATATTAACTTTTTACTCCGATGTGTGTGTGTGTGTGTGTGTTGTGTGTGTGTGTGTGTGTGTGTGTGTGTATGTGTGTGTGTGTGTGTGTGTGTGTGTGTGTGTGTGTGTGTGTGTGTATGTGTGCGTGTGTGTGATGGTGTATGCGAGAGCAAGGACATGATTGAAAACAGGTCTATGGCCTAATCATTTATCCTTGGAAAATAAAGTTTAATTTAATTTAATTTTAATCTCTCTCTCTCTCTCTCTCTCTCTCTCTCTCTCTCTCTCTCTCTCTCTCTCTCTCTCTCTCTCTCTCTCTCATCACTAAAAAACAAAAAAATCATCGAGACCTGACGAGATTAGCCCTAAAATCATCAAACTGTCCCTAACCTATACAGTTGAATCTCTAACCTATATTTATAACTTGTGCATCCAACAAAACATATTTTCATCAGAGCTTAATCACGCTAAGGTAATCCTTTACCTAAGTCAAACGATATCACTGATGTTAATAATTAATAATAATAATAATTAATAATAATTACGGTATTTATAATGCCCTTATCTTATAATAATTATAACTCTAAGCGCACACTCACAACTCGCGCACGCATGCGCACGCTTTAGACAACGACTCACGTACAACAAATGGTGAAATATATTGCGACAGTCATCTTTTGTGGGGAGTGTGGTGATATAGTGCTAGAACTGTTGAAAGAGGTGAGTTTTGAGGGCGGACTGAAAGGAGGAGAGAGAGTCTTTCTGACGGAGAGAGAGTGGGAGAGTGTTCCAGGTGGATGGACCATAAACTGAGAAGGCGCGGGGGCCGAAAGTGCTGAGTTTGGTGCGGGGGATGTGGAGACGGAGAGGGTCGGAGGCGGAGCGGAGGGAGCGGGAAGGAGTGTAGGGGTGAAGTAAGTTGGAAAGATAGGCAGGAGCGCAGTTGTTCAGGGATTTGTAGCAGAGAGACAGAATCTTGTATTGGATACGCTGTGGGATGGGAAGCCAGTGAAGAAGTTTGAGCAAGGGTGTGATGTGGTCGGATTTTTTCTTTCTGAGGACGAGGCGGGCAGCATTGACAGACCAATTACAGACCAAGTTCTCTATTATCTAGTCTGTCCAAACCTCTCAAGAGACATCTACACAAACATCTCTACCAATATTTGGAAAACCGCTGTCTCCTGCATGTATTTCAGTCTGGCTTTCGCCCAAACCATTCTTGCCACACAGCATTAACAAGACTTATTGACCAATGGCTAACATCCATGAATAGCTCCAAAATAACTGGATCTATTTTTCTTGATTTTAAGAAGGCGTTTGATCTTGTCAATCACAACATCCTCTTATAAAAACTTCAAGAATATCTCTGTAGTTCAGATGCTGTTTCATTCTTTAGTTCCTATTTGAGTGGAAGGAAGCAAAGAATACTGTTGAATGGCTCCTTCTCCTCCTGCGATCTCATCAAGAGCGGCGTCCCTCAGGGCTCTGTTCTCGGGCCATTGCTGTTCTGTATATTTATCAATGAACTGCCATTGCATTTAAACTGCAGCGGCGATATTTCTTGCGACATGTTTGCTGACGATGCCGCCACGCTGCATACGCCTGCCAAAAATCTGACAAACTTAAACAGGCTAGTTTACATGAGGTTTCTGACTGGTGTAAGTCGACTTCAATGTCTCTTAACCCATCAAAAACTGAATGCATGGTAATCATCACACGCCAAAAGCGCCAGCTCTGCCCGCTCTCTCTTAGTCTCTCGGTAAACGGCAGCCCAATCGAGCAAGTCAGTATCACAGCACCGTTTCCTTGGGGTTACTATAGATGATGAGCTGAAATGGCAAGCACACACTAATAATGTATGCAAAAAGGTCTCCAGGAGTCGCTATATGTTGTCCAAATTGAAAACCATTACTGATACATATACGCTTTTTTTTTTTTTTTTTTTTTTTTTTTTATTTTTATATAACGCTCACATCAAGTCTCACATATACTATGCAGCTAAGCTTATATTTCCTGATCCTGAACGTTCAACCCACCAGAAGCTCAGAGCATTGAAAATGCTGCCTCTCACTCACCGCTTTTTGTTTAATAAGGGTGTATTCGTATATAAGCTGTATAAACAACCCTGTCCTCAATACTTAACTTCTTTTATCACAGTGCGATCTCTAGACATGGACAACAATTTCGAGTCCCCCAACCTCGTATTGACATATCCAAGAGTAGTTTATCCTATTAGGGAACCTCATTATGGAATTCTATACATACAGTGATTAGAACTGCAAAGACGCTCGCCTCCTTCAGGGACAGCCTCTTCAAACACCTGTATTCACTGACCTGAGCTGGCCGACAAGCCAATGTGTGCGTGCGTGTGCGCGTCCTTACTGCCGCACTTAATGTTATTGTACATCGATTGATTTGTGTACATATCTGCATAGTGCGTGTCTGTATGTGCGTTTGTGTGTGTGCGTGCGGGAGTGTCTGTCATACATGTATTCGTGTGTGCGCTTGAGCACGTGTGCCAGTGTTTATGTATGTTTAGCTATGTGGTTTTATTTTTCCAGAAACTGTTTGTGCAAGGGTGCGTGCTTGTGTGTGTAGATTAAAAAAAAAAAAACTGACGGTTGTGGTTTTGGTAGTGTTAATGATGGTAGTGATGATAATAATGACAATTATCATTATTGTTATTATTACTATTGCTATCCCTAGTCGTACTATTCTGTTATCAGTATCGGCATCATTATTACTATTATAATGTTTCCTATTATCAACAAATTACTTTATGGTATCATTTTTGTGTTTTACATGGGTGTCCTTTTACCTATTAGATGTAGCAACGGCAAGTTTGAAAACTGGTCCTGCAACCAATAACTTTTACCGTTGGAAAATAAAAGTTCATTGTCATTGTCTCTCTCACACACACACCCAAGACGACGAAAAGAACAAACACTGAATACAAACAGAGACAAACAAGCAACGTCAATATTGTTTTTCGTCTTTATTTGACGGCATGTGATGGGAAAGTATGACAACAGTTGAATTGATTAAATAACTGAATGATTCAAAGACCACACAGTTTGTATAACACCCACCCACCCACTCACACACAGAAACACATTCTCCGCAGGCCAAGACACCTCTCCACCCAAAAGCAACAGACCATAGGGCCGAAGTCTGCCTTAGTTGGTCCACGCACGACTGTCGTGCGCGGACCAACTAAGGAAGACTTCGGCCCGATGGCCTGCTGTTCACTGGGACACATACATGTACATCTCACACTCGCACACACGTAACATATGATAAATACACGCGTACAAAAAAAAAAAAAAAAAAAAAAAAAAATTGCTACAGGTCTGCTTTGTGTGAGAGAAGGGTGGTTGTATACTGGCATACACACTTTACAAGATTCGAGGCAGCTGGCACAAAAAAAATAAAAAGAAAAAAAGAAAAGACGCAAGTATTATTCATACAAGAACTCGAAGAGTTTCAAAAATCATCTGTGACTGATGCGTGCAGTTACTGTTATGGGTTAGAAAGACTATTAATAAATATACTAACATGGACACTTCTGAAAAAAACAAAAACGCTTGCCAAAGCAATCATGTCTAAGCTCTCTTCACCATCTGCCACTCCCCTTCCCCCCCCCCCCCCCCCCCCCCCCAAAAAAAAAAAAAAAAAAAAAAAAAAAAAATCAAATTTGACAGTATGGTTGTGTGCTGGGATGTTAGTGTGCACCTTACAGCTCTAGATCATAAGGTCCAAAATCACAGAAACTAATGCATGTAATGACCGGTATTATCATTATCTGCTGTTCTTTGGCAAAAGCCAGACTGCCCATTATTGAGAAAAGTGAGATTTTCATTGTACAACAATGAGATTTTGGCTTTTCTCAAAAGTGGATATACTGGCTTTTTGCCACATAAAGGCTGATATACAGTAATTAGTATTATCACTATTTTCCCTTCAAATCCTTGTTATTTTCTGTACAATATCATTTCATATTTTCTCCACACTATAATGTGACTTTTGGGTGTCAGTAGCCGTTTTAGTCGTGATACCGCTACCGCTACCGACACCCAAAGGGTGAACTTTATGTTTCCAATAGCATCGACAACTTTCTTTCTGATACTTTGTGTAACATATTTGTTATAAAGTCAAACCTGTCTGCGACCACCCAAGGGACTATCAAAACGTGCTCTCTTTGGACAGGTGGTCATTTTACACTTATATGGTCATCCGAGTAACAGCAAGATCAAAACTGGGTGATCTACCTAGACAAATTTGAGTGTATTCTGACTTAAGTCGAGAAATTTACAAAGCTGGCGATACATAAAAGAATGATTCTAATACCATAAATAGTTGCGCTAGATCTTAAATGATGACAATTCAACTGTGAATGCAGAAATTAACCCTTTGCGTGCCGGCAGCGGTTTTTGTCGCGGTGATTCCTGCAGCAGTCATTACGACAAAAACCCGCCACTGACACGCAAAGGGTTAATGGAGACCTTGATTTGAATGATCAATACAGACCAACAAGGTGACTGCCAAGCGTGTAAAATGCAAAGAAGTACCCAACGGAAAAAGAAACACGCTTAGAAAAGACGGAAAGAAGGAATGTGGCAACTTCATCCAGTTGCCACATTCCTTCTGCGAATGATGATAAGTAGCGGCTGATCTCTCTGTTTGTTTGTCTATTTTGACAAAGGGTATTTACCCGAAATATTAATAAATTTGTGTTGTACCCGTCTTTTCTAAGCGTGTTTCTTTCTCCGTTGGGTACTTCCTTGATTTGAATGAGTTGCCTGTACCAGGAAAAAGGTTAACCCATGACTGATGCACGATAACAAGGACAAAAAGCACAGATCTGAAAACTGGAGTTGAAAACAAAAATCTGTAAAGTGTGTGAAACTGGGAAATGCGGGTGGTGTGTGTTAGAGGGGTGGATGGGTGGGAGGGCGTGTGGGCAAGGTTGGGGGAGTTGGGGTCGGGAGGCAGGAGTTTTTTCTCCATGCATGGAGACTTGCCCCCTTTGGTTGTTGGTAGCGCTTTTTGTCGTGATGATTCCTGCTGGAATCGTCACGACAAAAAGCCCTACCGTCAGCCAAAGGGTAATCCCCCTTGTGCATGCAGTCACCTGCACTGTGCACAGGACCAATGGCTGCATGCACAAAAAGGGTTTGAAGGTGACACCGTTGGCTTGCCAATGCAGGCTTTCAGTTGACAACTGTGTGACAGGCAGCTTTTATACATTAATTTGATGCCACATGTAGTGATAAACACTGTGATGGCTGTCAATTTTGACGTCACATTGTTTTTCACTGAATGTAGCAATTCAAATAATAACCATGACTTCACAAAAAGTGACAAAACAGTGTGTGTGTAACCTCAAATTTCACCTCAGGCAGTGTTTTTTCCCCACTGTGGCCTCGTTCACACTATTTACCTCACTGTTTGGGCCGTTTCAACCTAATCCCCCTCCCCCCCAAAAAAAAAAAAAAAAAAAAAAAAAATTAAATTAAATTTAGTGGCTGCGTTCACATGTGGGATATTCATCCCTCCTAAACATTCCTGTCACGTGACTAGTGGCGATTCCCCTATTTCACGAAAGGGAAGGGGTGTTCTGACTTGTAACACATAATCTGGATGTGATCCAGCCACATCGGACCAAATGTGCAACGTTCTAAATATCCGGCCATGTGTGGATGCACCAAAACGGTTTGATAGTTGACTTGAAACAGCATGCAATTCCCGTGTGAACGAGAAACTGTGTGTGACTGACTTCAAATGAGGTATTGATCACACCAGCTGTCTCCCTCGATTCGCTACCGCTTATCATCGGTAGCAAATGGAGGGTCAATCAACCAGTGTGGGTGTACTAGTATCACGACTGCCTGCATCATGCGAGCGCTGATCAAAAGCCGGGCACAGCAGATTCAAAACATCGGTAGAAACCCAGTGCACAAAAGGCCATCGGGCCGATAACGGCCCGTTATCCTTTAGCGCACTGGGAATTTCAGAATGAACCACAATAAGTTAAGGCAAAACTTGCACTCACTTCAACTTGATACCCGTGGATATCAGATGTAAATTCATGGCTGTACACAGGATGAAAATTAGTATTTATATATCATTATTTCACATGTATGTACAGAGTAGAATCCATACGTTTTACTCGCAGCATTAGAAAAACCAAATTGCAAACAGGACACTCAAGTCGAAGTTGAATAAATTCATCAAACTACCCCGTAGTATGGACACAGTGCACATATTGAAATTTGGAAAAAAAATGGCATGACATATGAATGAAGAAGTTTGGTGTACATATTAATATTATGTATAATTATTTTGTACACCGTGCACATTATGTACATATATTTCTGCATTCTTTGCCACCATGTGACCATACTGTAGTTCAGTACAAGTGTATGTTATCAAGAACATATATATTTATAAGTATGTACAGCATTACAAGCCTATCACAGTGAAAGGGAGAGATAAGATATACAAGATTCTGCATTGCCTTGAAATTCAAACACCAACACACACATAACAACCGGTAGGCAAAAGGTCCTCAGGCCGAGCCGATGTCGGCCGCAATTGGCCTGCACGCGGCCGTGTGTTGGCCAATCGCGGGCGAAATCGGCTCGAGGATCTTCTGCATACTGGGAAACGTCAGAGATCGCCAACCAAAATAAAATACCATGTACGACACATGCAAATTTGTGATACACACTATGGGGGCGGGGGGTGGCGAAACAAAGCGACTGCTCTTCCTCTTAGAGGCGAAATAAAAACAAAACAAACAAAAAAAGTCAAATTGCCTTGCGTGGGATGAACGTTCAAAAGTTTTTGTTTTCCCCGTATGTAAGAAAAACATAAAGAATTGTGCTGACTTTGCTTATCTCATAGTGACAGTTTCAACTATATACATTTAATTGTAACTTAATGCGGGTTTTGCATTGATGAAACTGAAGCACACGGCAAACAAAAAACAACAACAAAAAAAATACTTGGAAGGTCACAGCAACCAAACAGTTCACAAAGAGGTATCAAAAGTACAGAACCTCGTCTAGACCCTTCAATCTGCAGCAGACACAGATCTATACGAGCCCTGAGCGGCAGCAGGGTCTCACGAGAAACTGACGACTACTGCTACCTGAGACTGGATCCTGCCTTTCTTCAAATGAATACCTTCACTGCAGGAAAAAAGCAAACATTACCCAGCTACAAGAGACTTAAACCCTCATGAGCCCCCGCAGTCGCGGGGGCTCATGAGGGTTTAAGTCTCTTGTCACTTCTATGTTCTTCATGCCTATTTTTGTGTCCCGTTTTAATGTGTGCTCTTCATGCGAATTTCAGTCAATATGCAAGTGGTTTCAGACCTGAAATTCGCGATCACTGGCAGTGAAGGGTTAAGGACATACGACCGCATACATGAAACTCTGTTGTTTTGTTTTTTTTTAAAATAAAAAAAGGGGTTAGGATTGATACCGTGCCACCATGAAAAATCTACAATACGACCCAGACTGAAACTGTTGGATTATCATAAGAGCAATGCAAGTCAAAAACCGCACGTGTTTCTACGGAAAACAGTGCATACAAATCTCTGACTAACGTTGATAAAACGCTTGTCTGGGCTCTATAATCTGCTGTTTGTGCAACAAAAAAACAACAACAAAAAAAAAAGTGCAGCGTTTAACCTACTTCTGATTTTTAAAAAAAAATTGTCCATCATCCCTAAACCAGTTTTTGTAGATTCTGTGGCAAACGGCCCGCATGAACTGTTGCAGTAGACTGAATGCTAAACAATCTCCACCAGCTGGGGAAACCCAACAATGCACTGTCAAAGTCAAGTCTACTGTCATTTAAGGGGTTAATGCTAATATCTGCAAAGGAAACTGGTTCAGTGAACCTAAGTCTGTTGCAGACATTAACCCCATCGCTGTCAGAGGTCACAGATTATTTGGGGAAATCTTTGGTTTATTCAACACAGCAGAGAACTAAGAAACTGAGGAATTCTGACTGCAGGGCCCCTTGATAAACCCCTTCAATGCTGACAAAAACTTAACACCACCCAACTGCAAGAGGGATAGATCCTCATGAGCCCCCGCATTTGCATTTCATGAGGATCCATGCTTCTTGCTGAAACCACTTGTAGCCACGTTCCTTTGATGGTTGTAGCGTTTGGTGTTGGGCCTGTAATAATTTCCAAAACAATCTGCATCCACTGGCAGTGAAGGGGTCAAAGTGTGCTGGTTTGCGATCTAGGACTTACAGCTCTAAGCCACAAGGTCCAATATCACAAACCAGCACACAGGAGACTGTACACATTCATCCCCTGATGCCTGCATTTACAACCGATACCACAAAAAGTACCGGTGGCTGCAGAAATTCAGAGCTGAACTGCGCCAGAGAGGTAACCGGTGTGAGTGGAATTAAATCCTATGCAAGCCACTATGCAAGGCACTCCGCTGTAGCGGAGCACCTTGCTTAGTGGCTTTCGCAGGATTCAAGACCCACTTCTGCACATGGCTCAAGGGGAATAACTCATGTGCATGGGAATTAACTCGTGAACATGGCAACTAATGACTGTACGGATTCTGGTAGCATGTTGCATGATGTCCAGCACTGAAAATCTGCCAGAATAATCTTGGCTGGTGATTTTTTTTGTGATGACAATAATCAAAAACACTTATGTACAGTTGTAAAATATGTCTGCTGACCAGTAAATAAATAAATAACTGAAAACTACTTACAAACATGTGAAGAGCTTACAGAATTTATACATAAACATCATAGACAAAACACATATACACACGTCAATTCAAACTGCTTTGCACTCTTATGCATAAAGATTTGTGTTAAAAACAAACAACCGCGGTTGACACGGTTGCATTAGTCATATTGCACAGAATAGGAAACAACTGTCATGTTACCCACATTCCCCCGCTGACATCAACAGGCAATAGACGATTTCTGAGAATCATCAGAAGGTCAAAATTGCATGCGGTTTGACGCGAACTGTGGATTAAAAAGCGTGGACAAACATGCAATATTGAGGTCCGGGCTTTTAATCCACTGTTTGCATCAGGAAATGCACAATTTTACACCTACTTTTGATTACTAGAAATCATTAATTCCATTCATACTTCATGGCATGGCCGCCTGCAACATGGACTGAATGCCCAACAACTTCCTCCAGGTGAGGAACATGGATAAAAATGGGGAAAACAGGAGGAACAGATCCTTATGTGCCCCTGTGAGGCTGATGTATGGTGTCTGAGGAAAGAGTGCTCAAAACACATGTATGTACCAGTACAATGAAAATGTGGACACACGAGCACACTGATTTCAAAACCAAATCACCTCTCTCCACCCACTCAAACTTATAATATTAAATGTGGTAATAATTACTAATATGTACCAGCTGTGGAACATGAACTGGTCATGACAGTTCAAAGGTAGTGTAAGAATAACCTCTTCCTTGTCAAAGAAAACTGAATGTCACACATTTGCAAGAGGCGTAGATCCTCATGAGCCTCTGCAGTCGCGGGGGCTCATGACGATCTATGCCTCTCGCTAGAAACCAAACTATAACCATGTTTCTTTGATGGTTGTGGCGTTTGGTCATTAAGTGAAGAAAGATTTAACCCTCTGGGTGTCCGTTGTTCTTGGGTATGACAATTCCTGCAGGAATCATGAGAAAAACACTTCTGACAACCCAAGGGTTAACTCATGCAGCCCGACGGCCGTATTTCCCAAATTTTGGAGGCATCATGTAATGACTATGCACCAGTTGCAGGCGATGGATCGACCATGATAATTCAAGGGCAGTGCCAGATAAGCTTGGCGCCGACAGGCACCAAGCTAATCTGGCACTGCCATTGAATTATCATGGTCGACCCATCTCCTGCTGTAGTGCATCAGGGCTGAATGGGTTAAGCAACAAAACATGTCCAGTGGCAGGGAAGGCATAAACTTGGTGCATTCTTCTTTTAACCCTCATCATTCGGAATACACCAGTGTGTGAATTAAGTTTGACTAAAATAGTTCAAGGGAAGTGCCAGAATAGATTGGCACCTCTAGGCGCCAAGCTATTCTGGCACCACCCTTGGACTAAAGCCATTGGTCTATATCCTTATCTGCAAGTACTATAATGTAGTGTACAAATTTAAAGCTTTTAGCCTCAGTATGATATGGGTTAAGAACCATCACTGTACAACTGTAATCACTGTGAGTGCCAAGCTTAGCTGCCAAGCACCACCCTTGCACTACCATGGTTCATTCATCACATGCTAACAGCGTATAGTGTATACTATACTCATTAGAGGACACACACAAACCAGATAGGTGAGGCTAGCGCTGGTACAAATTCTACCAGCGCTAGCCTCACCTATCTGAACCAGACGATCATCTACATCCCTGGCTGTAGATGAGGGATGTAGATGATGGTCTGGTTCTATACTTGCGTATTTTTCTGTGGGCTGGCGATTGGGTGCCTGATAGGCAGGGGCAGGGGATCTAACTATTTGTCTGTCCAGCGCTGAGTCATTAGAGGACAGCCCTGCAATATGAACTCTTTGGCTGTCGGACGCGCTTTTGTTGCGATGATTCCTGTAGGAATGATCACGACAGACAGCGCCACCAACAGCGAAAGGGTGAACAACTTGGCCTTAGGTTTGGGTCACTGTTGCAAAATTGTGCTATTGCACAGCACTTTGCAGTAATTATAGCACATCTTGTTGGCAGATAGTAGTGGACAGTTTCTTGATTAAAAAAAAAAAGATATACAAATCTGTTTGTGCACAATACTCCCCATTAGTCAGGACTTCAAAGACATTTTGAGCTAACTGCAACCCAAGAAAAGCTCACTACACAATAATGAATAAACAGATCACCTTAACCCTTTAAAACTGCATTAAACAATAACTAAAGCAATGAGGTACAAGCTTCCTTCCCTTACAGTAATGATAATTTCCACGACGTATAAAAATTCCTTACGAGAACATGGAAATATAAGTTTTCTTCTGCCCAGCCTGAAGAAAAGTGCACTAGACTCCCTTAACCCTCTGGCTGTCGGTAGTGGTTTTTGTCATGATGATTCCTGCAGGAATCATTGAGACAAAAAGCGCTACTGACAGCCAAAGGTTTCATATAAAACATACAAAAAGGGGGATGCAACTGAAATGTGAATCAAAAGTAACGCGAGAACAATGCAAAAAACAAAGTGACAAAAACTGTCTAGAACTAGGAGATTGCTTTATGAGCGTGCTTAGAAAATGTGTGCTGGTCTGTAATTTTGGACCTGATGGCCTGCGGCCGTCTAATCCAAAATCACAGGCCAGCACACAAAATAACGTTTAACAGATAATGCTAGCAAACAATCAGATCAAAGCCTTTGTGCTTTAAAAATTGCAGTCACTCGGAAAGAAAGCCTGACAACTAAATGTACGGAGAATGCAAAATTTATTAGACATCAACGAGATGGGAAATAAAGTTTGTGCAAAATGTAAGTCGTTTGTGCAGAAATAAACCTTTGATACAGCAGCCCATTTAGTCTTAACATCGATGTGGCGACTTCATCCATTAGCTGTCAGCAGCGCCTTTCGTTGAGGCGATTCCAGCAGGAATCGCCTCAACAAACAAGTCCTATTGGCAGCCTAAGGGCTAACTACTATTGTACCGCCATGGGCAGGCCTTAGTGGCCAGCTGGGTGTTATCAAGACCAACTGACTGTTACTGCAGTGTGCTCAACATCATTCTTTGCAAAGATCTGTAAATTAGTCCGTTCACTGCTGGCTGCTAGATATCTGGGAACGATATCTTCAACCATTGCAGATCACGATCACTGGGAAGTTCAAACTTGGGGTCAACCATCGTCCTTTCTCACGCTACTTTCATGACCCTCCAGCTACTTAAAAAAAAAAAAGTCCAAAGAAGTACACGGAGTAAGATTGAGACGTTTACTACAAGTGTGCTAGCCTGTGATTCTGCACCATGTCGCTTCAGGCCACTAGGTGTCATATCACAGACCCACACACAGAGACAGAAAAGATCTAGCATGGTACAAAAATGCAAGTGTGAAATTGGTTGATCAACACATTTCACTTGCATTTTCATACCCTTCTGTCTTGCAGAGAAGGTCATCACTTCCACACCATTTTTAGCGGTAGTTCGCAAAACATGTAGTTGTTGAGACCATCATCAATTTCCAGACATTTTACTTTGTAAAATACAAGCACATTGTCACTCAAGTTACTGTCATGCACATGCAGCCCCTGGTACTGTGGTCAGTTGCATGAGCTGAACTTAGTCCCGCACCAGCCACAAAGCAAGGTGCTCTGTTGTAGCAGAGCACATTGCTTACTGGCTGACGCAGGACTAAGCTCATTCAAGCAACTGGTCCCTAGTTACTGTGCCACTGCCTGCATGAACAAGGGGGTTCAGTTTCAATGTTATCACCATTTTTGTTTAGAGCAATGCACAGCCACACATCTATTAGTCTATGCCATTCATGTTTGTAGAACCGTGGTAGTCGTTCAGCCAAACAACCTCTTTTTACGCCATGTTTTTCCCTCAAAGCACCACCTGCCACCCAGCCCTTTTTTTTCTTCAAATATACGTTGCAGGCAAGACCACTTCATCAGCACATGCGCACGTAGACAAGTCAGAAAAACCAGCAGGCATGAGGCAGATGCACACCGAAAACGTCTAACTAGACCCTCATGTGCATGCAGCCATCTGTACAGCTTACGGGACTGGCGGCTAAACGTCCACGGCAGACGAGGAGTCTTCATTATCTTGACACAAAGTGCCAATGTTGGAATTACTTTGACAGCCAGAGGTTTAAAAGGTGCAGATTCTCATGAGCCCCTGCATCGCAGGGGCTCATGAGAATCTGCACCTTTTAACCCTCTGGCTGTCGAAGTAATTCTTACATTGGCACTTTGTGTCTGCTGTCGCAGGGGCTCATGAGAATCTACACATCTTGCCTGCAAAGGTTCATGAGAATCTATGCCTCTTGCCATTAGCGGATGGGTCATCTGCCGTTTGTACAAAAGAACCAATGGGTCTACAAGTCAGCCTGTGACTGAAAGAGTTTATTAATCTCGCACACATACTTATTTCACACACTTTTCCCCCTCTCAGATTCACGACTTGCCTCAAGTGTAGATGATTGTGAGCTGGCTAAAGAGACAATGTTGCAATGGCTCATGAGAATCTGCGCCTCCTGTTAGTAGTAGTCATAGCGAATGGATCCTCTCTTCCTCACATCAAAGAAGCTGAAAACTTTCATGGGGTATTTATCTCACACACGCTTATTTCCTACCCAACTCAGGTTTCATAAATGCAGCCCCCTCCCCTCCCTTTTCCCTCTCCCCTAGAAAATCTACACATCGCTTACAAGCACTTTCACTTCTTCGATTCAGTAAATCCTTCCTGTGAAGGATATACGTTATCTGACGTTCCTCATACAGAAGAGAGAGAGAGAGAGCTTTCAGCCTGTGATGTGTCAACAGCAGGAGGCATAAATTCTTATGAGCCCCTGCAATTGCAGGGGTTCATGAGGATCTAATCCTCTCGCCACTCGTGGATTGACCCCATATGATGCACCTCTCATACCGAAGAGCCAAGTATTTAAGGTAAGTGAAATTTCAGCTTGTGCGTGCAAGAGACACAGATTGTCATGAGCCCCTGCATGAGGATGTACGCCTCTCAAGAGTAGTGGATGGACCCCCAGATATATTCACACCTCGATTTTGTATGCCATAGAACAAAATGAGCCTTCAGCCTTTGATGTTAGACTGCAAAAGGCATAGATTCTCATGAGCCCCTGCAGATGCAGAGGCTTTTGAGGAACTATGCCTCTTGCGATTAGTAGATGGAATATCATCCGTTCATTTTCCACACCACAGATGCAAATGCCAGCCTGTGAAAGGGGTAGTATGTATCTGTCACACATATTTCACACTTGCTTTTCCTCTCTCAGACTCAATAAATGTTTCCAGTGAAGAAGAAGTTGGTAAACTGGCTGTTGATGGGCGTCTTGGGCGAAGCACACATGTACTTGAAGTCAAAGTCAAACGAGTCTGTGCGGTGGATGGCCGGCTCTGACTTGCTACGTTTGATCTTGGGTATCGACATGTACAGCGACTCCAGTGATGCTAGCAGCTGAAATATTAAAAAACAACAAAAAACATGTAAGAGTACATTAAGTAAAGCTCTCTGGCTGAAGTTACCCCTACGGACATAGAAAAAAAAAAAATCACCTCTATACAATGTACACTGTCAAAAATGTATTTTTCTCTAAAATGTATTTTTCTTGAAAAATACTGATGGCATTACTATTAGGAAGGTAGACTTAGCTTACCGATTTCAGCCTCCAAACCCGTTGTGTGTTGCTACACAACCAGGGACGTAACTCTAGCAAGCAGTTACCAAGAACCCTGAGCAGCCTCCCTTCCTCCTCACATGAGCTGTCTAGTCACACCAGTCTTATCTTAGTGTACTGGCGACAAGCGGGGTAGGCGGGAGGGACATTTGAGTAATGCCATCGGTAGGTATTTTTGAAAAAAATAGATTTTACAGAAAAATACATTTGTTTCTTCAAAAACATTACCAATGGCATTACTATTAGGAAGAATTTCAAAGAGGAGGAGGGTGCTGCCCATTATGTCCTACCCCTGCATTAACGCTTAGCAAGGCCCCTTTAGGTGTACACTCCCGACGATTTCAGCTAAGCGTTTACTTATGGCACTTCCAGCGCTGTGAGGGAGTGTTGTGCGGCAGTGATGTCCCCCACTAGGGCCAGGTTCTCTCGTTGGCCTGAGAAGTCTCTGAGGTAGAAACGGGCGAAGGTTGATTCTGACCGGCAGCCCACAGCCGCCACAATGTCCCTCACAGCGCAGTTGCGGTCGAATGCGACGCTCGTGGCAACGGCTCTGACCTCATGTGCCCTGATCCGCAGCCTCTTCGCGCCTTCCGGTGAGAGATCTTCGTATGCGAAATGCATGACTCCGCGTAGCCATGCAGAGATATTCTGGGCTGATATGTCGTTCCTGCCCGGCGCCAAGGGCAGAAAAAGGCGGGAACATCCCCTCCTGAGGGGCTTTGACTGGCGGAGGTAGATCTTCAACGCCCTGACCGGGTCCTGCTGTCGGGAATCCCGGGACTGGTCATGGCCCTGCAGTGGCCGAAGTGTTATCGTGTGAGGCGAGGCTGAGGGGGGTATATTCTTGGAAAGAAACGTCGGGCTGGCGAGGAGCTGAACCGAGCCATCGGTCCTGAGCTGCAGACAGGAGGGGTGCACTGAGAGTGCGTGTAGCTCACTCACTCTTGACGCTGTGGCGAGGGCCAGTAGGAAGCACATCTTCCTGGTCATGTTGATGAACCACGCCAAGGGCAGTGGTTTGAAACGGTCTGAGTTCAGGAATGTTAACACCCCCGGTAGGTCCCAGCGTGGTATCAGTGGTATCTGGCCGCTGGAGCTCGAAATGCGCCATCAGGTAGGCGAGGTCCTTGCAAGCTCCCGGGTCTGGCCGGCCCAAGTGCCGGTACGTGTCTACCACCATAGGCAGGTAGCCCCTGATGGTGATAGGATCCAAGTTCTGCTCCGCGAAGAGCCACAGAAAGAACTCGGCGAGCTGGGGCATCGTCAGATCCGTGGGGGAGAGGCGCTTGACACCGCACCAGGACTGCGAGACCCGCCACTTCCCCTTGTAGACTTTCCGTGTCGAAGATCTGCATGTGAAGCCTCTAGCGTGTAATAGGAGTCTCTCCAGGCAAAGGTGAAAGAGATCCTGCCGTGGCTGCTTCAGCATCGTGTGGCGTGGGAAGCCTCAGGGGAGGATCCGTGGCGAGGTTCAGGAGATCGGTGGTCCAGCTCTTGATCCAACTGAATGGGGCCATCAGGAACAGCACTGCATTGCAGCCCCTGAGCTTCAGTAGGACCTTGGGCACCAGCATGGAGGGAGGATATGCGTACGCCAGTAGGCCATTCCCAGGAAACAGGGCATCCACCGCCCAGGCGAATGGGTCCGGTAGGGGTGAGACAAAGAGGGGAAGTTGACAGGTGGACCATGGGCGTCTCTCAGTGCTTTCATATCATCTGAAGAGGTCAGGGCGGAGGGACCACTCGATGTGGAGTAGCTGGCCCTGCCGCGAGAGGGAGTCCGCTAGTATGTTCAAATGTCCTGGGATGTGTCGCGCCCGAAGTGAGATGCCATGACCCCTGCACCACACCAGCAGCTGATATAATAGAATGCAGAGTGAGGGTGAGCGCGTCCCGCCCTGCTTCTGGATATAAGAAGAATAGTGCGGGCTCACCTGGCGCCGGTGCCGAGTCGATGGGGATAAGACTTCCCTTGTAGGCCAGTGGAGTGAGCCATAGCTCCGTTGTGTAGTCTGGCAACTATCGGGAAGAGGGCTGCTCCATCTGATCTCCCAATGCTGTGGCCTATGGCACGAATCCCACTGCGACCTAGCTCGCTCCATAACTGTCACATTCAGGGCCTGGTATCTATGCGATAGGGTGGACGTCTCTGATCCATCCGTGGTCCAGGTGAGGAGCTCAACGAGTGGCGTGTGTTTTATGCCTGCGACTTTTCCCACGTCTTATCGTCCGGCCCGAAGCTGTGGGGAGCTGCTCCTGTTCCTAGCTGAGGTGAGATCTCCACCAAGACGGACTCGTTTCCGTGGGGCGGGTGTGCGGGGCTCGGGAAGACACATGGGGCCCCGAGGATGTGCTCACCACGTTGTGGGGTGATGACCAGTGGTGTCAACCGGGGGTGGGGGGGGAGGGGGGGGGGGAGGGCAAAGTCCTGCCTGGCTGGTCGGGATCAACGCATCCTTCCCTCATGGGACTGTGTCCGTTCCCCGGTGCGTGGTGAAGGGGCGGTACTTCCGCGACAGTCCTGTCTCCGTGAAGAGGGAGTGCGGGGTCTCCTGCAGACCACGGTCCATAGAGTGGGTGGGCAGGGTCTTGGATGGCTTGTCGGTTCCAGCGGCTGTATGTACCGCGTCATTCCCCAAAGATTGGTGGGTATACCTCCATGAGAGTCCCGTCTCCGTAGAGAGGGAGTGCGGGGTACCCTGTAGACCACGTTCCTTAGAGCGGGTGGGTAGGGTATGGGGAGCCAATGGTGTCGGCTGACCTCAACGCGTAGACGAACCGACTATGTCTGAGGTGATGCGCCTTTGGTGCTCTAGTGTGGTGGGAGGAGCCGGGGGGTTCGGTGGTTCCGTAGACCTCATCGGGCGCTTGCGCTAGTAGAATCCCCACAGCTGTGACCAACGTGCCTCCTCCCAGGGTGCGCAGGTCTCACACATCTGATCCAACGCACAACCCAAACAGGAAAGGCAGCAACTGTGGGTGTTGCTTGGCCACTGAAAACCCCCGCAATTAATGCAGATCTTTAACTGTGCACTGCAACATAGAACATGTGTGAAAACAACCGTGCGTAGCGCCTGAGGCCACGTGAACTGAGCTCATGACCGGTCCGTCCGAGCTTCAAAGTCGAAATATACCGGCAAATACAGCTGTAATTCCACAGAAAAAGCCAGGGCTAGCCTCAATCCTGCCGGCTCAATGGCATTATCCGAGTACCTCACCATATCCTAGAGAAAGCTTGATAAAGAGGTAGAAAGGTAATCCAGTCGATGAAACTTGCGGAGACTGAAACTGGTAGTCCTTTCACAAGGCAGCTAAGCATAAGACTGGTGTGACTAGACAGCTCACGTGAGGAGGAAGGGAGGCTACTTAGGGTTCTTGGTAACTGCTTGCTAGAGTTACGTCCCTGGTTGTGTAGCAACACACACAACGGGTTTGAAGGCTGAAATCGGTAAGCTAAGTGTTCCTTCCTAATAGTAATGCCATTGGTAATGTTTTTGAAGAAGCAAATGAAATCCAGACCTTCAATTTTTGTCTACCGCATTGAAAATATGGTAGACTTTGAGATGGGGCTGGTCAGAGCCCGTTCAGTAGAATGCAAAAGAAGTTATGGGCGGGTAGGCCTCATATTCTGGCAAAGAAGTAACAAGATAAAAATTATGTCATGTCTAGTCACCCTAACCTTGGTGCTGAAAATACTTTCGGCGCAAAGCGCTGTATGTGTGTGTGTGTGTGTGTGTGTGCGCGTGTATGTATATAAACACAGAAATCTCCAAAGTTTGCATACGTACAAGCTTGAAAATATAGGAAATGCTTTATTCAAGGGGTGTCTAAGAGAACCTCTGAGCATTTTAAAATTGGATGTCTCATTGAAGAGTTAAATGACAGTTTGACAGTTTAAATAAGTCGGTTGTACCACATCAGAGTCTGTAATTTTCGTTATATTCACTTGAAAGTTTCTGCAATCTTTGTTAAGCAAACGCCACCAAACCCCAGCAGTCCTAGGAACATGAATTTCAAGTCGTGTCAGCAAGAGGCATAGATCCTCATGAGCCCACCTCAGTTAAGAGCTCAGGCCATCCCAGAAACATGGATTCAAAGTGGCGTCAGCACAAGGCACAGATCCTCCGCAACTGTGGGGGCTCATGTGGTTCTATGTCTCCTGCAGATCATGTTAATTTTTCCTCTGCAGTCAAGGAAGTTTAAGTGCGCAAACACAAAGGCTTACCTGTGGGAACAAGGGCCTGTCTTCACGTACAAACTGCAGACAATCCTGCACGATGCGCTTGAACTGTTTGGGCGTCTCCGACCGACACTTGGCTAGATCTGGCCTCAAGTAACCCTTGCCCACCATGAACAGGATCTGTACAAACAGAAACATAGACTTATTTATTATTAATAATACAGTAGACTTCGCTTATAACAAGGTCTGATATTTCCTATTACACTCAGGGCCGCGCTTTAGGTGTCACCCAACAACTACCAGCCGCAGGAGATGGATTAACTATAATTATTTATGGATAGGGCCAGATCAGCTTGGCGCCTGACGGCAATGAATTATCATAGTTGATCCATCTCCTGATGAACAGTGCCTCAGGGCTAAATAGGTGAAAAGCTAGATATAACAACCCTTTTACCAAGGTCCAGACAGCACTCTTTCTATAAACAGTACTTCGATTATAACAACAAACTTGGGATGAACGAGAACATTTGGGTCCGCAGGTGGTTAGCTACGTCCGGAGTTTACTGCAGTACACATACTGGCACATCAGCTATCTGATCTGTGGGTACTACTATTAATCCCTTCACTGCCAGTGGACACTTTTTAAAATAACTGTAAATTCCATGTCAGATCCCTAGCTGTTAACCCATATCATACTGAGGCTAAAAGCTTCAAATTTGTACATTGCCATATGCAAGCTACATTATAGTACTCACAGATAAGGATATAGACCAGTGGCTTTAGTTCAAGGGTGGTGCCAGAACAGCTTGGTGCCTAGAGGCGCAAGCTATTCTGGTACTACCCTTGAACTATTTTAGTCAAAACTTATTTCACACATTGGTGTATTCTGAATGATAAGGGTTAAAAGAGCATGGATACAAAGTGGTTTAACAAGAGGCATAGATCCTCATGAGCCCCCGCAAATGTGGGGGCTCATGAGGATCTATGCCTCTTGCTGTCGGGTGGTTTTCACCTTTCTTGGCAGTGAAGATGTTAACAGTGAGGAACATTACAATCGAAAAAGTATCTCACCTGATCTTTGTTGTTGATATTTGTGTAAGGCAGTTCCGTTGTTGCCAGCTCATACAGCACAATGCCGAAGGCGTACACATCTGACTGGAAGGTGTATGGGTTCTGTTCCTTCATGCGAATCACCTCTGGAGCCTGCACAGTCCAAAAGTACACTCAGCATTGTTTCAAGATAAAACTGTCACTTTATAACTCATTGTGCCCGAGGTACGAAATACCCACATTTTGCAGTTATCCTCTGAGGAGTGCCTTACAATTAAGGGGACAGATTGACCAAGATAGTTCAAGGGTGGTGGCAGAATAGCATGGCGCCTATAGGCGCCACGCTATTCTACCACCAACCTTGAACTATCATGGGCGAGCCTTATCTTGCTGTGGTGTGTCGCGGTCAGAATGAGATAAACAGGAATGGTAAATTCCTCATGATTTATGTGAAGGCCAAATTCACATAATTTCCCTGACCATGACCTTTCAAACAGGCCATTCAAATGAATCACGTTACATTGTCTTGACATGACTGTGCTGCTGACCACAGTGAGCAAAATCCTATGTTTTGTCAACATGTGCACATTTTTCAAATAATTATTTGTTGACCTCCCATGACCCTTAACCTTTGTGAGAGCAAAGCAGTATATCAGTGTGCACAGTAAGGTCTTATCATCAAATACATCTCAGATCTGTGCAAGTTTGAGTGAAAACAGGGATGGGAATTGGCCATGGCAAAAAACTCTGAAAACTTCGGCACCATCCACTGACTAACGTCAACTTTGCGAATGCTTGTGCCCGCGCGTTTTTTCAAAGTCTGAACTTTCTCACCCACTACAGTCTTAGCCGCTCCAACGCCACCCGAGTCCCTGAAATTTCAGGGAAATCCGATACCCCCTGACCGCAGGGTGAAGTCACAAAACTCATCAAACTGGTGCCAACAGCCCAATGTTTATCTTGTGCAGTTGACTGTCACCCATACAACACTTCACTTTTCTGTCCCCTCTAGGGTTCATTTTGCCTGGAAACAGTGTCCAGATCAGTACAACTGCAATTGACACAGATCATGACCCCCCCCCCCCCCCCCCCCCCCCCCCCCCGAGATTGTGGATGCATACCTAGCTTTTATTACCCTACCAGCCTCGTTTGTATCTTAAAGTTAGGATGTTATTCAGTACTGGTTAAAGTGTGGACTAAAACTAAAAGATGTAGTTTCACATACTATATGAAACCCAGTGTGTGGGCAGATAAATTTGGAGTTCTGATAGGTATGTAGTGTACATATTAAATTCCACGATCTCTCGAAATATTGTTCAATGTTTCAAAATTTAGCCTGAATTTTTCATTAAAAAAAATATTAGTTCAGATATCTCAACGCACTACCTCTACCTGCAGTTTGCCAGCTGAGTAATATAACAAAAGAAAAAGACAGAGCTGGCTCTCAGGGACGGACAGTGCCGCTGGACTGCTGGCTGGTGCTAAGAGGGGAAAAGGAGGGTCCTGAACAAACACGATGCCGTCATCGGCAAGCACTGGGCAGCCAGAAACTAGCGGTTTTTCGGACAGCTTGGCCGCACTCACCCACCCACCACACCACCCCTTGGCGTTGGACCTACGACTGTTTAACTTTACTTCGGCCGATATCCAGTCCAATTTCCACTTCTTACGACTGCTTGAATCGTCAAATTTACCGCCACGATTCACAAGACGAGTCACGCCGCCGCAAGCCATGTTGATCAACACAATGAAAGTACGTACTACACCGCAAGAATGGCTTCTTTCTGAGCGCGTCTGCCCGCCTAGGTTACTGCGCAGCGCGCGGCGCACTGAGCGGTGACCAGTGAGTGCCGCGAACGCAGCCTGCCGCGTCATAGCCTGCCCGCGGAGGAAAACCGGTGCTTTGCTCGTTTTGCTACCCACGATATTTTTTCGCGGAGACGCCTTTTCAATTTCGCGGACAAATTTCCTTCCCCCGCGGAATCCTGCGTTTTCGCGGACAATTCCATCCCTGGAAAAGTAAAATCCTATAAAAAAAAAAACAAAAAAACTGGCACTTTCCACACATCTGCTGACCTCTTGTGACCCATGACCTCTTACAAGGTCATCTGAATCGAATGTATAGGAAGGCCTTATCATCAGGGACCAAGTTTATCTTTAAAGCTGAAAACAGTATTTGTGAAAACACATTTTGTTATGTTAAAAAATATGGCAGTTTGTATCTATTTACTGCCATCTTGCAGGGCTGTCTACCCCATCCTGCGCAAATCAGAAACAAGATGGACAAAAATCAGGAACCAAGTGTAATTTTCAGGAACACCCACCTTTAAAAAAAACTAAGTGTACATCAGAAGGCAGAAGATATTGGTTACTTGGACTTAAGATCCTCAATATGCACTCTTCAGATCCTTTAGGTCTGTGTCACTGTACACTCTGGCTACAGCTTCTCCTGAGCGACATTTGGCGACAATGATTGCCTCCAGAGTGCCCTGATTCATGATGCCCCGACCACACTGAAAATTCTTCGCACTGTTTTAATCTGGGAACATGACTTTCACACACGTATGTGCTCAGCTTGTCTAATGAGGTCATCGGAAGATTCAAGTCCACCACTAAGTCTACCATCATTGTTTCTGCTCATGGGACGTAGATGGGGATTCCTTCACAAAAAAAGCCCGTTATCTTGGTGGCTTGGCTCTTGCATAGTATTCATTTGTCTTCTGCTTTTCAGTTTCCACTTGTCAGGTGATGTTTTTTCCCCCACTATGAATGGAGGGATCTGACGCACATATTTCACAATATGCAAACGATTCACCTTTCTTCCCTAGTTTCATAACAGGGAATTGCTCTGTATATTCAGCATGGAAGTCTTGAAATCTCATTCGCTTTTTGGAATCATCGCCGTCAGCCTTTTTAAAATTTTGGACGATATTCTTAGATTCTAACAACTTTCGCTCCTTTGTTTGCTGGTTCGTTTCTGAATCGTCACTCGATCCTCTGCGCATGCACACAAGTCTTGGTAAATTCCGTGACAAAACTAAACCACAACTGACCAATCAGAGATTAGAAACGTAAACCAGTTCCGATTCAGCATGCGTGATGTTATTACTTCTGCGCATGTGCACAAGTCTCGGTAAATTCTGTGACAAAACTAAACCATAACTGACCAATCAGAGATTAGAAACATAAACCGGTTCCGATTCAGCATGCATGATGTTATTACTTCCCCCCCCCCCCCCCCCCCCCCCCAAATTGTTTTTCCGGAACAACCACAGCAATTATCGTATTCCCGGAACATCCATCCTATTTTAAAGAAAATCGGAACAAATACGGGTACACTGGAATGGTAGGCAGCTCTGCATCTTGTGACCTTGACCTTCAAGAACGGTCATTTAAATTGGTATGCGCAGAAAGGTCGTACTACAAAGCATCCTAAGGCCAAGTTTGAAGTCTGTAGCTTGAGTAGTCTCTTAAAAACGCCCAACAATAATGTTCTGATGCTGGAATGACCTCAAGTGCCAAAAGACAATACTTTTTTTATGGCAAAGGTGACTGCGTAGTGCAAACTGCATGGCCAACTCTGCAAGTTACAGAGTTTGCACAGACCCCAGTGGCCCAGTTTACCCCAGCACATCAGTGCTCACACTTCATTTCACTGCTAGCTGGACAGGTGAATGGATCCCTATCATATGTATTACGGTACTCAAAAAGCACAGTTGAAAATTTAAAAAAAAAATCTATTTATTAAGCCATATCATACTGAGGCTAAGAGCTTCAAATTTGTACACTGCCATACACAAGCTACATTATAATACTACAGATAAGGATATAAACCAATGGCTTTAGTTCAAGGGTAGTGCCAGAATAGCTTGGCGCCTAGAGGCGCCAAGCTATTCTGGCACTACCCTTGAACTATTTTAGTCAAACTTATTTCACAGACTGGTGTATTTCAAATTATAAGGGTTAATTCATTAAACCCTGAAGATGAAATTATAAAATTTGGCGATACCCTAAAGTCTGCTTCACAGTGCTGAGAGACAGATCAACCATGATACATGTAGTTCAACTTCAAGGGTGGTGTCGGAATAGCTTGGCGCCTAGAGGCGCCAAGCTATTCCGACACCACCCTTGAACTGTCACAGTCGATTTGCATGCTGTTATTGTCATTCCCAGGTGTTATGGGTAATTTTTGTTTTATACATTGGTAGCTTACTGCAGTACATATTTAAAAGACCTATCTTCTGGCATCATCCTTGAACTGTCATGGTCCATCTAAACCTCGTTAACATGTCAGGGATGGATGGAGTAAACACATGCCTCTAAGACAAAAGTCACTGGTGTATGTTTTTTTAATGACAATACAGACCATCCAGAGTATGGAGCCGGATGGCTGCTGAAACTGATGAGAGCCGCTCCACCTCGTCTTCACCGTAGCCAGCCCGAAATCACCAATTTTCACCGTCATGTTTTCCGTCATCACCTCCGTCAAAAATATGTCTGAGCAATGGTTAAGGTGAGGTAATTGCAAAAAAAGCATCTTATAATTATGCAAAGAACATTCCAAGAAAGCAAGAAACATGCTTAGAAAATGACAATTACAACAGTTGTTTTGTAATTTTCCTTTCTAAGCATGTTTCTTTCTTTCTCTGGAATTTATTTGCATTTAACTAGCTTGGATGTAATCTTTTTGGTCTTAAGTTATTCATATTGAAAATTTCTTGTGTATTCTTATAACGACAAAGGTTTGAAGCTCATTTCAACATCAAGTGGTCTTGCACTACTGAATTCCCCATGCTGATTTTTTTCTTCATGGCTACATGAACTTTACGAGAACAGCGATGGAGCCCACTATGTGTTTTACTCAGGGAGAGAGTATTTCAAGCACTGCATTTCATACTTATTTTTTTCCATGTCGGAATCAGAAAAAGTACACTGTACTTTCCACTCTTGTTGGGTACGATGCAGCTGACCAGGTGCCATTTTTACATTTAAATCTTAAACCTTTCACTCCCCCTGTCTCTTGTGCTTAGTTAGACTCATGCAGTTACACATGTTGCGGTCTCATTTACGCCCTCAGATGCTCTCTTCAACTACCGTTACCGTTATTGGGGACAGAACCTAAAAAGTGTTAAGCACATCCCTCCAGCATGAACAGTAAAAATAAAACCAGCAAATAATTTTTTTTTTATCTGATAAAAATCATCTTCTACTGGTACCATCAAAATCATCATTACACAATGCATCACAGTTCTGCTGTTAAAAAAGGATACTGTTTGATTTCAGATCTCTGTGGATAATAGACTTGGCATGAAGGTAGCTGCAACACAAAACACAAATCAGTAATAAATGTGCCAAAGTACAGTAGTAATTAATAATTAATAAACCTTCAACATTGACCATTTGGATGTGTACAACTGATCCAACACTTTGATAACAATCAAAATAATTTTAAAAAAATGTCGTTTTTCACACATTTGTCGACCTATGTTGACCCTTGACCTTTCCAAGGCGTCATCCAAATTAGTATACATAGAAAGGCCCTACTCCCATCAGGTATCTCTGTGCCAAGCTTTGGTTTGAAGCTGAACATAATATTAAACTATCAGAGAAAAAGCATCATATGGCAATTTTTAAAACATATTTCAGGACCCCTTGTGACTCTTGACCTTTCCGAGGGGTCATTCAAATTAGTATGCATAAAAAGATCTCACCATCAAGGATCTCTGTACCAAGTTAGGGTTTGAAGTTGCAAATAAGGCTATTCTGACCTATTTCTGATGTGGGTCAAATGGTTGTTGTGATGCGTCTAGTGTGGTAGTGTAGCGTCTGTGCTTGTCGCTCTCGCTTTCAGCTCCCACCGCGGGCTAGCAGTTTTGCGAAAAGGGGAGCAGAGTATGTCGGTCTCTCCCTACCAGTACACAGCCTCTCCAACAACAAGCCTCATGTAGTGCCTCCCAGTGGCGACTTATGGTAACTGAGCACCTTACGGACTCGGGCTGAATTACAGAGGACTTGGAGGAGGTCTGGCCCCCAGACATGCGGCATGCAGGCCCATAGATGTGTGGACAAGCCCTGATGTCCATGAACCAGATCCCCAGCTATGGGTAAATAGCCCCACTGCCTTGTGGGTGCCTTGGGAGAGGCAAAGGCTAGGGGAGTAAACCCTATACAAATCCGGGCAGGGATGCTTGATAGCCTTGGTTGGCAGATCTCCTACGAGAAGGAATACTCTGAGGAAAAACCTGAGTAGATGGGACTCATAAGCCTTGGTCGGCAACCCATCTAGGAGAAGGACACTCCAAAACCAAACCATCCTGTGCTCCCAGGAAAGGCCTTTTGACCAGGAGTTAAGGGTGAGGTAACCCCGACAGAAACCCCGAGTGCTGAAGACGGAGGTACTGGGTTGCACAGCGCACTCTAATAAACCACAGTACCATGCATATACAGCCATATGACACTTGGAGACCTATTTCTGACCCTTGTGACCTTGACCTTTGAGAGAGGTCACAGAAATTGGTATGTTTAGAAAGGACTTGTCCCAAAGAATCCTTGGGACAAGTTTGAAGACTGTGGCTTGAATAGATCCTGAGTAAATGCAAACATTAAAGTTTACCTCGGACGATGGCAGACGGCCGCCAGTCCGACGACCATTGGCCCATTATGTAGACTCATGCTTGCTATTGCAAGTGAGCCAAAAAGTGTTACCAACTGCCAAAGGGTAAATCAGTTATAAATAAACAAATGGGACATCCTGGCTTATCATCTGCTTGACACCTAAACAATTGATACTCACAGACAGATATTCTTGGGCCACAATATTTTCTGGGCCGCAAGTCAGTTGCATAAGAGCTTAAATCCTATGCAAGCCACTACACAAGGTGCTCCTCTATAGTGGAGCACCTTGTGTAGTGGCTTGCTTAGGATTTAAGGTCATTCATCCTAATAAGGCCTGGACTTTATGGCTATGCGGTATTGCAATATATTGAGCCAACGTGTGTAATATAATACTCGCTAAAAGCTGTATAAAAGTTGGTAGCTACTTAAGAGTCTAGTACTCACTCCATGCCCTGGGCGGTCTGTTTGGCGATCATGATGAGCTGGTCCATGCGGAACTTGGTCTCCTTGACGTGCAGATGCTGATAGAGGGAGTGACCGTCGCACCACTGGGTCACGATGGCCAGGTGAGGTTTGGACACCAGGCCCATGAACAGCAGGATGTTGTAATGCCGTGTCTTGCGCAGCACCCCGACCTCATTTTTAAAGGCTTGCATCTGGGCGGGCGTTGGTTCTGACACGTTCAACTTCTTCACTGCTACGGGTCCGTGCCAGTGGGCCTTGAAGACCGTCCCAAAAGAACCAGAGCCTATGCGCGTGTCGTACACGATCTCCTCGTTTGGAATTTCCCAGTCTTCGTTGGAGTCCCGCCTTGCACGCTAAAATACCAAGAGATTTGTTTCATCATGGCATCAAAGGTGTGAAGTACACACTGAAGTTACATGAATCATCTTCCTCAATTAACTCTTTAAACACTGATAACATGAGATAAATTTTATCGTGACAGTTCAAAGGTGGTGCCAGAACAGCTTGGCGCACAGAGGCGCCAAGCTGTCCTGTCACCACACTTGAACTATGATGATCAATCTGTCCACTGAATTGTAAAATAGCCTTCCATAGGGCAACTTATACATTTTGACATTCAAAACTCAGGATTTAATGGGCCCCAAAAATGCAAAAATGAATTTTTTTTCTAAAATGTATTTTTTTTGAAAAATACTTACCGATGGCATTACTATATGGAATACACTCTATAGCCTAACGATTTCAGCCCAAAGTTGTGTCCCCTACACAACTGGGGAGGTGACACCGGGGATCCATGCATAGGAGCCCTGGGTGGCCTCCCCTTACCACCCTATCCAGTCACATGCCGGGCGAAAGCCCGCCAGTTTCACACTTACCCAAAGAGGCAAGCGAGGCAGGAGGGAAGGCCATCCGAGTAATGCCATCAATAAGTATTTTTCAAAAAAATACATTTTAGAAAAAAATTCATTTGTTTATTCAAAATACATTACTGATGGCATTACTATACGGAAGAATAGTGAAGAGGAGGAGGGTGCCGATACCCAACCCCCTGTACTTTAACACCCTCCGCCGGCCCACAAAGGAGCACTCCCAACGATTTCAGTTAAGACATGCCTATGGCGCATGCGGGGCGCGCGGAGGCAGTGCTGGGCCGCGGAGATGTCGCCCACCATGGCCAGGGAGTCATGCTGGCCAGATTGGTCGTGAAGGTAGAAGCGGGCGAAGGTGGAGTCTGCACGCCAGCCTACCGCCATCACAATGTCCTTAACCGAGCAGTTGCGGTCAAAGGCCGCGCTGGTGGCCACTGCTCGGACTTCATGCGCCCGGATCTGTAACCGTCTATCCCCGTCTGGGGAGAGGTCTTGGAAGGCCGAGCGAATCACCCACCGAAGCCAGGACGAAACTGTCTGGGCCGAGATATCCGGCCTGCCTGGTGAAAGTGGTAGGTAGAGGCGGGTACGCCCTAGATGGCGCGGCTTTGAGCGATGCAGGTAAATCTTCAGTGGCCGGACCGGGTCCTGTTGACGCGATCCGCGGGATAGGTCCGTCCCTCTGAGCGGACTTATGGTCAGCATCTGGGGCGCAGCCGAGGGAGGCCAGTTCTTGGCCAAAAAGGACAGGTCGGTGAGTAGCTGCACCGAGCCATCGGCTCGAAAATGCAGACACGCGGGGCGAACCGAGAGCGCATGAAGCTCGCTCCCACGGGACGCCGTGGCGAGGGCCAGGAGAAAACACGTTTTCCGGGTCAAGTCGTGAAACCGTGCCAGGGGCAGGGGTTCGAAGCGGTCCGAATTTAGCCACGTCAGCACCCAGGCGAGGTCCCACCGAGGTATGAGAGAACAGGAGACTGGACGCCGGAGTTCAAAATGAGCCAAAAGGTCTGAAAGGTCTTTGCATGCGCCAGGATCCGGGAGGCCCAGGTGGCAGTAAGTGTCTGCGATCATGGCGCGGTAACCCTTGACGGTAATAGGTGCTAAGCCTTGGTCGTCGAAGAGCCAGAGGAAGAATTCCGCCAGTTGTGGGGTAGTTAAATTCGTGTGAGGGAGCCACTAAGTAGCGCACCACGACTGGAAGACCCTCCACTTGCCTTCATGGACCTTCCTGGTAGACAGCCTGCGGGCTGCTGCAATCGCCGCCACCGCTGCATCCGAGAAACCTCTAGCGGTGAGGGCTTGCCGGACAACCTCCAGGCGTGTAGTAGGAGGCGCTCCGGGCACGGGTGGAAGAGGGCCTGCCGGGGCTGCTTGAACATTGATGAAGGGGTGGGGAGCTCCAGGGGCGGGTCTGTCGCTACAGCGAGCAGGTCGGTGGTCCAGCTCTTGGCCCAGCTGAAGGGGGCTACCAGCAGGAGAACCGCGGAGCATCCATGAAGCTTCCGCAGGATCTTCGGCACCATAACTGATGGGGGGGTAGGCATAAGCAATCAACCCATCCCAAGGAATGGAGAGCGCGTCCACTGCCCAGGCGAGAGGGTCCGGGACTGGAGAGACAAAAAGCGAAAGCTGGTTGTTCCATCTGGTGGCAAACAGCTCGACTAGCGGCGGCGTCTCCCATCGCGAGCAGATCAGGCGAAAGATGTCTGGGGGCAGGGACCACTCCGTGTGGAGAAGCTGTCCGCGGCAGGACAGGGCATCTGCGACCACGTTCAGGTGACCCGGGATGTGGCGGGCTCGAAGAGTAATGCCCCGGTCCCTGCACCAAAGCAAGAGATGGTAAAGGAGGATGCACAGGGCGGGTGAGCGAGTGCCCCCCTGGTTCTGTATATAGGCCACCACTGTCGAGTTGTCGAAAAGTACGAGGACCTCCTGGTTGGTCAGCGTCTCTTGCCATGTGGTGAGGGCCAACCACACTGCCTTCAACTCCAGCCAGTTGATGTGTTTGTCTGCGATGGCCCGAGGCCAAAGTCCCGAGGCTGAGACAAAGTCTGGTAACAGGTGCGCACCCCAGCCTGACAGACTCGCGTCGGTGCAGAGGGTCCAGCGGGGCAGAGGGGAGTGCAAGGGCACGCCCGTCGAGAGCCAAGCTAGGTCCGCCCACCTCTGGAGGTGGGGTTGGGTCAGCGTAGTAACCGGAACTGGATCCGTCAGGACACCAGTGGAGGGGCACCAATGTAGGAGAAGGTGGAGCTGAAGCGGGCGGGCGTAGAGCCTGCTGAAGAGTAACAAGTCCGCTGCCGCGCTGAGCAGTCCCAGGAGCTGAAGCCAGACCCTGGCTGTGAAGGAGGTCCCCAACTTCATCTGACGAGCGAGTTCGGCGATCTTCTGCCGCCAAGCCAACGGCAGACGGAGGTCAGGAATTCCATTCCTAAGTGCAAGAAGTGGCGCGAAGGGGTGAGATCCGACTTGCCCGGACTGACTAAGAACCCGAGGCGGCGCAAGAGAGCGAGCAGGACGTCTCTGTCCTCTTCGAGAGCCGAGGCGATCAGATTGCGCAGCAGCAAGTCGTCCAGGTAGTTGGAGGACGGACTCAGGGAACGCTGACGGAAGCTGGCCATCACCGCGTCGAGGAGCCTCGTGAAAACCCAAGGATTGATGTTGAGGCCGAAAGGGAGGGCTCGGAACTGGTAGACAATCCCGCCCAAGGCGAAACGTAGATACCAGTGAGAAGACGGTTGAATCGGTACGTGTAGATAAGCGTCTGATAGATCAAGGTTTTTAGCGAAGTCCATCGGCCGGACGGCGGCGCGGAGAATCCTGGCTGTCTCCATCCGAAAGTGAGGCGCCGAAATGAACTTGTTTAACGCCGACAGGTCGATGACCAGTCACCACTTGCCACCTGGCTTGGAGACATTGAAGAGTCAGCTGTAGAACGCCGGCGAGTCGTGTAGGGAGACTATTTCTGTCGCAGCCTTGCAGAGCAAGGCCGTCACTTCTCCGCGCAGAGCTTCTGCCTTGAGCCGGTCTTCTGGAATCTGAGTCCAAGGGGGGGACCTGCGTAACGGCGGAGGGGACTGGAACGACAGCTTTCGACAGCCTGCGCCTGTGGAAACAGTCGAGATGATCCAAGGGTCGTCTTGGAACAGCGATCGCCAGTGGTCGCTGAAGAGGGCCAGCCGCCCGCCGACTGAAGACCCGATAACTGTCGGCGGGGGCAGAGGGGAGGGTAAGTCAGCGGGCCCTACCGCGCCCCGATTTGCGGGCGTCGCGGGACCAGGAGGGGTGGAAGGCGGGGAAGGACTGCTGTGGGGCTTGAAGGGGGCGGGCTCTACCGCGGGAGCCCCCGGGACGAGCAAAGGGTCTAGCCGACCGCAGGGCACGCCCCAGAGCCGTGCGGGAAGTGCGAAAGCGAGACGAAGAGGTGCCGGTGGCAGAGCGGGGCCACAAATCCTTAGAAGCTTCCTTCACCGTCTGCCAAGTGTCCCCGAACAGCTTTGAACCTCCGAGAGGGGCCTGGCAGAGCTGAGTCTTCACAGTCTTGGGGAGATCCAAGCAGAGTCGCAGGAGAGTGTCCCGACGCCAGAGGTCACAATTGGCAGCCACTGCCATGGCGTTAGTAGAAGAGTGGTAGGCAGCCCGGTTAGCAGCCACAAGGATGGATCGGACGTCGCGGAGCGGGGACGCGGACTCCAGGTCCCATGTGTCCTCCAAACAGCGCAGCACAGCTTGTGTAGCCAACTCCAAGATGCTGGAACAAGCTAGCAAATTCCGCACTAGAGACGCGATCCTGTTTAGCGGGCGAGGCCAAGCATTCTGGACCACCCTGCGACCGCCCGCCTGGTAGGTAGGAAGAGGTAAGACGGGAGGCTTCTACAAGCGCACTGAAGGTCTGAGAGCCGAGGAAGGGCCGTCATCTCTGGAAGCGGCTTAAAATGACGAAACAGCTGAGCGAGGGGCGGGGGAGCCGGAGGGAGAGTCTCGAAGGAAGATCGCCGAAGCGGAATCCCCAGGGTGTAAGCTGGGAATGTCCTGATCCAAGTCCAAAGATCGCCTGTCGCGCTGAGTCACAAGAGCGCTGGTCCGCCGAAGGTGACGGGCCACGGAACAGGCGGAGCCACCCGCAAAGCCTGTCCAGAAGAGCGTCGTGGGGAGCGAGACGTATGTGTAGCTCACCGGGCCCGCTCGGACGCTTCGGAGTGGGGGAGGGTGGCCCATGGGTTGGTCGCAGGTCACACTCAGTCGAAACGGAGCGTGAGGGAGAGCCTCTTTTTTTACTACCTCTCTTACTACGCTTCTCTCTCTTCTTGTGTTTGCGCTCGTCTTGCCGTGACCGTTCAGAAGAAACGGAGCGGGAGGGTGTTGACCTACGCTTTGCTCGCTCGGTCCGCTCAGGCAAATCGGAGCGGGGGGGGGGGGGGGGGGGGGGGGTGGGGGGTGGGGGGTGCAAAATAATATAGCTCATGCCAAGCTCGGAAGAAATGGAGGGTGGGGAGCACGACTCCGACACTCGCCTGTCCCGCTCGGAAGCCTCGGAGCGGGGAGGGAGTTACAGTACAAGAAGGAGACTTACCTGCGGGCCAGACGCCCGGACGACGGAGCGAAGAGGGGTCCGCCGAGCCGACGCCATTCTGCGTGGAAGTTCGGGGAGCCTGCTGGGGCCAGGAAGGACGGTCGTGTCTGTAGAAGTCCCACAGCTGGAACCACCGGTCCTCTCTCCAATCGGCACACACGTTACAGGTCATGTCGGAAGAGCAGCTTGAACACGGAAGGCAGGAGTCGTGAGCGTCCGAAGGCCACTGGAAATCCCCCACAATGAACGCATGTTCTCATAAGTGAAAGCTGCCATAATGTCCGCCACACACAGTCCACCAAACACTCCCTCCACAAGGTCACACAGTCACGAAGAAGAGCACAAGTCACAAGCCGAGCCACGAGGCCGCAGCCAACGTAAGGGTACACAGAAAGTCAAGCACTGGGCAGAAGAGCCGGAAGGTGCCAAGCCAACAAGCAGAAGTCCGCCGAAGGTGTAGAACCACACCAACAAAGCACTCTCAGCACTAAACAGTAGAATACCCCAGGCAAAGCCAAGGAAAGTTCGTAGAAAATCCAAAAACGAGTACGAAGAAACCGGTCGTAACACGGAGCAAGGCTAACACCCGACCGTCCATGGTTGAGCTAAGAGTGAAACTGGCGGGCTTTCACCCGGCACGTGGCTGGATAGGGTGGTAAGGGGAGGCCACCTGGGGCTCATATGCATGGATCCCCGGTGTCTCCTCCCCAGTTGTGTAGGGGACACAACTTTGGGCTGAAATCGTTAGGCGATAGAGTGTATTCCATATAGTAATGCCATCGGTAATGTATTTTGAAAAAACATAAAGAACTTGGCATCAAAACTGCCCCTGAGAAAAACAAATTGTACGAGAGCCAGAGACTGCAAAACAATACTCTATGATGGTCCAAATCTCACACTGACTAACAACACAGCATTGAAGAACTCTGTGATATGGCAGACAAAGCAAACTGTTTTAGAACACTCACAAACAGTGATTCCTGACTTAACCCTTTTAGCCCCATGGGTACATTTCCCAAATTTTGGAAGTGTTACTTAATGACTATGTACCATGATAAATCAAAGGTAGTGCCTGATTAGCTTGGCGCCTTAAGTTGATAAGCGAATCTGGCACTACCCTTGAATTATCATGGTCAATCAAACTCCTGCTGTAGGGGCTAAAAGGGTTGATCAGAATAACTTTCTTTCTTTGGAGAAGTTGAAAAAAGCATATGCATTACATTTACATGTACAAGTAATTCACACTTCCTTGTCCAATAATGACATTATCATGAAATGTATTAATTCTTGACGTCCCAAACCGCGCGATTCCACTCGTATCGTGTATTCCCGTACCGCTTGAGACCGCTTGGTTTTGTGACCAAAATAGAAAGTGATCTCACAGGAAGCGAGAGCTCTCCTGTGCATAGAGAGCATATAAAGGTCACTTCCGGAAAGGTCTAGGTTTGTTTTCTACCGCGAAACTTGACTCGGGGGTTAAATTGTGAACGTGTTTGTCGATTTTTGTGTGACTTTTTGGTGCTAGTTTTTAAAGCATCATGACGACCGTGCACTCCGATAGCGATGAGCAGTTTAGTGACATTTTTGATAAACTTATCCATGACAGAGATCTAGAACTTGGTGAGGATGATCGAAGTGATGTTTAAGTGTCAGGTGTTAGCAGTGTGCACACGAGTGACCTGTCGGATCAAGAGTGTTTTCATTTGACTTTGAGTAAAAGTGATGAACTTCTTTCTGACGATGAGTGGAGTGACACTGTGTTCAATTAAATTAATCAAATTTCATCTTCGGGCAGGTAAATCTGATTCAAAATAATAAGTTCAGTGTGTACCTGTAAGTTTTCTCTAAGCAAGTTTAGTCTCAGTCACATCAATAGTCAAGTCATAAACTTACCCAAATACTACCTAAAATGTAAGAAATCTTCTGGGAATAGATATAGACTGATTGATTGATTGTACATTGCTTAACGTCCCGACAGCAACAAGGCTTTCTCAGGATGTGCCTGCACTGCTTGTGAAAAAAAACTAAACAGAACATTGAATGTATGTCACCAGCCGGTCAAATACGTTAAATAAACCTAACACATGGGGCCTAAATAAAGCTAAGACCATTTAGCAACACACATCCAATATCAAGAGCTACAGGCAGAGCAGACAGTAGGGAGATTTTTAAAAAGGCAAATACAGGTGAATGGACAAAGGGTAGACAGAAACACATGCCCCAGAATAGAGAGAAAAACCCACCCTGTGGGGCTGACCAGGGTGACCCTTGGAACTAAAAAATACCTAACCCCACCCAAGTCCCCCAGGGCAGACCCGGGTGGGGTGGGAATAGATATAGAGAAAACTGTACGGGAACCCTAGAGTTAAACTACTCCTCCAACAAATCTAAAAACTGATTAACTTCAGCTCTATTAATCCTTTTACTGTCAGCAGCTCTGTTTGTCAAGGGGACCCATGCTGGAATCACCTCGGGAAAAAAGTGCTATCGACAACTATAGGGATAAAGCAATTCCCACATGTTCCGCATCGCTTACTCTTTTGCCAGGGTCGGTCTCCACTGATTTTGCACGTGGGCGGACATGTTTGGATCCGGATGTTGGGGAGGAGTGTGCACTCTTGGTTGGGGAGCCACTTGGGCTCGGAGCTGGAGGGGTTAGCGTGTTAGTCATCTGACCTGAAAAATAAAACAATCCACAAACACCATTATTTTTTTTTTTTAATACTTAATATAAATGCAAGAAATGATTGCGTTAACAGCAGCAAGGCTTTCACTCTTGATGTTGCAGTTTAATCCCGTCACTGATGAGAGAAAGCAGAACACTATTCCACTGCAAGAGACATAGATCCGCATTTGCAGGGGCTCACGAGGATCGACGTCTGTTGCTGAGGCCACATTGTGCCTTGGATGGCTGAGGCTGTTTGGCGTTGGCTCAACAAAAATGTTTTAAATCAAAATCCATGACTGGCAGTGAAAGGGTTACATTTTAAAACTCCCACAAAATAAGGATCAATGTTTTTTGGCTGCCAGATTGTGTTCACTTTTTCTTGGCAGTGAAAGGGTTACATTTTAAAACTCCCCAACAATAAGGATCAATGTTTTTTGGCTGCCAGATTGTGTTCACCTTTTCCTGGCAGTGAAAGGGTTACATTTTAAAACTCCCCAACAATAAGGATCAATGTTTTTTGGCTGCCAGATTGTGTTCACCTTTTCCTGGCAGTGAAAGGGTTACATTTTAAAACTCCCCAACAATAAGGATCAATGTTTTTTGGCTGCCAGATTGTGTTCACCTTTTCCTGGCAGTGAAAGGGTTACATTTTAAAACTCCCCCAAAATAAGGATCAATGTTTTTTGGCTGCCATTTTGTGTTCACTTTTTCTTGGCAGTGAAAGGGTTACATTTTAAAACTCCCCAACAATAAGGATCAATGTTTTTTGGCTGCCATTTTGTGTTCACTTTTTCTTGGCAGTGAAAGGGTTACATTTTAAAACTCCCCAACAATAAGGATCAATGTTTTTTGGCTGCCATTTTGTGTTCACTTTTTCTTGGCAGTGAAAGGGTTACATTTTAAAACTCCCCAACAATAAGGATCAATGTTTTTTGGCTGCCAGATTGTGTTCACGTTTTCTTGGCAGTGAAAGGGTTACATTTTAAAACTCCCCAACAATAAGGATCAATGTTTTTTGGCTGCCAGATTGTGTTCACTTTTTCTTGGCAGTGAAAGGGTTACATTTTAAAACTCCCCAACAATAAGGATCAATGTTTTTTGGCTGCCATTTTGTGTTCACTTTTTCTTGGCAGTGAAAGGGTTACATTTTAAAACTCCCCAACAATAAGGATCAATGTTTTTTGGCTGCCAGATTGTGTTCACTTTTTCTTGGCAGTGAAAGGGTTACATTTTAAAACTCCCCCAAAATAAGGATCAATGTTTTTTGGCTGCCAGATTGTGTTCACGTTTTCTTGGCAGTGAAAGGGTTACATTTTAAAACTCCCCAACAATAAGGATCAATGTTTTTTGGCTGCCAGATTGTGTTCACTTTTTCTTGGCAGTGAAAGGGCTAACTCATTTGAGATGTGCCGCCTGGCATGTCTCAAATGAGTTAACATAAAGCCTGCCATATATCAAGCCATAGCTGATTATAGCGCTGCCCAGAGAAACAATATAGCCCATTTCAAGGTACACAAAGGGCTTTAACCCTTGGGCTGTCAGTAACAGTTTTGACTCATGATTACTGCAGGAATAATCGTGACATTGATACCAGCAGCCAAAGGGTTAAGCTACAGTGTTTGGCACTGCCAATGTAATACTGGCATTCACTTCATAGCAGCAGTGACAATTGCATATATTTATGTGTGCTGGTCTGTAATTTTGGATTCTGCAATCTTGAGCCACACACATCCGTGCATCTTTGATTTAAGAAATGCTGTGAGCCTATAAAAGTGTTTTAATCTCAGTCTGACTTTTGTGATGTACATTAATAAAAACCAAACCAAATATGACAGATGAAAAAGACCCAGGTATCTGACCACTCTAGAAAATCAATACATACGAGTATGCACACTAACAATCAGCAGCAATACCACCCCCCACCCCCTCCATCACACACCCAATTTTACATGCAGATGTGAACGAGTTACACACTCAGTTAGTTGGGGAACTTCATTATTTTTAAAATATATTGTCTATCATGGGACTAAAATGTATATTGCATGATGCTACACCAGGAATATGCTTGAGCATGAAGTGTACAAACATCACGTTAACCTCCTATACAGACACTGGTGCTGTTTACAGTACTAATGGCTGCATGCACAAGGGGGTTAAGTCACTTCTACCACACACATTACACTGTGAATGATATAGGCAAAAGGTAAAATGCAATCTAGGTTAGTTTGTTACTTCGAGGTTTGTCACCATTCTCTTCAAACCCACCTGTTATTATTAATAATCACAATCATCTGTGCAACGTTACTATTATACAAATACTATGATTACATACTTTACAGTCAATCCCTTTACTGCCAAGACATCAAGTAGTGAAATGGTAACACCTTTCACACTGCATTGTATGGTTATAAAAAGAAACACAACTATGAATAAAAAAAACCTACATACAATACAGAACACACAAGACTGTCTTCAAAGTTTGCATTTCACAATTCACTCAGTCAACAACAGCAAACATGTTTTTCAAGAATGACGTGAGCTGGTCTGTGATTTTGGACCTTATGGCCATAAGCTCCAAAATCACAGACCAGCACACAAGTAATTAGCCGCTAAGAGGGTAATGATGTAGCAAGCAGGCATAAATCTGCAATGTACCACACGGTATTCATCACTTTGTAAATGAGTAAGGGGGAGCAACTCATGCCAGGGTAATTATTTTCACTTGGCAAACCATGCGGTACCTTTGTGCGACAGCAGTGAACTTTTGGCTAGCGTAGCATGGCTGTCACTAGCATGGCGCTTATCTTTGTAAAAACTATAACGGTAGTTGAAGGGAGGATCTGAAAATGGAGCAAATGCATCATGGATGGCCCAAGGAAATGCAGAATGACCATAAAAACGCAACAGAATGAATTCCTGCGTTCTCAAGCAATGCGTTCAAATACCCTACATTTCTTTTCATTTGGGTGTAATGTGGGTTTTAAAAAAGGAGTCAACAGTGAAGTCCCCTCTCTTGGACTAACCAAAGAGCCTATAAAAGTAATAACCTATATTCTTTGGAATACCTCTTCAGGTTAAAATCTCTTTCATTAGTTTCAACCATCTGAAAAAAAAAGGTATAAAAATATGCCGCCTAATATACACCTTTAACTGCCATAATTTCTCAAAGTTTCGACCACCTCTTAAAACAAATTCTGCACTACTGAACATAGCTTAAATTCAGTCATCAAAACTGCCCTGTAGTCGGAGTGTGAAAGTTTGCAGGTCTGGTTGCAATTCTAAAATAGTTGAAACATTTGAGCACCGACAGTGACTGTAAGTGTAACACTTGCATTATTACTACTAGCTATGAACCTCACATCACCTTACCTTTATATATATATATATATATATATATATATATATATATATATATATATATATATATATATATATAAAAGAAGAAGAAGAAGAGAAAAGAAAGAAAGCAAGCAGATGATTAAACCTTCTGGCTGTCAGTAAGGCTTTTTGCAAAAGGGAATCACCTTGACAAAAATCCCAACTGACAGCCAAAGGGTTAACCCATGTAGCCCCTACAGCCTACAGCAGGAGATGGATTGACCATGATAGTATAAGGGTAGTGCCAGATGAGCTTGGCGCCTAAAGGCGCCAAGCTCATCTGGCACAACCCTTAAATTATCATGGTCAGCCCATGTCCCGCAGCTGGTACAAAGTCCTTATGTAACACCTCCAAAATATGGGAAATGCGGCCGTTGGGTTGAATGGGCTATTTACAACTGTTTCCCTATTAATTCCAGATACAGAATGAAGAGGCTTTGGAGGTCGTGCTTACTTGTGTATGTTCTGGTGTTGATAGGCTCTCTGTATCTCCTGGTCTCCTGAAAGAACAAGAACAAAACCCAAGCAGATGAGCAAAAAATTGGTACAGTCTGAGCTGCCAACCCCAGGGATGCAACTAGGTGTCAGACATTGGTCAGTCCGATTGATGGGCTAAAATTAAAAAAAATGTCTGACTAATGTAGGTGTCAGTCGGTCACATGTCCTATTATAATTGCCTCCAAGCTGCCTATATACGTCCGATCACTTTTCTGTTGCCTTGGACTTCGTATTTTACATAGCACATCTGCATTTCACTCACCAAACACTATTTTATATATATTGACGAGCAAAATAAATGTGACATCATTCAAGTCACTGGAAAAACTTTCAGTGTTTCCGATGACTCGAATGATGTCGCATTTCTTTTGCTTGTTGCTATATGGCAGACATTATGTTCTATTCATGTTGGCAAACTCAGGACATTTGACCCAAATGTCTAGTAGCACCCCTGCAATCCGAAAACTTTTTCTTAGTATTTTTGGGGAAGTTTGTCAGTCATGTAAGACAGCTGTCAGTGCTTTAGCCTGATAGTGATACTGACAGGACGGTCACTTTCATTTTGAGCTCAAGTCAGCTATGATTTCAATGCCTTTGCTGTGGCACTGTTGCATTTTTCAAAACATCATCTGACTGGCAGTTTTTATAGCAGTTTATTGTGTCTGATTTTATTAACTCACTTGGTAAATTTACCTGTCAGCATTACAAATACCCAGTCTACCCTATGCTTGATGAAAAATGCAATTACTTTATTTTTTAACAGACTATTGATTTTTTAATTTTCTTAGTGTCAGCCATAAAGTAATATGGCAAAACACTCATTGGTTGGCAATTATGTCGGTTGATCTGTGATTCTGAACCTGATAGCTACCGGTATCATATGCTCAGTTTGAGCATGCTGGTCTGTGGTCTTGGACCTTATTGCTCGTGGCTGTAGGGCCCAAAATCACAGACCAGCACAAATCAACGAAGTAGGATGTGAAACGAGGAAATCTCCACTTTCATACAACAGAAATAGTTGTACTCAAACCAAGGGGAATCACAGCGCTGGACAGACAACAGTTAGATCCCCTGCCTCACCTATCTGGTTTGTGAGAAATAGTTGTGTACTTTGACCCACACTCTTCTGACTTGTGCAATAGTGTGATTTGATTTTTATGACACAACTTTAACCCTTTTGCTGTCAGCTGTCGTTTTTGTCATCAAGATTCCTACCAGAATCATCGACAAAACATGCTGCTAACAGCCAAATGCTTAACAACCGTACTAAACGATTCTTCTTGTCTGATATTTGGCTATCATTATCACATACCTATCCCAATCTGGCTAAACTCTGAAAGACAGTACATTCATTTTGTGAAAAGCATGATTTTGCCACATTAGGTTTACAAATGGGTAGATAAAATTTTCAGCCTTTCCAATTCCAACAACCCTTGTAATGAGTTCCTATACTCAGGCCTGCCTACCCCCGACTTTAGCTTCCAGGGACATGCTTTACAGAAAACAGGGACAGAGACCTATTTCCAGGGACAGGTCATTCCACGACAAGATCCAGTCTTTTTAAGCGCAGCGATAAAAATTAATAATCAATATGTTAATTTAAAAATTAAAACACAACACAGAAAATAAAAAATGCTTACATTCTTATCAAGTAATAAAGCAGTTCAGAAATTAACTGGCCTATTAGTTATTATTCTGGTAAAAACGTAAAAGCGGTATAACAACTAAGAACTTATTATAAGGTTCTTTTTGCAGCGCATAATTTACTGATTTTACCTACTAGAATACTATCACAATTATTTAAATTTAGTTTTATATTTGCAACACTGCAATTGTAAGTCTTGTTCACTACATATTTGTATATCATATGCAGTTTATGATTATGAATGATAAGGGTTAGGTCTATACTCGTATAGTGTTTCAGATATAAAAAAAATTAAATCATCTTATCTATGATGCTGTTAAATTGAGCCTTCATATTTATTTTTCCTAAACATTTCAAATAAACATATTAGGAATACATAAGCTAACTGTTAATATTGAATTTACACACATTAACAAACCAAAATAAATTAAAGAATAAAATCATACTAACCAGTTCCTGAACCTTCTAATTCTATGACAGGTACTGCTAGGACATCTGATCGCACCTCACAGGTTTCGGGATGCACTGTCCGTACCACCAAAGAGAAGAGCTTTTCTCCCCCTCCGTTGCTACCGTCAGTTGAAATAGAAAACACTGACTTTTTCATACTCTCCACTAAACTGAATGTTATTTTGGCAGCAATTTATTTTATCACAGCAGTGCCCTTTGAACGGGCGCACTGGAAAGTCTTGGCAATTGTGGATTCCGGAAACATTATCTTGACGGCTTTGTTCATTTTGTCAAGAGCTGCCATCGGCAAATTTAATTGTACTACCAAGTCTACCATCATTGTTTCTGCTCTTATTACATCCAAGGTTTCATCTTTAGCATTTGGCTTGCTTGCCAAAAATCCTGTGATTTTGCCGTTCTTTTTTTCGCTGTCACGTATTTTTTGGTTTGCCTTGTGCTTATTCGTTTCCACGTGGCGAGCTATTTCGTCACTGCCGCCAGATTTCACAGAAAATTTGCATGCACACACCTCGCAAAAAACAGAAGTATCAATTTTTCCAGGCTTGATGAAAGGCCATTTTTCGGTATATTTAACAATGTACACTTGAGCGCGTTTTTTTTTGTGGCTTTGCTGGGAGTGTCAGCTGCTGCTTTTCTCTTCGTCGCCATTTTCGAAGTGTACGGTGATTGTGCGCATGCGCATGACTGAAAAATCTCGGGAGAGCGCGATCATCAGTGCATCTCAAAACGCGAGACTAGAGCGCGCAAAATGTCCGTCGTCTGCTCGATTATTTTTTTTTAATTTTTTTTATTTTTTCCCGGGACGCCACGGCGAAAACCGTATTTCCGGGACGGTTAATCAGTTTTACTATGTTTCCGGGACAAATACGGGTACTCCGGGACGGTAGGCAGGCCTGTATACTGAGCACAAAATGAAAGCAGAAGGTGTGTGTGTGTGTGTGTGTGTGTGTGTGTGTGTGTATACAGTGTGCATACACACATATAAGCCTGTGTGTCTGTATGTGAATATCCACCAACTGACCTGGTGATGGGTGGTGTAGTCAGTATTATCCACCAGGTTAACACAGACGTTGGGGGCAGAGGTTGAACGTTCTCGCTGACCCAGTTGTGGTGCTGGCGGTCGTGACTGGTGCGTTGACCTTGGTGACTGCATCCCTGGTGACCTTGACCCCGAGTTGGTCACATCAGACAGAAACCTGAAAAAGTCAAGCTTTGAAAATCAGAAATCCGAGTGTGGTTGATAAGAACGCTAGGTAGTAGAAATAACATTTCAGACGCCAACAGAAGCATATAAATATGTGGTAGAAAACAATCAGCCCTTTGGCTGCTGGTAGTACATATTGTTACAATGTCTCCTGCAGGTATCATGACGAAAGTGTTACCAACAGCTGAAGGGTTAACCCATTACATCATGAGGCTAATTTTTGACAATTTACCAATTGTCCTATGAGAGCTACATTACAGATTAAGAGATAGATCAACCATTTTAGTTCAAGGATGGTGCCAGAATCCTCGCGCTGGGACCATACGGCGTTGAGGCGCGTCCCCTGGGTGGTGGATAGGGGGTCCCTCGTGAGAGGGGTGCACCGAATGAAATAAGGTGCCGTGAACCAACATGGTCTAAGGGAAGGTGACCCCGACAGAAAACCCCTGGTCCTCCTAGTAAGGGGGTTGGGCGTGGGGGTAGCTTCCCCACCCTGCAAAAAAGGAAATAGCTACAAAAACGCCGACGAAAAGACTAACAGTAATTCCTTTCCTGGAGGAGGAAGGTTCTTCTACTAGAAGACTTAGGACGTCCTGTGGTGAAAGCCGGAAGTCTTCGGAAGCCACAGGACCGAGCCGCCTCTCTCTATCCAGGGATACAACCATGGGCACATGGAACGTCAAGACCATGTACCAGAGCGGCAAGGCCGCCCGAATAGCAGCGGAAATGCAAAAGTACAACCTTTCCCTGCTAGGCATCAGTGAAGCCAGATGGACGCAGTCTGGCCAGAAAAGGCTGTTAAGTGGGGAGATGATTCTGTATTCAGGTCATGAAGAGGAGAATGCCCCCCATACAGAAGGTGTAGCACTCATGCTGTCACCAGTGGCACAGAGAGCGCTGATGGGCTGGGAACCTCTTGGGCCAAGAATTATAACAGCAGCCTTTAGAACCAAGAAAAAGCTCAAGCTGAACGTCATCCAGTGTTATGCGCCCACCAATGACAGTGACGAGGAAGAGAAACAAGAGTTCTACGACCGACTCCAGAGTGCCGTGGACAAATGTGCGGAGCGAGACATCACCATCGTCATGGGCGATTTTAATGCCAAAATAGGGGAGGACAACACCGGATATGAAGAGGTGATGGGGAGACAGGGACTAGGCTCGGAGATGAGTGAGAACGGGGAGAGGTTTGTAGACTTTTGTGCTCTAAACCAACTTGTCATTGGAGGCAGCATCTTCCCACACAGAAGAATACACAAAGCAACTTGGGTCTCACCTGACCATACAACAGAGAACCAAATAGACCATATCTGCATTAGCAAGAAATTTAGAAGATCCCTTCAAGATGTTCGAGTGAGGAGGGGAGCAGATGTCGCCTCAGACCACCATCTGCTTACCTTAAGAATGAAGCTCAAGCTAAAGAAAAGCCGCACAGAGACAACAAGAAGACAGCGCTATAATGTAGGCCTCCTGAGAGAAACTGGAGTTAGAGAAGAGTTCAAACTGGTGCTGTCCAACCGGTTTCAAGCGCTACAGGAGCTAGTAAATGAAGAGGAGGCGGTCACCACAGAGCAGCAGTGGAAGGCAGTTAGAGAGGCGCTGAACTCAACCTGCAAAGACACTGTAGGGTTCAGGAAACACCACCACAAGGACTGGCTGTCGGCACAGACCTTGAAGAATATAGAAGCGAGGAAGCAGAAGAAAGCAGCGGTCAACAACAGTCGCACGAGAGCAGCCAAAGTAAGGGCACAGGGGGAATACTCGGAAGCCAACCGCGAGGTGAAGAGGAGTATCAGGGCAGACAAGAGGGCCTACACAGACAGCCTGGCAGCAGAGGCAGAAAAGGCAGCAGGCAGCGGCAACATGAAACAGCTCTACGACATTACCAGAAGATTGTCGGGTAAGTATGGCCATACAGAAAGACCAGTAAAAGACAAAGAAGGCAAGCCTATTGCAGACAGAGCAGACCAACTCGACAGATGGGCCGAGTATTTTGAAGAGTTACTGAACAGACCTAGCCCACCCGACCCCCCCGACATCCAGCTGGCAGAGACCGACCTACCCATCAGCTGTGACAGACCCAGCCGGGAAGAGATCAGAAAAGCAGTGGCATTTTTGAAGAATGGCAAGGCGGCAGGGCCAGATGGTATCCCAGCGGAGTCTCTGAAAGCAGACCTAGAGACAACAGTTGAGATGCTGTACCCACTGTTTGGAAAGATCTGGGAAGAGGAGGTGATGCCAGCTGACTGGAAGGAGGGGTACCTAATCAAGCTTCCCAAGAAAGGCGACCTCAGCAAGTGTTCCAACTACAGAGGAATCACCTTGCTGTCAGTACCAGGAAAGGTCTTCAACAGGATCATCCTAGAGAGAATGAAGAGCTCCGTTGACCCCCAGCTGAGAGACCAGCAAGCAGGATTCAGGAAGAACCGATCATGTACAGACCAGATCGCCACTCTCCGCATCATCGTGGAACAGTCTCTGGAGTGGAGCTCCCCGCTGTACGTCAACTTTGTGGATTATGAGAAAGCATTTGACAGTGTGGACCGAGAGACTCTGTGGAAACTCCTACGACACTACGGTGTACCCACAAAGCTCGTCCGCCTGATCAAGAGCAGCTATGATGGCATGACATGTCGCGTGATCCACGAAGGGCAGTTCACCAGAGAGCTCCAGGTCAGAACTGGTGTCAGGCAGGGGTGTCTGCTGTCTCCGTTCCTCTTCCTACTGGCCATAGACTGGGTCATGAAGATGACCACAGAGCACAGACGAAGTGGAATACAGTGGACACTGTGGACACAGCTTGAAGACCTCGATTTTGCAGACGACTTGGCATTACTGTCCCACACTCATCAACAAATGCAGGACAAGACCACGAGGCTTGCTGACATCTCGTCCCAAGTGGGCCTCACCATTCACAAACAGAAAACAAAGACAATGAGGCTGAACACAACCAGGGAAGAACCAGTCTTGCTTGCTGGCACCCCGTTGGAGGAGGTGGAGTCCTTCACCTATCTCGGGAGCATCATAGACAAAAAAGGCGGCACTGATGCAGATGTCAGAGCACGAATCGGTAAAGCCAGAGCAGCCTTTCTCCAGTTGAAAAAAGTGTGGAGTTCCAGAGAGCTGTCACAACACACCAAAGTCCGGATTTTCAACTCCAATGTAAAAGCAGTTCTCCTATATGGAGCAGAGACATGGAGATTGACAAAAACCACAGTCAACAGAGTACAGACCTTCATGAACAGTTGCCTTAGAAGAATTTTGAAAATCCACTGGCCAGAGAAGATCAGCAACGTCAGACTCTGGGAGAGAACAGAGCAGATAACAGCAGAGAATGAAATTGGGCGAAGAAGATGGGGATGGATCGGTCACAGTCTGAGAAAGCCAGCTTCCAGTATCACTAGGCAGGCATTGTCATGGAACCCCCAGGGAAAGAGGAAAAGAGGTAGGCCGAGAAACTCCTGGCGTCGAGACCTCCAAGCAGACATCAAGAGACTGGGAACCACCTGGAGTAGAATCGAAGGAGAAGCACAGGACAGGAGTTGCTGGAGGTCTCTCGTCGACGGCCTATACCCGGGTAGGGGTGACAGGCGTAAGTAAGTAAGTAAGATGGTGCCAGAATATCTTGGCGCCTCATGCGCCAAGCTATTCTGGCGCCGCCCTTGAACTATCATAGTCAAATTTATTTCAAGCAGTGAGGGTATCAGGATGAAACTACTGCACTCACAATGACATGATTCATTGACACTGACCTAATGACAAGTCATATGGTAGGATCAGATTAACCTGTTCACTGATGAGAAAATGCAATACACCCAACTGCAAGAGGTGCAGATCCTCATGAGCCCATGCAATTGCGGGGGCTCATGAGAATCTATGCCTTTTGCTGAAGCCATTTTGCATTCATGTTCCTTTGGTGGCTGGTGATCTTTCAAATTGAATTTTCAATGATTTTGAAAACACAATCTGCATTCAATGGCGATGGCAGTGAAGGTGTTAAAATTTACCCATTAACACATTCCAGCCGAATGATGTGATGACAGACACCTCCCCGACACAGTGACTGTGTTTCTTACAACAGCGTGTGCATGTGTGTACTCTTTAGAAACCATTTTGGACTGCTTTCACCTTAATGCTGTAGTTCTACTACTATTGCTTTAAAAATGCATTTTCTTTAAAAGGTATTTTTTCGAAAAATACTTACCGATGACATGACCTTATGGGAAGTGTCTACTACTTACTCCATTCTAGCCTAAGAGCTCGTTGTGTTACCACACAACCCGGGAGGCACTCGGGGAACCCCGAGGGGGCCGAGAGTTGTCTCCCGATACTCCCCATCCGGAACCGAATACCCATAATTCTTCAGTCAGGATACTTAGCGCACCAGCGGCAAGCGGGGCAGGTGGGAGGGTCGTCCGAGTCATGTCATCGGTAAGTATTTTTCGAAAAAATACCTTTTAAAGAAAAATGCATTTGTTTCATCAAAAACATTACCGATGACATGACCTTATGGGAGAATGGCGAATAGGAGGAGGGTGCCGCGCTCTAGCACACCTTAGGGCCCCAAGGGCCGTCCTCCCCACCGCAAAACTCCCGACGACTCTAGGTAGGTGTAACCTACGGCGCTGAAGCGCCAGGAGGGAGAAGTGCTCCCCGCGAAGTTCCTCACCAGAGCCCCCGCGAAGTTCCCCACCAGAGCGAGTATCCTCGCTGGGGTGTCAGAACTCTGCGAACGAGAGAACCTGCCCGCCAGCCCCCCAGCAGCCACGATGTGGGAGACAGTACGGTTCCTGACGACTGCGACGATCGTGGCCCTGCACGTAGCTGATTGGACGTAATAGCATCTAAGCTCCCTGAGGAAGGGATCCTGGAATTCAGATCGTATGACTGAGCGTAGTCAGGAAGATCGTCTGACCTGTAGCTACAGTGCTGCCGGACACGGCCCAGAGGCGAGCGCGTCCGCTCCAGACGGCTACGTCGTCGTAGGTATACGTGAGGCAAGCTCAGCCTATCCTGCCTAGTCTCCTGGGGATAAGTCTGCCAGCTGGGGTCAGCAGGGTCGGGGGGGAGAGGTGACGGACGCCGCCCAAGAGGCCAGTGCCTTGCCCACTTCATCGTAGAGGCGTCAAGTTGAGGGAAGCCATAGCGAAGCTTTGACTGCTGCCCCCGCGAAGACTCCAACGTTGAGGGTCTGCCGCAAACCGCCAAGGCGAAGGAGTAGGCGCTCCAGCAAGGCGGAACGGTGACCGTCGCGGCTGCATGAGCACCTTGTAGAATGCAGGAAGCAGTATCGGGGGGTCCGAGGAGAGCTGAGGGGTAAGTGGTTCAGGACTGGTACCGAGGAACGGGGAGACCAACAGGACGAGCGGAGAATCCTTCCCAGTCTAGGCCAGAGCGTCGGTGTCTCGTCCAGGAGGGCTAAACCCCACGAAGGCACGGGGTAAGCCAGTGATCCCACCTGGTGGCGAACAGGTCCACTAAGTTGTCTCGCCAGCGAGCCGATCCTCCGAAGGTATCCTGATGCATTCCGAGTGAAGCAACTGGTTCCATCGAGGGAAAAGGCTGGCTCAGACCTCCCACGAGAAGAAGACCTACTAGTCTGCGTCAGATCCAAGCCGTTCACGCTCTTGTCCGCGAGGTCCGGAGGCCAGGCTGGACCTCGAGAAGAACCACAGAAGTAGGAGGCGTAGCCGCAGCAGCTGAGCTTAGAGACGACTGAAGGAGAGTAGAACCGACTTCCGAGCAGTGGCTAGGCCCTCCCACCGCGAGCACCACCGCAGCAGTGCCACCTGTCCGAACTCCGGTGCGGCCCTGGACGCCCAAGGGGTTGTCGAGTTGGTTAGACACCAGGGAGACGGAGCTGCGCCTTGGTTCCACAGAGTCGATGGGTAGGTTGAGGACCCCCGGCGAGTCCAACGGAATGCAGATCCCGGAGCTCCTCCATTAGCAGTGACTCCTCCTTCGCAGGTGAACCGAGGAACTTTGTGGAGGCCGAGTGCACGGGTACCTGGAGACAAGGGTCGGCAGCTCCGGAAGAAGTCGCAGCCCAAGAACTGGAGGCGGAGCCGAGGAACACCCACGAGGATCGCATCCTATCACCATCTGGCACAAGCGTAAGTGAAGCCAAGGTCCTAGAAGCCTCCTCCGGTCTGCTCCCCGTAGTGAAGTCCAGGTACTCCCAAGAACTTGGCTCAGCCGAGTCTTCAGCACAGGGGTCCTTCCGCGGCATGTCGACCTGCCCGGCGCCAGGAGTCGGCAACATGGAGAACGAAGGGTAGGGTAAGGAGGTCCTCAATGCCACGAAGCATAGGGTGTTACTGACAAGCGAGGTCATCTAGTCCAAATGTAGAGGCAAGAGCGGATCCACAGCCGATAGGGGCAGGCAACGCCTGAGACCTGAGAACCGGTCCTGCCGAGGGAAGCCAACAGCTGGCAATCCATGGGGGCGAAGCAAGAAGATCCGGGAACCGAGAGAAGAAGTGCAGGGTAGTCGAAGCGCCTGTCACGAAGTCTGCAAGCCGCGGCCAACTCCGAGCTGAATCCGAGAGGGCACCAGAGGAGACAGAAGCCGAAGCACTCGCAGACCTGTTTACCACCGGTGTGAAGTCAGAGTACTTCCAGCTGACTAAGTGTAATTTGGATCTCACGCGTAAAAGGACACAAGCCAGTGAGTAGTCAGATCTCCAAAGGTGTATATTAGTGTAACTGTGTCGAAACGTGTAAGTGTAACCCATGCAAAAAAGTGTACGTTAACCCCAAGTGTAGGTAAACAGGTCTGTGCTAGGCGAAGTAACGACAGCGTCCACCTCGAGGAACCACTGGAGGGGGTCGGGCGTCCAGAAGTGGAGCGACTGCAGCCAGGCGACCGGGCCAGAGCACGAAGAAGGGAAAGGGCTGTGAGGGGGAGAGGAAGGGACGAACGGTAAATCCTAAGCACGCCCGCAGTGGAGAGATAGCGGAGCGTAGACCTAGAGTGTCGGAAGGGTGACTCCAACGATGGAGATCCGTAGAGGACGAGCATCCAAGGTGCAGAGTGGTCCCTCCTCGCGTGTAGGCGAGCAAGAGCGGAGATCCGATCTCGAGTGAAAGTGGATTCCTAGTCGTGCCGCGACAAGGACGCATGCGTGCAGCTTCCGCGAACCGGGCTCTGTATCGAGGTGGGTCTCCGCCTGATAGCAGGCTATGTCCAGGTGAGTACCCTCCTGGGAACGCCCGCGTCGATCATCCCTCTCCGCGTACTAACTGTTGCGGCCTGCGCGGCGAACCCTCCACAAGATCGTCACGGACTTGAGCGGTAAGGAACGGAGACTGGCACCTCCGCCGTGCTGGCTGGCCACCAACAGGACCCTACAACCACTAGCAGGCGGCTCAGCGTGTCTTCCGACGAGCAGCGTTGTCCTGGAGGGGCTCCCTCTAGAGAGCGAGTGCGGTGCCAAGCGCCGGCGGGGAACGTCGGACGAGCGTCGCGAAGCCGAAGAGCGAGGAGGTCCGCGTTCCTTATGACGAGGATAAGCCTGATCCTTGTTACGCTCTCGCGAAGGAGCGAGAGTGCCGGTCCGAGTTTGAGTGAAGAGCGGATCCCGAAACATGTCGAGACGTGGTGTACGTGTGCTCTTGTCTCCGCGAGCCGGGCTCTGTGGCGAGACGGGTTCGCTGCGGCCGAGGAGAACTCCAAGGCCTTCTTAGGAGACGAGTGGGGATCGGCTGACCATGGACGGCGCGAAGCACGTCTCCCCGAACCGAGCTCTGTAGCGAGATGGGTTCTCTGCCTGGCGTAAGGCTTGGTCCAAGCGTGTTCCCACCTGGGAACCACGCCTCAATCTCCCCACTCCGCACCCACCTTGCTGTGTCCGACGTGCGATCTCCGTATGCAAGGGACGTCGGAACTTGAGTGACCGGAGAACCGGAACCGCCTGTACGTCATCAGGTCTGGAAACAGTCACAGGTGTCGGACGTTCGCGTTGGTAAGACTCCAAAGTTGGGACCAGCGGGCTCTGTAGCGAGGCGGGTTCTCTGCCTGTCACAAGGCTTTGTCCAAGCGCATTCCCTCCTGGGAACGCTCCTAACGATCTGCCCACTCCGCACAGTATACTGACGCGTCCGGCATGGTGATCTCGCAGCCATCTCGTCGGAACTCGAGCGGACGGAGTACCGGAAACAGCAGCCGGTATTTCAGCAGGACTGGAACCAGTCACATGTGCCGGGCGCTCTCGTCGACAGAAGTTCCAAGTTGCGACCAGCGCCGTCCAGGTCATGTGGCGTAGACGCCACACCAACGCTCGGAGGTAATTCCGGCACATGTTAGACAGACCTAGTGTGAGTCCGACGGTCACTGTAAACCTCCGTGTTGTGTGCAGGTCATCCAGAGGCCACTGCAACATACAAAAAACTGAAGGCACGCGGGCTTGGGCCTGAGGAACCCTGCCCTGGTATGGTTAACTTTCGCAACACAAAGGCACAACCAGCGAGGAACAACCTGTCAGCAAGCGCCTGGGCCTGCAATACATCCCCACAAGCTAGAGAGTGCAGGCATGCGGGTCCCGGCTAAGCGAAGGTAAGCACCCTACCTCTGAGACCTACCACCTGCGAAGAAGAGGAGTCGCAGCTAACCGCTCCGTTTGCCCATCCTGCCAAGGCAACTCCCCAACCACCAAAGTGTTGTACCTGTCTCCTCAGCGTATTACGTCCTGCGCCGGGTACATCCCTGCCTACTTGTTTGTTGTTGTTGTTGTTTGGCATCCTGTCTCGGAAGACAATGGAGTATATGCGCTTGCTGGGTCAGTCACTGGAGTGACCTCTCCAGGGCGCAAGCCTGGGCAAAGTGTATGGAGATCATGGGGTGCCCAGTCGTCAAGATCCCCCTCTCGGCCTCGCTGATGTATCCAAAGGAATGCAAAGCAGTACGTTTGGCACCAGTTTGGCTGCAGGAGCTGCCAGAACAGTGCGTGAATACAGGCAACTGTCTGCCTTCGGGGCTCCTCTCCTGATTTGAAGGGTTTACTCCCCCACATTTGGCCGTTGGATCCAACCTGATCTCCTCCGTCCTCTAGCCGTTGGCTGTCAGAAACAGCTCATCCGCCTAGTGGTGCAATGTGAACACCACCCCCTCACGTGGTTTAGCCCACCAGCTGAGGTGGTTTGCCAGGGTGTGGCACTTGGAGCCAACACGAGAGAGATTAAGGAGATGGATGAGGACCAGTGATGCCCGTCCGTCTTATGTAGGACGCAGCTGCCGAACAGCAAAGGTGCTACCTCTATCCAGAGCCCCCCTACACCCCATCCCTGCCTACACACGCGAGGCAGACACCCCTGGTTCAGAAGGCCCGCCAGGCTAAGGTGAGCATACAACACATCACGCACAACAAACTCAAGCATGTCATGACAAGCATAGGCCTGAAGCAAGCGGCAGGCACAGTAACCTTATCAATAAGGCAGCCAGGCGTGGCCACCAGTGGCCCTGAGCTCAAGAGAGCATACGCCTGATGTCCAAGAATTCAAACATGAGATGCCAAGAAAAGGCCTAAAACAACGTCTGGCACAACAACATTACGATGTAATGGAGACAGGGAGCGAGCATAATCAGGCCTGTTTAAGCCCCCTGGTGCAGTCAGTGTCCTTTCAACTAATATAAACTTTGCATCTTCCACGTGTATCCCAAGTATAAGGTGTACATGTTTATTTACCCCCAAGCCAAAAGTGTACCGAATATGCCCACATGTATGGTAAAGAGGTCTGCATAACAGAAACAAGCATTACATGACCGACTCAGTACCGAAGTAAGCGTCTGCTCTCGCCATATCCACCAAGGTAATAATGCGTCAAGGAATGGCTGGAGCATAACACATTCCCCGAACCCCACAAGGCACAGGCGAGTAGGTAAGGAACAAGCGCCAGAATAAGGATTCGACTTGACTTTCACCAACCTTTCACACCACTCCCATTCCCTTAAGGTTTTAACCGCGAGGAACAAGGTGCCCTGCACCGCTAGACGCCATCTTGGAAAACGATGATCGTTCCAGAGTTAAACGTCTCATGGCTTTCCTCACGCGTAATGCCTTCTTTCTAAAACAGTGGATCTTTTAAACCCCCCGCTGTTATCCACGAAGAAAGGGAGATTTTGACCCTGTTAACAATCATGCCACACCAACAACCGAAGGAGAGTGGGAAAGGGTGCGAGGCCCGCCAAGGTAAAAGTCAAGAATCTTGGCGCAAAAGCAACAGCGCAGATGAAGCCTGTCTTCGTGCCCGCTCAACCAGTGCCCAGCCCGGGAACCGGCCGAGGGCCAACCCAACTACCTTACCTCTTCCCGGAGCGGGACCGGGGAAGGGGAGAGAAAATCCAAAACCATGGCACGCGTGGCGAAGTCCCAGCGAAGCTCACAGCGCAGCCCAGGCACTTCAAGCAGCCAACCGGGCAGCTGCCAACGGAGAGGGGACACCAGAGCCACGCAAGGGGCAGGGAGGACCGACAAGAAGAAGTCAAGTGAAGAACGAAGTCCGCAGAAGACCGGCGAACCGGTCGAAAATCCCAAAGGCTAGAGCAACACGTCTGAACAGCGTAAGCCTAAGTAGACTGACTGAAGAATTATGGGTATTCGGTTCCGGATGGGGAGTATCGGGAGACAACTCTCGGCCCCCTCGGGGTTCCCCGAGTGCCTCCCGGGTTGTGTGGTAACACAACGGGCTCTTAGGCTAGAATGGAGTAAGTAGTAGACACTTCCCATAAGGTCATGTCATCGGTAATGTTTTTGATGAAACAAATGACTATGAAGTTATATACTAGTTAAGTTATAATTAAATGGTGACTGTTTATAGCCGGCGCTGTTCTTATGGCGACGGGCCCCCAGGTAGCACCTGTGAAAGTATAATTCATCTTTTTCTTGTTTGTTGTTTATGCGTATTTTTCATTTGTGTAACTAGTCTCAGCCACGCAGAAAGTTTAAAAACATTATCATTATATGTTTAAGAGATACTATGATAGGGCTGTCTTTAGTCTGCTTTGTGTCAGGAAGGTTAACGGCGGGTTGGGGCCGTTGGCGTCGGCCATGAGACGCCTTGGCGACGGGCTTCACCCATCCCGAGCCATTGTCCATTTGTTGTTTGTAAACTGTTGTGTGAGTGTGGGTTATTGCGAGTTGCACCTGAGATGGCGAGACAAATTTTCCTGTATGTGGCAACAGGTATTTGGAACAATAAGTTTATTGATTGATTGAATGAACACACTGACCTACCGGGTCAAATTTCTCAAAATTTGTCGAAAGTGTCCTCTACACTAAAGGATACCAGATCAGTTCAACAGTAAACCAACCACAATAATCAAGAGTGATAAGCTGGCAAAATGACTGTGGTTTGATCCTTCTTAACTCTTAAACTCCCAGAACTAAATGACTTCCATTCTATAGAATGGAAGTCATTTAGTTTTGGGAGTGTAAGAGTTAACTGGTGCTTTGCTGTCTCTTCTCTTCAAAACCTCTCCTTGCAATGTGCCTTGCGCGTTCAGTACTGGATGGAGAAATGTGCTCTGCAAATGATCATGATACCAGGATAGCTGGGCACCTACTCTTCATGGTGGATTCATCTCCTTTTGTAGCATGCCAGGCATGAATAAGTTAAAAGTTGTGACAGTTGCTGAAAAAGCATCACATGCCTACAAAAACAATTTGTTTAATTAATATTAACCCTCTGGCTGTCTGTAGTGTTCTTTTGTTGCGATGATTCCAGTAGGAATCAACATGACGAAACGTGCTACTGACAGCCAAAGGGTTAAGTCATACCAGCAAATAAGGTAAAGGATAGTGTGTCAAAAAAAAAACAACAAACAACAAGAGGACTTACTGTCGCACATGTTCGCGAGAACTATCCCTCTGCTGGCGGAAGTACACTTCAAGGTCACCTTGACACGTTCTTGGCACCTTGTCCTCGCACCTTTGATGGAACTTGAGGCCACAAGTCTGGCACCGAATGCCTTGGAACAGCAGGTTCCGGCACATATCACAGAAAGTCAGTGAGAAATAGGTCTTCCTCCCCTGAAAAAGAAAGAACAATGTCAAGTAACAACCCAGAAAACAAAGGTCCTTGAGCCCATGATGGTCGCAGTGGGCCCACGCACTGCAGTGCGCGGGCCCACTGTGGCCATCATGGGCCTACAGATGTTTTGCTTTCATTACAGAATTACATAAATAAATGTAAAAATGATATTCCTTTGACGTCGGTCATGTCTGGCGTGATCCAGGTCAGAAGATTTGTTCCTGATTTCTTTTATGAAAATAGATGAGGAATGAAAACAAATAATTATGTTATTGGTAGAGGAGCTGAAACCCCTGCAATAACTTATAATGATTAATATATAGCAACATTTTTCAAAGATCCCAAAAGCATTTTTCAATGCAAATTACTTCGCTTTTAACAAACATCAGATGTAGCAACAAGAAAAATTGGGTCCCCCAACGATTTGTTATATCCGGAGTTAACTGTCAGAGTTTACTGTAATAGCAAACCTAAATGTTTCCTGGATTCTATTCCCCATTAATGGTGTAGGCAGGCCAGATGAGACGGATTTAAATAAAATGTATACTGCCACCCCACACAAACTTTCTACAATAGTAACAAGGAAAAAATAGTTACTATGGTGATCTCCAAATTTGAATGAATGCCAAAGAATAATATTTTCTGTATCTCTTAACCCTTTTAGCCCCAAGGTCCCATTTCTCAAATTTTGGAGGTGTTGCCTAATGACCATTTACCAGTTGCAGGAGATGGATTGACCATGATAATTCAAGGGTAGTGCCAGATTAGCTTGGCGCCTCAAGGTGCCAAGCTAATCTGGCACTACCTTTGAATTATCATGGTCAATCCATCTCCTGCTGTAGGGATTCGGAGCTAAATGGGTTAACTACAATTTACTGTGCAACAGAAAATTTTAAAAAATGTATGCATCAATACAGTTTTCCCTTCTGCCCCTGGAAAATGTGAACGTCCAACTGCAAGAGGTGAAGAATAAGAGAAAAGTAAACTTTGTTAGCCCTTATCATTCGGAATACACCAGTGTGTGAAATAAGTTTGACTAAAATAGTTCAAGGGTGGTGCCAGAATAGCTTGGCACCTCTAGGCGCCAAGCTATTCTGGCACCACCCTTGAACTAAAGCCACTGGTCTATATCCTTATGTGCAAGTACTATAATGTAGCTTGCATATGGCAGTCTACAATTTTGAAGCTTTTAGCCTCAGGATGATATGGGCTAATAGAAAAGGTCCGGTCCCCTGGTGTTTTTTTGAAGTTCCCCGTGCAATACTCACAAAGTTATGTGACAGGACCACTGCCCTGGGAGCGCGACTAGGCAGCATGCTGCTATCCTCCTCACTCTCGATAAGTTCCACAGACACCTCCTGTCCCCCTAGCTCTGCCATGTCTGTGTTCCATGTCAACGGGATTCTGAAACAGGGTGGAAAAATAAAAGCAATGAGAAATGCAAGCTAAAGTGGATCTAGAAAGAAATCTTGAGACTTAAGCGGATGTTTACTGCAAATTTTGAGTTATATGTCCACTTTAGGAGCTAAAATATTTAGCCAAAATACCAGTAGTTAACCCTTTGACTGTATGATAGTGTAGCACTTTTGTCACAATGATTCCAGCAGGAATAAAATATTTAGCCAAAATACCAGAAGCTAACCTTTGGCTGTCAGTAGCACTTTTTGTCACAAAGATTCCTGCAGGAATTATTGTAACAAAAATGGATTATTCTCTAAAATGTATTTTTTCGAAAAATACTTACTGATGGCATTACTAATAGGAATACTTCGCTTAGCATATCAATTTTAGCCCAAAATTCGTTGTGTACATCACAACCGGGGAGGCGACTCACGGGAGTCCTTACCATGATACCCTGAGTAGCCTCCCCATCCGGTGACGCGCTCACCGTTTCCCGCCAGTCTCTGAGCCTTAGCTCCACTGTGTCAAGCGGGGAAGGCGGGAGGGAGGGACCTCTGAGTAATGCCATCGGGAAGTATTTAAAAAAAAAATACATTTTAGAGAAAAATCCATTTATTTTCTCAAAATCTTTACCGATGGCATTACTAACAGGAAGAATGGCGAATAGGAGGAGGGTGCCGCAATTTGGTACACCTTCCCCATGCCCGAGCGCTCCGCTCGTTAACTATCGAGGCCCGTCCCTGCACGCCACTCCCGACAATTTTAGCTAGGCGTTACCCATGGTGCCTGTGGTGCCGGGAGGGAGTGCAGTGCTGCCGAGATGTTCCCTACTAGGGCCAGGTAGTCGTGCTGGCCGGATAGGTCTCACAGGTAGAGGTGGGCAAAGGGAGACTCGGTCCGCCAACCCACGGCCGCCACAATATTCCGCCCTGCGCCATTGCGGGGAAGGCGCTGCTCATAGCCACTGCTCGACTTGTGTGCTTGGGTGCCCACTGTACTGGCCCGTTCTGGGGAGAGCTCTTGTACGCCAAATGAACGACCCAGAGTAGCTAGGGAGGGACAGTTTGCGCCGAGCTGTCTCACCTGCCTCGGAGCCACAGGCAGGAATAGGCATGAGCACCCTTGTCTTAGTGGCTTAGTCTTGCGCCGGAATCCTGTAAGCGCCCTGACAGGGTCATGTAGGCGGAACTCCCGGGACTGGTCCGTAGACCTGTGCGGACAGACGGTCGAACTTTGCGGCGCGGATGCTGGGAGGCGGTTCTTGGCCCTTACGTAGGGTCGTGGGGAGCTGCACCTAGCCATCAGCCCTGAGCTGGAGACGGGACGGACGCCCCGAGAAGGCGTACATCTCGCTAAACCGTGAGGCGGAAGCGAGGGCGAACAGTAGGGCAGGTCTTTCCGGTTAGGTCTCCACGTCGTGCAAGCAGGAGCCGGCCGTCTTGCTGATGTAAGTGCGCCATCCGATCCGAGAGGTCTTTGCCAGTGCCCGGCCGTGCTATGTGACGATAAGTGTCTGCCACCAGGTAATCTCGGATGGGGATGGGGGGCCCCGTTCTGCTTGGGGAACCCCCAGAAGAACTCGACCAATTGGGGGTCAGTCCGGTCCATGGGGAGAGTTGCTCCACTGCGCGCCAGGCCTGGAGTACTCGCAACTCTCCCTCGTATACGTTACTGGCAGACTCTCCGAGCCGCTGCGATCGCTTCCACTGCCGCACCTGAGAAGCCTCTTGGTGCGAGGGCCTGCCTGGCCATCTCCAAGCGTGCAGCCGCAGCCGCTCCGTGCCCGGATGAACAGTTGCTGCCGGGGTTTCTATCACCTTGGACGCTGTGCTGAGGCAAGGGGGTCTGCAGCGCGGCTCAGAAGGACTGTGGTCCAGCTCCTGGTCCCACCGAATAGGCCACACGGGTCTGTATCCTAATGCCGCCCCTGAGCTTCTGGAGCACCTTGGTACCCGCCCTGAGGGAGGGAACGCGCTTTCCGCATCTTAACCCATATCATACTGAGGCGAAAAGCTTCAAATTTGTACACTGCCATACACAAGCTACATTACAGTATGTACAAATAAGGATATAGCCCAATGGCTTTACTTGAAGGCTGGGGCCGGATTAGCTTGGCGCCTAGAGGCACCAAGACATTCTGACACTACCCATTAACTATTTTAGTCAAACTTATTTCACCCACTGGTGAATTCCGAACGATAAGGGTTAAGATGACGTCAACCGCACCTGGTGTTCCCAAGAGGTCATTCATCCAAGTACTAACCGCGCCCGACTTTGCTTAACTTCGGTGATTAGACAAGAACCGGAGTGTTCAACATGGTATGGCAGTTGGCTATGCAAGGAGTCCGTCCCCCGGGATGGAGAGCGTGTCCACGGTCCAGGCTTGTGGATCCGGTATGGGGGAGACAGAGGAAGCAGCGTCCTGTTCCACTACAGGAGGAAAGGTCGATCATCGGGGTCTCCCAATGCACGCAGGGTAGCTGGAAGGCATCCGTCACGTCACGAGGGGAAGTCCGCGCATACATTGAGCTGGCCTGTGACACGCCATGCCGACCGAGTAATGCCCCGATCAATGCACCACCAGAGGACTTGGTACACGAAGTAGGCCACGACCGTCGAGTAGTCGGAGAGCACCTGTACCTCCTGTAGCGCAAGCCGTTCTTCCCATCTGGCGCGAGCCAGCCGCACCGCCTTCATCTCCAGCCAGCTGATATGTCTGCCTGCGTGTTCCTCCGGCGCTACCAGGCACCGTCCATCCCGTGGCAAGGATGAGACGTGAACGAGGAGTGGCTCCAGTGCAGAGGTGGATGCTGCTGTATCGGCCGAGAGTAGAATCTGCCTAGGGGTAGGAGATCCGCCGCAGCCCTAGTATGCCCGACAGCTGGGGCCCGGCCCTGGTTTGGAGAGCTTCCGCGCGAGACACCCTGATTGCCGCCTCCACTATCTTCTGTATTTGCTGGTATCGGTCAGGGACTCCATGCCTAGGCGGATAACCCGCGTGCCAGTCCTCCGTTGGACTTGCCTCCATTGTCCGGGAATCCGCGCTGACGGAGCCGAGTCAGCCAGGAATCTGTGTCTTCCCATGCTTCGCCATCTGGTTCCGGAGGGGCAGGCTGTCCGGGTAGTTGTGAGCGCGGGGCCGAAGGTACTAGTTTAGCACCAAGGGCCAATACTGGGCGCAACTTGCCTCCAGGTCTGGGATCAGGAAGGGCCTACTGTGGCCCGTCGGGGAGTCAGGACGCGAGACCACCTCTCACATCACCATGCAGCGCTGTTGCCTTGTACCGATCCCCCAGTACTCGCGTCCACTATCGGAAGTGTCGCAAAGGGGGGGAGGGGGAGCGACTGGAAGGAGATCCTTAGGCCCTGCTAAACTGTCAAAGAAACCGTGGACCGATTTGAAATAGCTATAGCATACGCTCCCCTCTAGGAATCTGCGGGAGGACGGGGATCCAGTCAACGTGCCCGGCCGAGACCTCGCTTCTGGACGCCTCTGAGCAGGCAGTGATGGGGATGGGGGGGTCGGAGGCGTGGAAAGCACGCAAGCGCACGGTCTCCGGGAGGGCGGGATTCTGAGCCGCAGGGCGCGACCACGGCTCCGCTGCTGACTGAAGCGAGTGGAGACAAATCCTGCCGAGGCGGCAAGGGTGCCTGCGCTGTCTCCTTTACAGTCTGCCAAGTTGGTCCAACAGAAGAATGCCCCCAAGCGGAGCCTGGCACAGCTGTGTCTTCCCCGAAGCTGGCAGAGCGTGGAACTTGTCCGAGCAGAGCGTCCCGTCTTATCCCGTCGCCGAAGGTGGCCACTGCCAAGGATCTGACTGAGGAGTGGTATGCTGTCCTATAAGCTGTCACTAGCCCCGTGCCTGTCCTGCGCCGAGGGGCCGAAGCTGAGAGGCCCCAGGTGTTCTCCAGACACTTGCTCACAGACTGCGTCGCCCTCTTGCTCACAGACTGCGTCGCCCTCTCGAGGAATCCTGCGTACGCTAGGGAGAAGAAGACCCAGGAAGCAGTCCTGTCTAAGCCTTGCATCAGTGTCTGTTGGCTGCGGAACCGCCTGGGAGAGACCTCCACATCACTGCTGGCGGAAGGTGATGCCCATCCCCTCTGGCTGTCGGGAGTCTGAGAAGAAGCCCTGGTCTCCGCCGCCATGTTGCCCCATGTCAGCCTCCGCTAGATCCCGTAAGCCTACGAGGAAGTGACGTGAAGCACTGGGCTGCCAGATGGGTCGGCCATCGACGAAGCCTTCCTCTCAGGGGCGGAGACGGAGGGAGGAATGACGCGATGAGCTGGGACGCCTCGTCCAAGGAGCGGCGAGTCTGCGATGCCGGGGCTGCGTCGACCGAGGTGTGGGCATGCGCCGACCGTCTGTCAAGTGTGTCCGTTGTCTACCCCAACTCCGACGCCGCGTCCTCCGGGTGTAGACTTAGCGCCTCCTCGTCATCTGACTCAGGCTGCGTTGATGGAGACGCTGTGAGTCTGCGCGCCGACCAAAGTGTAGCCACCGGGGGGAGTCCGGTCCCGTAAACCGTTGCGGACCGCTGGTGAGGGCTGCGCTGGTGCCGAAGGGAGGGTGATTCCATCCTGCCGCTGCCATCCAAGTGGTCCCGGCACCTGTGTCGAGGCCGCTGCGTCCCCGAGGAAGATCGGTCCCTGAAGGTCTGGTCGGAAGATCGGCCACTCTTGGAGGGTGCCTCTGAGGTTCAGTGTCGCGAAGAGATCCGCCGCTGCGACGCGCCCGAGCTTGTCCGCTGGTCGGCGAGGAGGAGCGGGAAATAAAGATATTTCCTAGCGTTAGGTATCCGTAGCGCCCAGTCCCCGGCTGCTGCGGTCGCTCTAATGAACGTGTAGGCTTTGTCTCCTTGTGCCGCAGGGTCCGAGGCCGCTGTAAGTCCCTCTCTACCTCCTAGGGCGGAGTGTGGGTGAGTGGTGTTCCGGGGGCCCGCACTCGACGAGGGACCACATCTCATCGGCTGCACTGCTGACCGAGTTAGCTTCCTCCCATGAGGGCTTCAGTCATGGTGGATCTGCCCTGCGAGTCTGCTCTCGTCTGTGGCTCCACTTTCCGACTTGGGCCCCGAAGCCTGTGTCCCTCTCCATGCTCCTAAGGCACACTGGGTTCCGATCTCGACGGGGAAGCATGTCCCATCGGCTGTAATGGCTGGCTGGCCGCACATTCCTCCTCTCTCAGACGGGCTTCGGTCTCAGCATCTTCCTTGATGGAGAACCTGTCTCGTGTATGTTCTCCGTTCTGAGTCCCTGATACATGAATCGTGGTCTTTCCAGACTTGCCTACCTGAAAAAACTGTTGTCAGTACTCCAGGCAGTTAAAAACCATATGTGACCTGTTCCCACAAAAGGGACCTTAAGTCGCTTTTGGCCAAATGGAGCTACAGGCCAAAAAGGATGCAGGGGGTCATCTTGGGTCAGTTCAAGTGGTCAACTTTAAATGCATGTTTCTCGCTTCATAACAGGTCTACAACAATAGCTTTTGCATCAAATTAATTTGTATTGCTAGTAGATTGTAATGGTGTAAATATCTCAAAACTCAAAATTTCCGACTTATGGTCCCTTTCGTGGGAACAGGTCACATATTATGGCAGTTTTGACCATATTTATTTGTAAACCGGTAAAGATACTACTACTGCTACTATGCATTTTGCTATAAAAGGAGATGTATTTTTACAACATGCCAGCCATAAATGAGAAAATAATCATTTTCGTGATATACTTTTATTTAATTCAATTGCGTTTATATGTAGGCCTACATTGTGGTTTTTTTCCCCTCTTTTCTTTGATTTTCGCCTTTTTTTTTTGTTAACATAATTAGAATGACACTTGCCGACTTGGTCACTTTACTGAAGATCGTTTGGTTTCTTTTTACAAACAGTCGATTCATGGTGAATAAAATGCTGCGTAAACCAACCTTGTGCTGTCTGACCTGCATCGATGCTGAACCTTTGGCAGCATTTTCAATCTTGGCATGGGCTTTGGAGGAAATATGTCTCTCACAATCTTTTCGACCACTATGTGCCACCGTGAAATCTGTTTGGCACAATATGCATCGCGCAAAATCCTGATCTTTTGACGATACAGTCAAATAAGGCCACTTTTCATTGTATGCTTTCAAAAAGCTGTGCTTTCAAGCAACTTGCTTGGCAGTTCGTCAGAAGAATGATCAGCATCACGGCTTCGTTTCATTTTTGGCTACTATGAATAACTATCGGATTCTATTCATTCTCACTGGTGTAAATCAAATGGCATCGAAAGCTAAACTATCCAAGGGAAGCAGTCACTTTCATACCCCCCCCCCCTCCCCATCTATTTTTTGTGCTTTGACTAAATAGATCACTGGTCGATTATGCACAATTCTTTCCCCTGACAGTGCTTTTAACTACTTTACTTTGTAATCTTCCTAAAATATTAGCACTGGCAGTCTCCTTTTTCTTTTCATTTATTACTACAATATCGACTGCAACCCCTTCCCCCCCTTTTAGTAGGTTTTCTCTTAGGGTGCATGGAAATTTAGCTCTAAGTGGAGGTATGGAATGTATGCCCAGGCAGACACCACAATAAAATGTCTTTATCCAAGGGAAGTAACAACAAAACTGAGCGTCTTTTAATAGGAAAAAACCCCAAAAAATACAAAAACGTTGTGACCGTATTTTTAACCACCTGACCATATGACCGTATTCTCAGGCTAAAATCCGTATGAATATGGTCAACTACCGTATGGTAGGCAAGTCTGTCTTTCTGGTCAGCGTCTAACTTCCTATCCCTCTCTGAGAGGTGCTTCCTGGATGCGGCCCGGTGACGGCGCTTGTCCGGCCTAAGGCTGGTGGGCACTAACCTCTTAAAGCGGGGGGGGGAGGATGTCGGGTTCCCCGTTTCTGCTGCATGGGCTCTCTCTCTCACCTGGAGGGTGTTTATTTCGCCCAACATATTTACCGCGGGGGGACCGAGCCCTGGATGCCGACACATGCCTAGGGGACGAATCCCGTCATGGGCGGTCTTGCATATCCCAGGCCTCGTAGGTGCCAAGGCTTGACTGGGGGGGCAAGTCCCATCGGCTGCTATTAGGTTCTATCATCCGCTCATGGCGGAGCAGCACAGTGGGGGCAGCAACCTCCCTTTTGCGCCGACAAGCTCACGACGTCTGAAGCGGCCCACCTCTGCAATACTTTCAAGGCTGCGGTCGCTGCGGGATTGCGTGCTGGTCTTGTTCGGAAGCTGTCCAATCTGCGACCATCGTACCCCCTCCCGCGTCAAGCATTGGTTGCATGTCCGACTGGGGGCGCAGCCACGCAAGGTAAGCCGACATCGTGCGCATCACTAGGCCACTGGTGTGGATTCTCATCTGAGTACTGTAACATAAGACAGACACAGGCCGGCGCGAGTGCGGGAAGCCTCCTTGCAAGGGTCCGCCATACCGTTCGGTCGCACACACAAACAGAGTCTCCAGTCAATGCAGGCACTAAACAATTTGCTGGCTGAGGCAGTAACCGAAGCTTTACCTTGTCATGTTCCGAGACCCAGTACTCCCCAGAGACCACACCACCTTATTTCTTTCTTTGTCTTTTTTTTTTTAAATCCTCAGAAACCGAAGGTAATCCAAGCACCCACAAAACACAGGTAGAAACACACGTCCGAGGTAAAATCCAACGTCAATCCAAGTCCACAAAGGTAATCCCACCATACACAGTCGGAGCACGCGAGGTGCACACGACCGGTTAGGTGAGCTAAGCGAAGAGATTGGCGGGAAACGCTGAGCGTGCCACCGGATAGGATGGCTACTCAAGGTATCTTGGTAAGGACTCCCGTGAGTCACCTCCCCAGATGTGATGTACACAACGAATTTTGGGCTAAAATTGATATGCTAAGCAAAGCACTCCTATTAGTAATGCCATCGGTAAAGATTTTGAGAAAATAAAATGCTACCAAGAGTCACAACTGAATTCAACTATATTTCTTTTTGAAAATCTTTAGTAACCTCAGAGCTTGAGCTGCGATTGATAAATTTTGAAAGTGTGGACATTTCCAGCAAAAACATAAACATCAAGCCTGTTACCCCCCCCCCCCCCCCAAAAAAAAAAAAAAAAAAAAAAAAAAAAAAAAAAAAAAGGCATTTATATTGTTACCTAGTATTGTGGCGAAAGACATGGCATTTGTCAGGGTCAAGTTGTCTTCTCTGCATGGACTTGGCAAGGCCATCTCGTAGTGTCGTTCCAGGGGTTGCTTTCACCTGTAAAAAATAAATTGGAGATCATTACACTTTATTGTACAAATACAGTACAAAAACAGAAAGTGTGAGGTGAAATAATTACACCTCTATCCCTTTGGTTCTTGGTTGCAGATTTTGCAGTGATGAAAACCGCTACTGACAGCCAAAGGATTAAACCAGTGCATGTGGATAAACGTACAAGTGAATGAGCGACAAAATACAAATTTCAGTGATGTAGGTTCTCGTACATTTTGATTATATCGCTTGTTCACTTCAAGTTTATTACAAGTCAACAACCATCAATACTGTCAAACTTAACCTACAACAGACTAGTCATCTTAAAAAACTGAGCGTGGTCATTGGTCTTTAGTCTTCATAAAACAACTCACCTGGACAAAATGAACTACAGAAGTGACAACCAACGAGTTACAATACTCACCGAAGTGACTTGGCTGTTAGGAAGATAGGCTTTCACGTGTGCACCTGTGGCCCTGACCGTCTGGGGTGACCTCTGCCCATATGCCTGATTTCTTACTGTGGACATGTTGGGTGTGAGGGGAGGGCCAGGGGACAACAGAGGCTCATCTGAGGACTCGGCGTTGCCAGGGGGAGAGGGAGGGGGTGATCCTCGCATGGACATCTGTTCTTGCAGACGCTGCTCGCGCAACTGGTACTCATGGATCTTGTTGGCAAGCTCTTCATATTCCTGTAAAAAAGAAAAATTTCAGATGTGAAAAAACATACACAAAATATTTGTCCCAGGAACCTGATTAGTCAACCTCTGCAAACCACTAATCTGAATTAATTTCTTTGCTGCAGGAAAAAAATGAATATGATATGGGCTAAGGAGCCCCCACAAAAGGAATCGAAGGGCTCATGAAGATCTATTTCTTGGACAGCTGGGGTTGTTCAATTGGCACTGAATGAACAAATGAACAAGATTTAAGAAACAAAATAATAGTAATAATAATGAGTACTTGTATAGCGCCTAACCTCAGAAATTAGAGCTCTAGGCGCTTTACAAAAGCTAATTGTACAAAACTAACTAATTACAAAAACACAATTTATAAAAAAGTATAAAAAATTAAAAACAAAAATACAATACACTCTATAATAAACAATCTAAACACAATCACCATTCAAAAAAGCGTAACATTCATTTAAGGGAGGTGCTGTGCTTATAGACTCAATACACACACTCACAAACACACTACTAATAGAGAGGACTTTAACATATTGGCAGGTCTTTGACAAAAATCAGTTGTAGCAGACGGAAAAAGGATGAGTCTTTAGGGCTCGCCTGAACACCTCTCTCGAATCCACGTATCTCAGTTCGTGTGGGAGGCCATTCCAACAACTGGGCTCTGGTACCTGAATGACCTCTCAACGAAAACCTTTGTTTTGATGAGAAGGGTATGTAGGACTCGAGAGTCAGCAGCAGAGCGCAAATTCTGTCTTGAGGGTGTATACAGCTGGAGAAGATAGGTAACCAGTAAGGAGCTGATCTGATCTAGGGACTCTAAATTAAGAATCAACCTAGCAGCTGAGTTTTGAATTTCCTGGAGTTTGCCAATCAGACACTGGGAACAGCTAGCCAGAAGAGCATTGCAGTAGTCTCAATTAGACAAAACAAAAGTGCAGACAAGCACTTTAGTTGCTTCAGGTGTCAGATAGTAGCGGACTGAGGCAATACATTGCAGTTCAGTGTAGGCGGATCTGCAAACGTTCAAATAAAGGCACGTGGACAAGCTACTATCAAGTGTGACACCCAGATTTTTTACATGGGGGGAGAAGGGGACAGTGGGGGCAGGGGGGGGGGGGATGGGATGGGTCGGGGAGAGTGTCCATATCTTTGTCAACCTCCGGGACGCAATGATCATGGCCTTAGTTTCCTGTCATTCAACTGTAATTTGTTTTTGAAGTCATCCATATCAATTCTTAGTCTCTGAGACACACTCCTGAAGGCTCTTGATTGTTCTTGTAATTTGGTCGGGTGAACATGAGTCATGGAGTTGAGTATCATCTGAAAACGCATGATGTGATATGGAAAAACGGTTAAAGACACTGGCCAGAGGCTGAACATACAAGGTAAAGAGGACCGGTCCAAGAACTGAACCTTGTGGGACGCCAAAGCGGTAGGTGGATGGGCTCGAATGCATATCATTAACTACTATGCAATGAGTTCTGACAGTCAGATATGATCTAAACCACAACAAAGCAGTTTCACGAATGCCACAAAATAGAGACGTTGAAGCAAAATGTCATGGTCAATCGTATCAAAGGAAGCAGATAGGTCTAATAGTGCAAGAACAGATACTTTGCCATCATGAAGAGCCTCCAGGAGGTCATTCAAAATTTGTTCAAGGCAGTTTCAGTAGAATGACCTGCACGGTAAGCAGACTGATTGGGACTAAAAAGATGATTCAGGTTCAGATGGTCAAGAAGTTGTGACAAAACAACCTTCTCAACGATCTTAGAGAGAAAAGGGAGGTTTGAGACAGGTGGTAATTCTGTAGATTGTCAGGGTCTAGAGAGCGCTTTTTAGCAAAGGTTTAACAATTTGGCAAACTTGAAATATGACGGAAACACACCAGACCACAGGGACTCTGTGACCAATGGCAGCAAAGGCTAAAAATTGCTTTCTTATTTCTACCACTTGGATACAACTTGTTTTCTGGTTCCAGGGTTGTTGGAATGTGATGAATTACATTTCTTTTTAACAATGTGCAAGCAAATATTGTGCAAACACACCACAGATTACTGATCCTTACATGTGTGTCAACACACTAAATGAGATATGGGCTCAGTTGTATGACCTTAGTGCTGCATGGAGCACCTTGCTTAATGGCTTGCACTGCAGTATGCTCACTCATGTAACTGCTCAAGCCCTGGACCTTAAATCTCTAAGTAGTAAGGTCTCAGATCAAAGACAAAAGCACACTAATTGTCACAAAATGTATCTCAGAGCTAACGTAAAAGTGCCAAATGCATTGTATTATGTCAGGGATCAAAAGTGTTGTTGTTTTCAGTTCTGTGTGTTTGCACACAAAGAATAGATATGGTAAAAAGTGTGACACTAAATCCAGCAAGCCATTATAATTATGTAATTGTACCATAAAATAGGATGATAAAGGTAACAAGTTTCAAACCTCACTGTTTAAAAAAGATTGGCGTGCAGGTCAGTGTCAGCCATGGCTGTAAAATACTCCCAGCCTTGGTCACCCCTTATCCCTCTGCCAACCCACCCACCATAGTGACTGAACGGTGTAGCTGATCTGTCAATCACTAGCCCCAAACACAAAAAGGGGTTCATCTGAAAGATACATACTTGTAGTTGTACACAGGGACCTCTTAAAAATGAACTAAAAAAACAAACAAAGAGAGCGGTAATTGCAACCCTTGTTCTGAATACTGCCACTAGCATAAGAAACACAAACTTGTGACACACCTACCTGTACATAAATAGAAGGCGGGTGCTGGTGTTTTCCAAACTCTTCATTCATCTCCTCCAGCTTTTTGCGAGTGACTTTGATTACTCGCTGTATATTCTCTATCTGCAACACACAACAAGCAAAACATCAGTAATATTATAACAGCAACTTTGTTCCTTTTCATATCATAAAGCATAAAGCAGAACTGCACAAAAGTCTTACCACAGGGTCAGTGTGTTGCATCTACTATCAAATAACATCAAGAGAGAGATTCCTACATTTTCAGTGCCTACACCAAGGGATGGAAAGTCTCTACAGTAAAACATGCTTCGAATAACCACCTATTTTGCAAGACAAAAATTGGTCTTTAAGAGATTCTCTAAGTAAAGTCTTGAAGGGCAAAAAGTGTCACATGTCAATGTACATAAACTACAATTATAGCCATCTCATTCATAGTCTTTAACCTTTTCACTGCCGAGAACAAGTGCACACAATCCAACTGCAAGAGACATTGATGCTCATGAGCCCCTGCAGTTGTGGTCATAGCACATCTCATAAAGGAGTTGAGTCATATGTTGTAAACCTATTACAATATCCTGAGGCTGAAATTTTAAAATAAAAATTTGCTTATAGTCCTATGAAGGTCACATTACAGAAAGGAGATCAGGGAGGAGAACAAGCTCAAGTAAAAGTCTCTGAAAAGTGGCTGGGGCCCAGGGGCAAAGCCCCGGTAGGGGGCCCAGTGGGGCATAGCCCCCCCCTGAAAAAAAAAAATCGATATTTTTCATTTTCTGAAGTAAATATCTAGCTTCTTGCGATAGATAGCACACAGAAAAGGCTAAAATCTGACTACATGCAAACTCAAGATTACAGAGTAATATGCATATATATATATGTTCCAAAAGTGCCGTCAAACCACGATTAGAGTAGCTCAGTTCTTTGTTGCAGAGAATGCAGCGCGCCATGCCAGGGTTTTCCACTTTATGAAAACAATCACCAACACGCTGGTCCGACTTACCAACCTTTGCCACCTTTTCTAATTCTACATATTCCCATTTCTATTTGTTGATCTTCCCTTCTTCAAAAGGGTCTCCCTGGTTAATCACTCGGGAAACGCACGACACGATAGGCTATTGATCAGTATCACAATAGACTAACAATGGCCAACACAGAGGACTGAACTTCTGGTGAACCGCCAAACGTTCAACATCGCTTTCACCCACTGTAATTAAGTGATGAGTAACTTCAGTAAGCCTTATATTGGGCAATGCATACAATGTTACACTCACGGGCGCCATGTTTAGTGATGAGAAAGTAAAAGCTGGACACAGACCTGAACTCGTCATATTTTTTAACTCGGATCAAGACTTGGTGAAAATGTGTTTCGTGAATTTTTCACGGAACTCTATTTCTTTTTCTCGGAAGTGACGTTACCTTTCCTCGGGAAATTGCAGATCCGAGAAGAGTTCTCCACCCTGGGAGATAGATCAACCATTTTAGTTCAAGGGTGGTGCCAGAATAGCTTGGCACCTCAGGATCTAAGCTATTCTGGCACCACCCTTGAACTATCATAGTCAAATTTATTTCTTGCAATAGTGCATCTAGATGAAAAAGGTTAATACTAAATACTAAGTAAGATTTGTCTGTCAAGTACTCAATAGCACTTTTTATTTTTGAAGTGATCACTGGAATCACCCGTACAAAAAGCGGCTACCACAACCAAAGGGCAAATTCATCACTATTTGCACCAGTGCATGGTACTGTCATTAGACAATCATTATATGATCAAGCATACTCTGAAATTAGAGACAGTGAAAAGGTAAAATTGAACATTGATGTTGGAGTAGTGTTTGTGTGGCTCATAGTCATTCATAGCAAAATAGTGGTGTGTTGTTCACTTGTTGTGAACTTGTTTTTGGACAGGAAGACTTTCTGGCCAAACTAACTGCACTATGCACCACTATTTGGGGGAAAATCACACAAATGATTTTTCACAGATTTTCTGCTGATTGATAACAGACAAGGTAATGGGGAGTACACGGCCGATGTGGCAACTGTGGCATAAAGACAAAGAGTGTTGCTGAGTGGCAAAAGCTGTCTCCTCAGTTTCTGAGCTTGACTGAGTAAACAAACCAGACCTCCACATTTTACTCTCTGATGCATAACATGACCAGAAGACCAAAAAAGAAAAACTGCATTGTCACATGCATGAATATCTAGGATTTACAGTACTTCAGCAGGAGCAGTAGGTCACTACCACACCACAGACTACTTTGCTGTCAAATGTCAACAATAAGCTCCTCTAGATGTCAACACACACACAGAACCCTTATGAAACATACGAAGTGCCGTTATATTCAAAGATCGAGACAGCACTTCAGGTGCGAAATTGTTACCTGACATTAAGCAGGCACTGTCTACGCTATAAATAACAATTACAGCGCCACAAAACGGAATTTAGATAATGACCTTCGTCTGAAACTGAGCCATCTTTCTTCTTTCAGTATTGCATCTGTCGCCTGTGATCGGACGTGAAAAGCAAAGGCAGATCTTCTGTTCTACAAATTCTAACAAACGCGTTCGTACATCTGTGCAGAACACAATGAAATCGACACAATATAAGACAGCATCTTGCTTGCATAGAGAGGTAAGCATCGGATTCACAACATTGTTTCCTTTTCCCGTCTTTTACCTGAGCGATCGATGCGCGATCAGGAGAGACGGACCAAGATAAAAAGGTGACAATCAAGTAAAGATTACCTCTTCTTGCAGATTCCCTGCAACAAAGGAGTCCTCATCTTTGGGACCCCTAGTAAAATTTGGTATGTCGCCGTTCATACTGGGCTGCTGAACGACCGCCATATTACCTACTTTAATGGGGTTGATCACGTGACCTCCTAAATTATCCCAAATTCTCGCGATATTTCGCCAGCTGTTGCAAAACTGGCCGTATAAAATCTTTATTTTTCTCTCGACAGTTGACACATGCATAGACATCCGCTCATTTTGTCCACGTGCATGTGTATTGAAAGCATAGGTTCAGACATTTTTTTTACGGCTCGGCCTCAGAGGAGGTGGGGCAGACTACACTGGCTGCCCTCTTCGATCCGCTAAGCACGTACGTGCGTAGAGGATCAAGGGAGGCAACCAGTGTGGGGCACAGACTTCACTTTGACATTAAAAAAAAAAAATACTTGGTACGACAGGTGACCAAATAAACTTGTGATACTGGCAAAGAAGAAAGTGACAGTCACCGACATACCGTTGTTTATGCATTATGCGCAGATCGAGTCAGGGCAATTCTGAACACAGTGTAAGGGAAGTAACAGCTACGATAACATATAATTTAGACAATTTACTTCCCCTGAACCACTCTATTATTTATTATCCGCTGTGGGGAGCGGATTTTCAACTATACTGACACTGAGCGGCGTGGATGGGAGTGGGGTGGAGGTGATGGGTGTGGATGGTTGGTTGGTTAGTTCGGGTTTAACGTCCACAGCACCGAGGTGATCATGGACAGCTCTGACGGGCAGGTTATGGGGGACAGGGAAATCTATTGCCTATGGAGTACGACCTGAACACTGATCAACTCAGGCGCACTCCAACTGTGCCACTTTGATTTTCCAGGACCTTTCAACGGACAGTGCTGGTGAACAAATCCGTTTTTCCCCCTGGATTGTGAGTCCAGCTACCGGGGCCGGAACGGGATTCGAACCCACGACCCGGCGATTCCCTTCGGCTCTCCTGCACCGACGTTTAACCGCCTGAGCTATTTCGGACTCTCCCAATGGGTGTGGAGGGGGCCTTTGCCTGCTTTATACCGTGTAATGGACGATTACATATCGAGCGTTAATGTGTTTGGGGGAAACCCCATTGGGGGCGGTCCGTGGCGCAGTGGTTAAGGCCGCGCCTGCCACCAATGCCAAAGGTGCGAGGTTCGAAAACGGGTTCCGGCGTCAGACTTTTCTCTTCTGGTAAGTGTCACCGTTAATTCGGGCGGACCGTCGGGGGTTCTTTCTCCGGGTACTCCGGTTCTTCCACCCCCCACCCATCCACCCCCCACCCACCCCACTTTGGTACCGGTTCAGTTCAGGCCACTTTACAAATTTCAAATACAAGCGATCCGCAAAAATCTCTGTGAGTAACCTCAGTAACTGAACTGGCCCTTTGTCTGTCTTGTACTGTGTTTGTCTTAAATGGCGTAAATCCGTGTCTGTTACGTGAGTGTGCGTGTTGGGTTTCAGTTCGCGGCGCTTTGAGTCGATTCGCCCAAAAATTGAGAAAAAGCGCCTATATAATAACGGTATTATAATTATTATAATTATTATTATTATTATTATTATTATTATTATTATTATTATTATTTCTACCTCGCGGCCGGCTGATCATTCCCCGCTCCCCCCCCCCCCCCCCCCCCGGGAATCTGTCGCTCCATTTTAAACTTGACTCACTCAGGTTACTGCCAGGAAAAGATCTTCAACCCCCCCCCCCCCTCCCCCCGGCAGCGAAGCTCAAGGCATTCTTCACCTCCTGCTCAGAGGCTTTGTTTATATCAATGTTCCTCGGGTGATGAGTTCAGCACTTGGCCATGTTGAGTCCACGTTGCAAAAACATTTTTTTAAATTTTATTATCGTCTGGAAGTGATTGGACCATAAACTAACTTGGCCAATGCAACTCTGTCTAATCAGTTTTCCTGGTTGCTGGTTGGTTAACTGCCGGGTTTATCATAATCCATTTAACTTGACCCTAACTTGTCCGCATTAGTTCAGCCCAAATTTGTAAAGTGTCACCTAACGCCGGCCTATGTACCCGTTTCAGGAAACGAATCGACCGCATGATAATTGAAGGGTAGTGCCATATTAGCTTGGAGTCTGATGGCGCCAAGCTAATCTGGCACTACCCTTCAATTATCATAGTCGATCCATGTCCTGCTGTACTGAGTGCGTTCCCGGGTCTAAATCAGTGGGTTAACGTCCACGTCACAAAACAGTTGACTAGTAGCCGCCTGTGTCAGGTGGCTGAGGGGTGGGGGTGGGGTGGGGGCGGGGGGTGCACTCGATAACTAACATAAGCCGATAACATGGGTGGTAGGAAACAATGTTGACACTTGTGCTATTTCAGTCCTGCTACTCGTGTTATAGCTTAGAGGTAGTCGATTTTGCAACGATCACCCTCTTAGAGAACACCTTTAAATATATATACAGCACGTTCAGAAGTTAACCCCTTGACTGCCGAGAAAAAGTGAGCATGATCCAAATGCAAGAGGCATACTTTATATAGATCCTCATGAGCCCCCGCGACTGCGGTGGCTCATGAGGATCTACGCTTCTTGCTGATAACAATTTGTATCCGTATTCTTGGTAGTTGTTTGATTTTGGTCGCCGAATGAACACAGATTTCAGAAACAAAAGAGTACTCACAGTGACAGGGAAGGGGTTAAACACTGACAAAGTCATGACCTGAAAGGAGAAAGGGATGCAAGCGCTGTAGCCCATAAACACTCTGACATGGATAGTTTTCTACAGAATGGGGATCATCATAGGTTACAAAGTAAAGTAGGTTATAGCACTGTCAGGGGAGAGAAATGTGCATGATCGACCAGTGATCATAGATCTACTGTGGCCAAAGCACACAACAAAAAAAAAAAAAAAAAAAAAAAAAAAAAAAAAAAAAAAAGAAAAAAAAAGAAAGAGAGGGGGCGCTAAGAGAGTGACTGAAAGCAATGCATATGGAAGCCCCCCCCCCCCCCCCCCCGAAGGGGGCGTATCAAATTTCCACTGTTCCAGCCACTCAGTGCATAGAAATTTAAATCTAGGTCCTCCAAGGGGGTCCAGATATTTAGCCGGTGTGGACAGCTGTTTCGGTCTTGGCGACATCTTTAGCACACCATCGGCAATACTGGAGGAGGCAGGAAATTCTGCCTACCTGCAAAGACAACCACATTTTACTGTGGTGTCTGCAGGGGCATACATTCCATGCCACCACCTAGAGTTAAATTTCCATGCACCCTAAAAGAGAACCTACCAAACAGTGGATATGTGATATGTGATATGTGATACGCCCCCCTTCGGGGGGGCTTCCATATGCATTGCTTTCAGTCACTCTCTTAGCGCCCCCTCTCTTTCCTATCTTTTTTTTTTTTTTTTTTTTGTTGTGCTTTGGCCACAGTAGATCTATGATCACTGGTCGATCATGCACGTTTCTCTCCCCTGACAGTGCTATAACCTACTTTACTTTGTAACCTTCCTAAAATATTAGCACTGGCAGTCTCCCCTTTTCTTTTCATTTATGGTGTCGGAATAGCTTGGCGCCTGTAGGCGCCAAGCTATTCCGACACCACCTTGAACTATCATGGTCGATCTGCCTCCGGAACTGTGACATACACCTCAAAGGATAGTTAAAAAAAAAAGAAGATAAAAAAGGAAAGAATTTCGTCCTCAGGATGTAATTAGTTAATGTCAGAAAAGAAAGCCCCGGTCACGTTGACGTAGCCTAATGTTCGGTGTCGTGGGAACCGGGAAGAAGGGAGGGGGGGGGGGCGGGAGGGGGGGGGGAGGGAGGGAAGGGAAGGTGGGGGGGGGGTGCGGGAGGAGGGGCTGGCCCCTCCAATGGAAATACAAGGGGGTGGGGGGTGGAGGGGAGGCGAACAGATTATTCCTTGCCCCCCCCCCCCCCCACCCCCCCCTCCGAATATTTTTGTCAAAGAAAAAAAATGAGAAGAAACATGTTTGGAGAAAAAAAAAGCTTTAGAGGAAAAAATAAATCATAAAGATTGTATTTTTTGCAATTAGTTTTTCTGGCTAGAAGAGCACATATCACTATCATCCCCCCCCCCCCCCCCACACACACACACACTATCCCCACGTTGTTTTGGAGGCTGGATAGTAGCTGCAGGGAAAGCACACTTACGAAAAAATAAAATAATAATAATTAAAAAAACAAAACAAAAAAACAAAACAAAACAAAAACAAACAAACAACCCCCCCCAAACAACAAAAACAAACAAACAAACAAACAAACAACATCAACAAACAAACAAAAAAACCCACAAAAGAACAACAAAACAACAACAAAAGACTCAAAACAACAACAACAACAACAACGAACCTAAAACCCAAACAAGAAAAGGTCTTCTAGGCTACGCCAATGATACTTTGTAAATTACCTGAAAACCTAGCAAAATCAATGTTACACTTTAGAACATTAATTTTAACAACTCCCTACCTGTACAATCACTCAGATATAGAGGGATTCATAAATAGGGAAAACAGAGTATGTGATAAATGTAACAGTGGGGATATTGGGATGAATTCCATTACATATTTTGCTGCCCTTACTTTGCTGAAAAGCGTTAACTGTGTTTTAAAAAATACTATTACAGCAGACCAAATGCAATCAGATTTGAACAGCTACTTAGTAACAGCAGCAAAACTGCCCTATTGAAATTAGCTCATTTTATGAAGCAGGTACTGCAAGAAGCCCTAACGCTCAAATTGTAAGTTTTGATGGCTTGCCAGATTATACCATATCGGCATATGTATGTACAATTACGTTGGTGTTGTATGGTAACCGATCAGAAGCACATATATATTATAGTCCACTTTTGCATCCCTTTGTGTCGTTTTGTTTTATTATTGATGTTTGTTTGTTGTTATTTTTTATTATTTATTTTTTTTGGGGGGGGGGTGGGGTGGGGGTAGGAGGAGGAGGGGGGGGGGTGGGGTCGTTTTCCGTGTTTTTGTAGCTGTTGATTGTTTTTTTGGCGCATACTGTAAACCAGGTTGTTTATTTATTGCCAAGTCAGAATCGCTAATCGCATGGTTAATTTCTGAAATGTACCCTACGTGATGCATACACTCTCATTAATTTTCCTGTCTGTTACACACACACACACACACACACACACACACACACACACACACACACACACACACACACACACACACACACACACACACACACGCACGCACGCACGCACCCATTCGCTCGCACGCACGCACGCACGCACGCACGCACGCACACACACACACACACACACACACACACACACACACACACAGAAGTAAACTGGATGATCTATATATAAGACATCCTTTAATCCCAACGTAATTGTAATACATTATATTTATTTATTGAAAACATGTATGTATGTTCGTTTATAATTTCTCACGCCCCCAATGGCGGCAGTCCGAGATTGAAATAAACTGAAACTGAAACGGTAAAACAGTGGTTTCTTCGCGGCGTGAAGCCTCGCGCACCAGCTACACGCTTACTGTACGGAAGGAAACTGTTGGGTGGACTGACACGGGCCGGGAATTCCTTGCTTCGATCATAGGTGTGTAGAACTTCCTTTACTACGCTTTTCGAAGCTAGACGTTATAATTGAAGCCTGCGAGTCAGTGACGAATGACACATGATAAGAGGCGTTCAGTGAACTGAAAAAGGAAGGCCGTTGAGGACCCGGGCTGGAGTAGACTTCGCTACTGATCTGACTACCCTTTGACGTCAGCCAGCCAGCCAGCCCAGTCGTATCCACAGGCACGGGATGAGCGCTGTGTAACTCAATGAAACACAGGTAGCGAGTAACGAGTAAGTAGCTACTGACTAGTACTACCCGTAGTATAGGCCGTTTGACCGTCATCAGCGCTCATAACGTTTTCCCCAATATCATTTTGACATTTTGACATTAATTTAACATTATTTATTCACCAAGTAGAACGTTACAAGGATTTGTGTGTGGCATGGCGACAATAAAATACATCCTCACTTGTCCGGCCTTGTAGGGCTGCACATGCATTCATCATGTCATGCACTCAGTTGGCGATCATCCTGTATACAGCACTAAAAACTAAATAAACACAATATTAAACACAAATCAGTCATATGTCGCAAATCATGGAATCACGTTGTTCCATGGATGGTGGTGTACTGAGGACAGCTTCTGGCCGGAAAGAAACTGCATCTGAATCGAGAGGTTCTGGCTTTCCGGCGAAGCATGGGAACCGCCGGCCAGAGGGCAGAGGCTCGAAGCCATCATTGGATGGGTGTGACAGCTGAGATCGCGAACGATCTTTTCTGCCTTCCGTTCCATACGCGTTTTGAAAATGGAAGCGACAGGTGGAAAGTCCCAGCCAGCTATTTTGGAGGCAGTCTTAACAATGTGCTCGACCTTGTTCTTTTCTATCGCGGTTGGTGTTGCCATACCAGACAGGGATAGAGAAGCACAAGGTGCTCTCTATCACCGCGCGGTAGAACTGTGCCACGATACCTCTAGTTATCCCGAGTTTCCGCAGCTGTCGTCTCAGAAAGTGCAGACGCTGTTGGCACTTTTAAAATATTTTTTTATTTTTTATTTTTTACAATGGACGTAGTGTTATTGTCCCGCAGAGAGACACTTTTCTGTACCACTTTAAGAACAAACATCATTTAGTGCCAGTTGACCTAATATGCAATATTTTTACTCCTATGATTTGTCGATTTTGCTATACAGTCGTAAAAATTTGGTGAAATTTCAAAAACAAGCCATTTTAAATACCCTAAATAGAGCCCCCGCAGATTTCAATATCGAGGCGGTCAAGCATGCAGACTTCATAACCAGCGGTGATGTCTGGAGTGGCCGAACTTGACTAGTATTATGCATGAAGGCGAACTCGGAAACCTAGATCAGGCTTAATTTTAACCAATTTAGCCCCGAGTCCCTACAGCAGGAGATTGACTGACCATGATAGTTCAAGGGTAGTGCCAGATTAGCTTGGCGCCTGCAGGTATATATATCAATCTCCTGCAACTGGTAAATAGTCATTAGGCAAATGGGAAATTGAGAAATGGGACCGCCTTGGGCCGGCTAAAAGGGTTAAACCAGACGTCACAACTCAGCTGTTATAAACAGTAGGCTAAAATAAACCCACACAAAAACCCCAACAACTTATTTAGATAAGGTCTGACGTTTTCGATCAGCGCCGTCATTGTGTACCATGAATGAGTCGACTTCTTCCTAAGCTCCACAATCACAGAACAGCTCACAATGTGCAGCCATGTGAGACCTACACTGAAAGTCAGCCGCAGTCTTTGACACTCGTCGAAGGAGGAAGTTCCTCGGCTATGGAAGAGTTAATGTTATTTGGAGCATGAAGACATGTGTCTATGTGCCTCTCCCCCCCCCCTACCCCCCCCCCCCTTCCCTCGCCGGCGTTAAAGTAATGTACGTGCACTCACTGACACATGTACCTACACTCTATCACTCACGTACTGACACACGCATGCACAAATACACATACGCACGCACGCACATGTACTTTCACACACACACACACACACACACACACACACACACACACACACACACACACACACACACACACACACACACACACGCGCGCGCACGCGGAAGCACCCACGCACACACACACACACTTATACACACGCACACACACGCACGCACACACACACACACACATAGACACATACACACAGGCGCTAGCACATACACCCAAATACATTCCACGCACGCACGCACGCACGCACGCATACACACACAAACACACGCACACACGCACACACACACACGCACACACAAAAGCACACGCACGCGCGCGCACACACACACACACACACACACGCACACACACCAACGCACGCACACACATAAGAATTGTCACTAGATCAGCCAAACACTCCGCTCACCGACACAGCTCAGGATTGCTGGACAACATGTGTGATCATCCTTGAAGTTGGTTTTTACGGCGTGTAGATAAAACTGACAGGCCAGAACACACATGGCGGGCACGTACACACAAACCATTGAAACGACAAGTGCAAAGTCATACGACAATGAGCAACTCAATGTCTGCCTCAAACAACCCTTACTTTTTACTAACTCATTGTACCCTAACCCCGAAATCCTTAAATGTTTGCCGTTGTCCTCTGAAGACTGCATTGCAGTGCAGGACACAGATCGACCATGATAGTTCAAGGGTGTTGCCAGAATAGCTTGGCGCCCATAGGCATCACCCTATTCTGGCAGTCACCCTTGAACTATCATGGTCGATCCTTATCTTCCTGTGGTTTGTCTGGGGTAGAACGAGTTAATTAAGAACTACTGGGTAACCAGTGCGCAAAGGCCATCGGGCCGATGTCGGCCGCCGTTGGCCCGCGCACGGTTGTGCGCGGGCCAGCGTCGGCCGACATCGGCCCGGCGATGGTCTTTTGCGCACTGGGTAAGGGCTGCCGGGTCTACAACGGAAACTATGCACGGTCACAAAAGGTCCAAAGGGTATAATTGCATATGATGTTGTCGGAATGTCACGCAACTGACACCCATGATGTACTGGCTTTGCAACACCATCGTTTTCCTGTCCTTTGTCGAATTCCTATTTTCAAGTGCCGATGATAACACTAAGCCGACCCTGACAAGACCCCCCGGCACGGAAAAACCCGGAAGGTTAACACTTCGGCTGTCCGCGGCAGTAGTGCTTGTTTTCGATCTCGCGATGATTCCGGCTATCAGGAATCATCCAGACATAAAAGCGCTACCGACAGCCCGGGCGGCACAAAGAGTTAAACTCCACGACTTAGGCAGTTTATACTTTGGGAGGGTCTGTTGGGTTTTCGTCAAATGGCACGATGTGTGTAGTGTCAGGAAGAGGTTTCACTACAGACGGCACAGGGAACGTTGGGCGAGAGCAGACTACGCAGAACAATTTACACTACACATACTTTGAGACAGTGGTTAGTATACTTGTGTGCTGGTCTGTGATTTTCACAGTCCAGGACACATATTTGTTTCACCAGTAAACCGATCTGTTCCACGGAGGGCATTGATTGCTGACGTTCACAGAGGCGACGGGTTATCAATATTAGTCTTGCCTCAACAAATATTTTTTAAAATAAATTTATTATGCTCTGCCGTTAACGTGTCAGTCACAGTCTCTTTTTAGCTGTTTATCGCACTGATAGCCTGCTTTGTGTTTCTAGAACGGAGTGGAGTCATTGTCAGATTACTTGATATAAAGACGACGTTTGCTGAACTGGATTGTCCTGTGTCTAAAATGAACCATAGCTAGACCTGTATGTAGCGTTTCGTAACCATCTGTTAAAGAAGTGTGTCTTTGAACAGTTACGGCGGTAGTGGGCCTTTAAGTTTTCACAGTCTTTGTGAATAGGTACAGGTGCCCAGAAGTTTTCCACAGTGTCTTGAGCATAGCGGAAGGCCGAAAATCTTCTGTATACAAAGGAGAAGAAGAGCAGAAAAGTCTTTCATTTTTTCGACATTTAAACTTCATAATTTGAGTGAGCCCTTTTATCCAGCATCATTGTAAGACGACCGTATGCATTATAAATGATGGATTGCGAACTATTTATGAACCCTAATCTGCCTGGAGTAGGTCGCTTTAACAGCAGTTTTAACTCATTCGCGGCCAGCCGCATCCAGACGCGGCTGGCCGCGAATGAGTTAAAACTGAACAACTCAATCGTAACGAAACATTTTAGAGACTGCCTGAGGTTAACTTTTTTTCTAAGCGATCGGAGACTATCACAACTAAATAATCTATACAATCTTGATTGACCTAAAAGGTGACTGCCAAGCGTGAAAAATGCAAAGAAACTCCCAACGATGAAAGAAACGCGCTTAGAAAAGACAACGAAATGTCTTTTCAAAGCGTGTTTCCCTCTTCGTTTGGGATTTTCGAAAGAATTTATGTTATGGCCTTCAAAGTTCCGACTGTAAACTAAGCAGTGCGCGGACACGTGGGCTGATAAGGAGACATGTTCCTGTCCGACACTGTTTTTCATTTTCACTTTCAGAACGCGGATAGTGTGGAGCTGAGCGCCCAACTACGTGACATTGAAGACCATTGAAGGTCAGTATACTTGCTAATTCTACGCTGCTAGTGATAACAAACTTCACGTCTGAAACGATCTCACAAGGACCAACATTAGAATTGAAAACACAGATTTAAGTGGGATAAAAACAGGCACATATAAGACAGGACTGAATAACAAGAGACATAAACCTTTATGAGCCCCCGCGACTGCGGGGGGCTCATGAGGGTTTATGACTCTTGCAGCTGGGTAGCTGCCCCTGCAGTTAAGGAGTTAAATGTGTTTTTACCTTTCTCAGTATTGTGATGCAAGTCAATGTCGTAGGCCTACTCAGCAAGGAATTAACTCTTAGCCTCTCAGAACTGAAAGACTTCCATTCTGTTGAATGAAAGTTTTTTTTTTCAGTTCTGAGAATCAAAGGGTTAAACGCCTTGTCCCTTTGTTTTCCTTGTTAGTAGTACGCTGATGAACAGATTTCATTTACTCATTGAACTTCGTACCCTTTTTGCCCGTGTAGAAGTACAAAAAAGACTCCCAGCTCACACGCGGCCATAAACCGTAGTATCTGACTCTTCGGCCCTTTTAATAACAACACACACTGCGACCTAATTTGTCAAGAAAACGGTAATTCCTTACTGTCGTGACAGCTAGACTGTCATCAATGCAATGAAAATCTCAAAGAAGATCCCAACAAAGAATAAACACGCTTAAAAAGGACAATTAAAACGCAATTCATGATTCTTTTCGAAATTTCCGATATTTTCGAAATCGACATACAGACAGGAAAGCCATGCACTATACTGCTTCAAGCATAGGATGTATATAGTTCTACGTATTGCACTCAGAAAGAAAAAAATCCGACCACATCACTCCCCTGCTCAAACTCCTTCACTGGCTTCCCATCCCCCAACGCATCCAATACAAGACTCTGTCTCTCTGCTACAAAACCCTGAACAACTGCGCTCCTGCCTATCTCTCAAACTTACTTCACCTCTACACTCCTCCCCGCTCCCTCCGCTCCGCCTCCGACCCTCTCCGCCTCCACATCCCCCGCACCAAACTCAGCACTTTCGGCCCCCGCTCCTCAGTTCTCTGTATACGGTCCATCCACCTGGAACACTCTCCCACTCTCTCTCCGTCAGAAACACTCTCTCTCCTCCTTCCAGTCTGCCCTCAAAACTCACCTCTTTCAACAGTTCTAGCACTATATCACCACACCCCCACCCCAAGCTGACTGTCGTAATGTATTTCACTATTTGTGGTACGTGAGTCGTTGTCTAAAGCGTGCGCATGCGTGCGCGAGTTGTGAGTGCGCGCTTAGAGTTATAATTATTATAAGATAAGCGCATTATAAATACCGTAATTATTATTATTATTATTACTTGCAGATAAGCAGTGCATTATTTTTCTGTCTGTGTGGAAACCCGAATATCTAATACATTATGTTGTAAGTGTTCGTTCTAAGCGTGTTTTAAGTCCCTTCTTTTACAGAAGAGACTTTTTAGGACGGGCCGCGGTGAGGCGAATTTAATAGCATGTCCATGATGTCAAAAGCGGGCGGGCCTAAACCTCTCACAACTGAAGTAACAAGATAAAAAATTACGTCATGTCCAGTTACCCTAACCTTGCTGCTGAACGTACATTTGGCGCGAACGCCGTGTGTGCGTATGTATGTATGTATGTATGTATGTATGTATGTATGTATGTATGTATGTATGTATGTATGTATGTATGTATGCATGTATGTATGTATGTGTGTGTGTGCCTATGTATGTAAACAAGAGAATCTCCGAGATTTCTATACACACAAGCTTGAAACGTGGCGAAATACTTTCTTAAAGAGGTGGCTAAGAGAGCCTCCGAGCATATTGTAATTGAATGTCTCATTTAAGACGTAAACTACCGTTTATAGGAAGTCGGTTAACCCCGATTAGAGTCCTTAATTTTTGTTATATTTAGATTTTTGTATTTGGCATTGAAGGCACAGTCTTGGCATGGTTTAGTTCATACCTGACTGAAAGATCCCAGATATGTTGTTTCTGTCGACGGCTGTCGTTCTGAGCCATCACCTCTTCGGTTTGGTGTACCCCAGGGCTCGGTCCTAGGACCTGTATTGTTCTTACTGTATGTTCAGCCCCTGTCCGACCTGATTTGTAGTCGCTCCATTTCCCATCATGCATTTGCAGATGATACGCAGATGTACAAAAGTGATACTGTCGAGCGAGCTGTGAATGCCGTCCAAAGTATAAGCCAGTGCATTGACCATGTCAAATCATGGATGACCAACAACAAACTGATGTTAAATGATGGCAAAACTGAAGCAATGTTGGTAGCTAATCCAAGACTATCTTTGTCCCTGCCTTTACCGTCATCATTGTCTGTGGATGGAACACTCATTGGCTTCTCTGCGAGTGTGAGAAACCTGGGTGTTACACTTGACAGTGAGTTATCTATGTCACAGCATGTCAGTGCAGTGTGTAGATCAGCTTATCTGGAACTTCGTCGTATTAGTTCAGTTCGTCACCTGCTGACCGTGGAAGCCACTAAAACACTAGTTTGTGCATTTGTGCTGTCCAAGCTAGATTATTGTAACTCTTTGCTTTGTGGCTGCCCTCAGTATCTCATTGATCGCCTCCAAAAAATTCAGAACAATGCAGCCCGGCTTGTTGTGAGAGTCCGTAAGACTGAGCATGTCACACCCATCTTGAAGTCCCTTCACTGGCTACCTGTGTCCTCACGTATTCAATACAAAGTTATGTCAATCTGCTTTAATTGCCTTTCAGGCACCAGCCCAGAATACTTGTCCTCTTTACTGCATGTGTATACACCCTCTCGTGAGCTCCGCTCCTCTTCTGATAAACGGAAGTTGTGTGTACCTTCTGTCCAAACTAAAACATTTGGTCAGCGTACTTTTGTTTATCAAGCCCCAGTGTTATGGAATACACTTCCTCTTGAGGCCAGAAACAGCGAGTCTGTCTCTGACTTCAAGAGGTCGTTGAAAACTCACCTCTTCAAGCTTTACTTTGAATAACTGCGAGTGTTTGATGCCTTAGTTGTAGTTCTGCAATCCTCCTTGTTTAGACTGAATGTTAATTAGAATATAAATTATTATGTATGTATTGTTGTTTAGTTTATTGTAAAAGTGGTGTGTTCGGGCATTGTGCTTTGTTTGTTATGTGCATATGTCATTGTATTTTTATTTTTGTGTACAGATTGTAAAGCGCTTAGAGCTTTTGAGTAAGATTAAGCGCTATATAAATACTCATTATTATTATTATTATATTATATTTACTTGAAATTTTGGACATAGCTAATTTGGATAAAGACATTGGATGAGTTCGTTAGCCAGCTTTGTGTCCTGTCAACTTCTTTAGAAAAAAATATTTTTTTCAGAAAAGAATTAAAACAGTAAAAAACCTTGACTCGGTTCTAGATTAATTGATTATTGGTGTTTAACGCAGAGCAGGCGACTAAGGCCATCTCACGGCGGGATGGGTAAAAATCTGGTCAGCCAGATTAAAAGCAAGGTCTTAAGACAAGATGTAAATATACCTTAAAAATATGGCAGGCTAAAATGTCGCACGAGTCGTTAAAAGAAACGTCTACAGACTCTCAAAAAGGGCAAAATAGTGAAATTCACATAGTCTATAAAAGCTCAGATCTTGTTAAAAATATTGCATTCTCTCAAGAAATTAAAGATTTTGTCGGGGGAACATCCCGGAACAAAATCTTCAAGGAGTCTGTTGTGAAGTGTTTATATCTGGTGTCAATGAGATCGGCACAATACAGCAAAAAGTGTCGAACAGAAAACTGCTCGTCACAGGCAAAACACCATGGACGCTCATCCTGTTTTAGTAAGTAAGAGTGCGTAACATACGTGTGCCCGATGTGGAGCCGACTAAGGACAGTCTCCTCACGGCGGTTGACGCAGCGATGAGGTAGACTGTCGGACACCGTAGGAAGAGCCTCATGCAGCTTGTTCCCTTCCTCTTTGTTCCACTCGGACTGCCACTCGCGGGCTATGTACGCACTAATCATAGGTTTAAAATCACTATGAACAGTCTGTGTGTCTGGGAGCAGAATCTGCGATCCTGTTGCCTTCGATGCCCACATACCCTGGGACCCAAATAAAAATGATGTCATAATAGTCCTTCATCAAATCCGCCTAAAGCTCTCTAATCTGCACCAGCAGGGTTTGGTCTGTTCCCGCGCCCTGAAGGGTCCGCAGGGCAGAAAGAGAGTCAGACAGAATCAGGAAGTTCCTTTCCCGAGACTGATAGGCATGCGTGAGTGCCAGCAGAATTGCCTGCAGTTCTGCACTAAATACAGAGGAATGGTCAGGGATGCGGAGCCTTAAATGGGCGTCTAGGATGGCGAGAAGACACTGCAGCCGCAGCTACTCTCCCATCCTCAGACTTGGACCCATCTGTATAAATACGACAATAGCCAGGAAAACTTGAAAGGAGTTCATTGAGGCTCTGTTGGTATATGGCAGGTGGAGTACAATCCTTCTTGTGGGCGGTCAAGTCCAGGAAGATGTCAGGAACTGGTAATAGCCAGGGTGGAGTGATGTGTTGCAGAGATTCCGAAACTTTGTCCAGGTCCACTCCGGCCACCTGCAGATGAGGTCGGACACAGAAGGAAAGTGGACGGACCGCTCCCGGATGGGCATCGTAAATCTCTGCAAACGACGAGTGAAAAACACAATCATAGGCAGGATTGTCTGGATGGGCCTTCAGCTTCAGAACGTAGCTGAGCATGAGGCGGATGCGGCGGAGCCTGAGAGAAGGCTCCCCTGCCTCAGCATACAGACTAGGAACTGGAGATGTCCTGAAGGCCCCCAGACATATGCGCAGACCTTGATGGTGGATTGTGTTCAGACGCTGTAGAACAGACTTGGAAGCCGAGCCATATACCACAGAGCCGTAATCCAGTTTGGACCGAAGAAGGGCCCGGTACAGTCGAAGTAAGACAATGCGGTCTGCACCCCAGTAAGTACGACCAACGACACGAAGAACATCGAGGGCCTTCTGACAAGAGGTTCTAAGGTAATTAATATGTTTGCAGAAGGTCAGTCTTTTGTCAAAGATGACCCCCAGAAACTTTGCCTCCTCGGCCACCTTAATTGGCACTCCAGCAATGCTCAGGCTAGGTTCTGGAAAAATTTTCGTCTGGTTAGTAAAATGCACACAGACTGTCTTGGAGGGCGAGAACTTGAATCTGTTGAGAGACACCCACCCTGGATGCGATCAACGCACAGCTGCAAGCGCCTCTCAAGGGACGCAAGCCCTCGACCTCGTGCACACAAAGCAAAGTTGTCCACAAACAAAGAGCATTCAGAATCATCCGTTACAATGTTATTAAATTTAATGCTAAATAAAACAGGAGATAAAATGCTGCCCTGCGGGACACCCATCTCCTGTTCAAAGGAGTCGGAGGGGGTGGAGCCCACACGGACATGGGACGACCGGTTAGACAAAAAATTGTGAATAAAAACGGGCAGGAGCCCTTTAAAACCCATGTCCGACAAATCAGACATTATACCATACTTCCAGGCAGTGTCATATGCCTTCTCAAGATCGAAGAAAATTGCATAGACATGCTGCTTGTTGACAAAAGCATCTCGGATAAACGACTCAAAGCGGACTAGATGGTCAGTTGTACTACGGAAGCGCCTGAAACCGCACTGGAGGTCTGTGATGAGACCCTGTGACTCAAGATGCCACACCAGGCGGGCGTTGACCAAGCGTTCCATAGTTTTGCATAAACATGAGGTCAAAGCAATTGGCCGGTAGTTGCCCGGGTCGGAAGGATCCTTACCCGGCTTGGGGATTGGCACAACCACAGCCTGACGCCAAGATGGCGGAAAATGACCAGTTATCCAGATATGGTTAAAGGCCTTGAGAAGTACAAGGAGTGAATCCTCAGGCAGATGTGTTAGGAGCTGATAGTGGATGGTATCTAATCCAGCAGCAGAGTCAGTACATTTCTGCATGGCTTGCTGCAATTCTGAAAACATAAAAGGGGCATTATAGTCTTCCAAGTTATCCGATATAAAATCACAAGTACAAGACTCTCGCTTCTCCTTCTCTCTCTGGAAGAAAGGTGAATAATGCTCTGTTGAAGAATTATGGGCAATGGTGGAGGCAAGCAAATTGGCCACAGCCTTTTTATCCGTGACCAAACTGGCACCATCTCTAAGATGGCCGACAGAAGCCGAGCCACCCCTGCCCCTAATTCTTCGAACATCCTTCCAGACTTTTTGGGACGGAGTCCTAGAAGATAAAGAGGAGACGAAGCGTCTCCAGGAAGCACGGCGCTCACGTTAAAAAATGTAACGGGCTTTCGCCCTCTGTCTTTTAAAGGTTAAAATATTCGCTTGTGACGGATTACGAAAAGCACGTCGCTGAGCAGATTTGCGCGTTTTTTGGGCCTTGCGGCACTCTTCATTGAACCATGGTACTCTCGGCTTCCGAGGGACTGATGTGGAAGTTCTAGGGATGGTTTCCCCTGCTGCGTCCAACAAAATAGAAGTAAAACAAGAGACAGGTTCTTCAGATGACATGACCACCTCCTCTGTAATACGAGACTGACAGAGGGAGGCGAACAGAGGCCAGTTAGCTTTCTTGAGATTCCAGCGCCCCACCGGCGAATCCTCCTCACAGCTGACCGATGACAGGACTACTGGGAAGTGGTCACTACCACACAGGTCGTCGTGATAGTTCCAGTCAAAGTCCAGCATGAGAGAAGGATCACACACAGTGAGGTCTAGAACAGAACTAGATCCTGAACCTGAGTTAGAGTATGTAGGTGAGCCATCGTTAAAGACACATAGGTTAAGTTGAGAAAAAACATCTTCTAACATCTGACCTCTGCCATCATAGTGGTCACTGCCCCAAAGGTGAGCATGACCGTTTAAATCCCCCATGAGAATAAAGGGAGGGGGCAGTTGATCTACTAAGTTAAAAATATCATTACTACAGACCCGCAGGGATGGTGGCAGGTAAATACTGCATATGGTTATGGTCTTCTTCAAGGTAACCCGAGCTGCGACAGCCTGAAGACAGGTGTCGATGCTAACGGGGCTAGATACAATTTGGCTATTAATGAAAAGAGCCACTCCGCCCGAGCGCCTCTCCGAATCAGAGCCTTTATGTATAACATTAAAACCATTAAAGGAGACAGGGTCAGAAGTCTTCAGGTAAGTCTCCTGAAGAGATATTACTGAGGGGTTATAGAACTTGACTAAAAGACGTAATTCCTCAAAGTTAGCTTGAAAACCACGACAATTCCACTGAAGCAGAGAGTACATGATTATGTCTTATCTGGGGGTGAAGAGTTTTCCCCTTTTTTTCCTTTGCCTTGGAAGGAGTTGAAGAAACAGAGGGGGGCCGGCTCCCGGGCCTCCTCTGATTCTTCGGAGATGAAGGGGTGAAGCTGCCGCAGCATCAGCAACGACAACTTCCACTCCCTCCATCCGCTCCTCCAATGCGGCATATTTGTTTTGAAGGGGGACATCAGTGTTCCCCTTCTGGGCCTGTGCGCACAGCGGTTCCAGAGATTTCTTAGACTTCTGGTCCTGGGCAGCGTTCCTGCCGCTAGAGTTAGCGGACTTAGAAGGCTGACCAGAACCAGAAGCCTTTGGAGTTGGCAAACTAACAGGTTTAGGTTGGGCTGAGGCTTAGGGGCAACAGAAGGCGGCACTACCGGACCGGCAGTGTCCGTCTTCTGCGTTCCCTGGCTCCTCGTCACCACCGGAGGAGGGTTACTCTCCAGGGGCGAGAGGAGCCGAGGCTCCGCCCCCAACCAAGAAGTTGGGGTTTGACATGAGAAGTCTTTGGTGGGGCGCTTGCCTGCCACCGCTGCACTAAAAGTATACACAGAGGTGTTAGAGGTAGGGGCAGCCGCAGCTGCACCAGGGCCTTCAACCAGTTTTTTTTTTGCGTCCAGAAAGGACAGCCCCATCTCCACAGGCACCTGCTGAATCTTGCACTCGGATATCCAACGAGGGCATTTCTTGTCCGAAGCCATATGCGCCCCCTGACAGTTCACACACAGGGGGGTGGCTGTGCAGGACTCAGCAGAGTGTCCGGGCTTAGTGCAACGGGCGCACGAAGCCTCTGCCTGGCGGCATGTCTTCTGCCCGTGGCCATACTTTTGGCACTTAAAGCACCGGAGGGGGAGAGGGACGTACTTTTTCACTTTCAAGGAGTAGTAACCTCCCCAGATGGTAGTAGGAGGGGTGGGGGTGCCAAACGTCAGGATGATGGTAGGGAGACGGATCTCCCCACCACCTCGCTTGGAAGCGAAGCGCCTGACGTAAGTCACCCCCTGAGATTTAAGGTTCCGTACAAGTTCATCTTCTGACAGTTCTGCCAAAGCTTGATCTTTGATTACACCTCTTGCCGAATTCATAGTTTTGTGGGGTGTGACTTACACAGGAGTGTCTCCGATGGAAGAGAGCCCCAGTAGCCCGCTGGAGTGTGCCCGGGTACGGCACTCCACCAGCAAGTCACCAGACCTGAGGCGCTGGGCATCAGGCTTGCCAACACAGCTCCTGAGGGTCTCCCCACCAGAAAAGGATGCAGCTTGGAAACATGTTTCTCCTTAACCTTGCTATGGACAATGAGGAAGCGAGGCCATACGGCCGACGCCTGAGGCGTCGCTTCCTCACAGTCCGAGTCACTGTCATGTTCAATGTCGGTGGCTATGTGCCGCTTCTGTGCCAGTTTTTTTTTCTTCTCCATATTATAATAGTAGAGATATTCATCCCCCGGGGGTCCCCGCCCGCCACCGAGCCCAAAAAGGGAAAGTGCAACTGTCGGCGGGTCTCCAGCCGACGCACAATGGAGACTGCCCGAAAGATATACTCAAGGGGGTAAGCCCGATTGAACCGTTTGAGCCACCGCCTTCTATCACACCGTTGAATGCAGGGGAATACTGGCGTAAAGCACCTAATCAGCAGCAGAGGCTATAGCATGGTGCTCCGTATAGCAACCCGCATGTCAACAGTGGGATAGGGCTCAACGTGACAAGAGCCGATTGACTAGGCCGGTACGACTAGCCTCCCGTTTAGGTAGAAGTCAAGGCCAAAGTGGAGTGTTGGCACCAGTGAGCCGCAACCCAAAGGGAACCTCAGCCACCAGGATCCTCTTCTCCCCCGACACGGGTCTCCAAGCACGGCAAACACTTGGAATCCAAAGGACCAAAAGCTCACGAGTATTTTTAAGGACCAATCCAACATGGTACGGCCTGGGTTAGCACAGCTCCTTAAAAACCGGACCAGTGAAAAAGACTAAACAACATATCTGCTGACATCAAGTCTTAATCCTGGACAAAGATGGTACCCCTCTGCTAGCCGACTCAGTCAGTGACTGAGGACGAGACTACCCACCCACGACACGTGGAGGCCGGTGCCGAGTGGGCCTCAGTTCTAGAGAAAGTCAGACAGTGGCGGTGAGGTAAAAGAGGCAATTCCGTCACCACGCAGACATTGACATAATACTCTAAATATTATGTAATTTTCTCTAGCGCGCGCCGCGCTTTCTCTGTCACAGACACGCGCGCATCTCCAAGAGGCATAGATCCTCATGCACCCGGAGAGCGTGTGAGGATCTGTGTCTCTTGGAGATGTTTGGAGCGCGCGCGCATGCACGTACTAACACGCACGCACACACACACACACACACACACACACACACACACACACACACACACACACACACACACACACACACACACACACAGGAGCACAAAAGCCTCACAGTGGGTTACCTACCATTTCATGTGAAAATGGGTTTCCCATATTTCTATTTATTCTAGGGCTCTGGAATTGATGCGAATGTTTAGAACTCACCTTATAACTAAGCTCTATAACTTAAAATAAAATAGACATTTTCTAGAAACAGAGCCACTAGATGCAGAAAAAATGGGTTTCTACCAATAAAGTGGGTGGGTGTCTCTCTCACACAAAAACTGGCATTACAGTCAAAATGGGTGTTTCACAACATTAGGCGTCTGTAATAAGGTCAAGTGCATGGAATACTTTTTTTTTTCACATTCATTTTTTTGTTTTGTTTTTTTAAACTTAATGTGTATGTATGCATTAACATTCTTAACATTGTACGGTGCAAAATTGAATGAACACTGGCCTGTAACCTTTCGATTATGATTTTTACAGAGGAAATCTTTTAAACATTGCTACGTTTTGTCATTCTCAAGCAAAACAGTTTATGCATGGCATTTATGTGAGAATTCTGGAAATTAAATGACTTAAAAAAAAATAAATAAAAAAAATGTATTCTGCAGTTTGAGACAAACAGCAACAAAGCATTTTGAATATTAACCCTTATTAATCGGAATACACCAGTGTGTGCAACAAGTGTGACTAAAATAGTCCAAAGGGTAGTGGCAGAATAGCTTGGCGCCTCTAGGCGCCAAGCTATTGTGGCACCACCCTTGAACTAATAATGCCATTGGTCTATGTCCTCATCTGTAAGTTCTGTAATGTAGCTTGCATATATGGCAGTGTACAAATTTGAAGCTTTTAGCCTCAGTATGATGCAGGTTAAAAAGTGTGGAAAAATATGAAAGACAGAAAAAGACCCAGACGAAGAAACTAACACTTAACTTATTCTACCCCAGACACACCAGAGCAAAATAAAAATCGACCATGATAGTTCAAGGCTGATGCCAGAATAGAGTGGCGCCTATGGCCGCCAAGCTATTCTGGCATCACCCTTGAACTATCGTGGTCGATCTGTGTCCTGCCCTGCAACGCAGTTTTCAGAAGACGACTTCAACATTCAGTGGGGATTCCGGTCTTGGGGTAGAATGAGTTAAAATGACAAAACAGAACACTGACATTAATTAATGAACTGACAACATGGGAAATCAATCACTTGAAACTTCAGCCTTTATTAATCACATCAAAGGTGCATGCATATAAAAACACAGTAATTGTTTGTAGACACTTCAAATCAAACAATCAAGAGCAGTCAAACCTTTTTCTGCCAACTTTGTGATGAGGAAAACTAGTTCTTGCCCAAGTTCGGCACGTAAAGGGTTACCGCGACTTATGTGCCTCTATTCATAAAATGGAGAGAGAAATATAATACTGAGTTCTAGCAAGTGCGACAATAAAGTTTAGCCGAGTTGGTATACCTCGTCCAGTGCCTAGGTTAAATGCACCAGTGGTGCCAATGTTGCTATATTGGCAGCATACCGGTCGCTCGGACCGGTCTGGTGCACCCGATCGGTTTAGAGCGTGTACTTTCTGCACCTGTACTGGGCAACCTCGGAGAAAGAATCACGTGAGCTTCGTTTGACTGCTGCAAAATAACATGAATAAAGAATAAACCCTTTCCCATATATGCAATCCAGCAATTATGCATCCATCTTTATGCTAGCACCACGAAACATTACGCGCAGATTTTTTAAAATAGCTTTTTAAAATCCTCAATGGAGGTGATTTTTGCGACATCTGTGTCGTTTGCGGCAGAAAGCACCGTCAAAGTTGAAGTTCGAGAAATGAGCGCACTACATGTACAATAGACTTGATTCAGTGGTGTTGGGCATGACTCAAGCCTCCGCCATCTCAACACAAAACTGGCGTGTTCGGGGAGATAAAAGGCTACAAGTTAAAACCGCAAACGAACCTTTTTTTTGTGTGACTGCGATCACAATCTTCTGCGTGAACGTACAAGACCACACTACAAGTGCACAAGCCAACATGCGCGCGCAGTTCTGGTGCACATTTCCAGTCCGAGCGACCGGTCTGGTGCGAAAATAGCAACAGTGGCACCGCTGGTGCGTTTAACCTAGGTAGAGGGCGAGGTATACCAACTCAGCTAAGGTTTATGCTTCCTGTGACTTTAGAAACAACAATGCACAGTATGCAAAGTGTACTTTATAGTAACCAAAAAAAAAAAGTTACAGACATTTCCAAAATGATCCAGGCGTACATCAGATAAAAACAAGCTATACACACTGAAAAAATAACACTCTTGTAATAAATGTTTATCATGTTGACAATGGTTTTCTTATCTTATTATTGTCTTTCATCCCGATTGGTTGTACATTGCTGAACGTCCGGACGTGCCAGCACTGATAATGAAGGGGAAAAAAATAAAATAAAATAGTGAACAGAATATTGAATGTATGTCGCCAGCCAGTCTAATACGCTAAATAAACTTAAGATCATTTAGCAACACACATCCAAAATCAAGAGAGATACACCACCACCACCCTCCCCCCTCCCTCCCCCCTCTCCCCCCCCAAAAAAAAACAACACAAAAAAAACCACACACACAAAAAACAACAACAACAAACAAACAAAAAAATTATTCAGACCCAAAAGGTGACTGCCAATCATGTAAAATGCAAAGAAAAGAAGTGCCCAACGGAGAAAGAAACAAGCTTAGAAAAGACGGTTACAACACAATTCAGTAAGATTTCGGGTAAATCCGCCTTGTCAAAACAGACCATCAAACAGAGAGATCAGTCGCTACTTATCTTTGTTCACAGAAGGAATGTGCTGCACATTCCTTCTGCCAATGAAGATATATTTTGACAAAGGGTATTTACCCGAAATATTAATAAATTGTGTTGTACCCGTCTTTTCTAAGCGTGTTTCTTTCTCCGTTGGGTACTTCTTTAATGTTACACAGCATACAAAATGATCCAGGTGTACATCAGATATAAACAGAGCTATACATGCTGAAAACAACCGAATAATAACGTTCTTGTAATAAGTCTTTATGTTGACAATGTTTGTTTCTTTTTCTCTTATTATTGTCTTTCGTCCCCAACCGCCGTTTCATCAGCAGTTCCATTTTTAAAGTTTTACATGTTATATACAGTATACAAAATGGTGCAGGCGCACCAACCCCATAGTAGCACTCTTGTAATAAATCTTTATGTTGACAATGGTTTTCTTACTCCTTATTATTGTCTCTCGTCCCCAACTGCCGTTCCATCAGCAGTTCCATTTTCAAAGTTTTACATGTTATATACAGTATACAAAATGATGCAGGCGCACCAACCCCATAGCAGCACTCTTGTAATAAATCTTTATGTTGACAATGGTTTTCTTACTCCTTATTATTGTCTCTCCTCCCCAACCGCCATTCCATCAGCAGTTCCATTTTCAAAGTTTTACATGTTATATACAATATACAAAATGATGCAGGCGCACCAACCCCATAGTAGCACTCTTGTAATAAATCTTTATGTTGACAATGGTTTTCTTGCCCCTTATTATTGTCTCTCGTCCCCAAGCGTCGTTCCATTTGCAGTTCCATTGACAAAAACAAGCTAGACATGCTGAAACCAACCCAATAATAATGAACACTCTTGTAATAAATCTGTATGAAAACGAAAATGACGTGAGTGTCGGAGAATCTCAATTCATTTCTTTTGTAACTTTTTCAGTCTGTTGCGGATGTAATCCTTAATGTTTGTCCAGCACCTATGTCTAAGTGCAGCCTCTTCTGCAATTGCCTGCTGTATCTCGGCTTTTCCAGGAAGTTTGTTCACGACGAGGTGCGACTTGAAACGAGTTTCAACAGCTTTCTCTTCAGCTTTCCTCCATGGTTTCCTTGTAAATCTAGCTTTCTTTCGAACAGGAGCCGACGCAGAACTGTCATCATCAAAACTATCTAGTTTGCCATCAGGCTCTGGACGTCTTTTCTCGGTCATGCTCATTGATTCCTGTGTTGTTGACTTGCTATTTGCTTCATTCACAGGTGCTGTTTCCCCAGAGACCTCTCTGCGAGTTTCTGATGTGTTTTCATTGTCAAAGTCAATCTCTTCATCATCGCCCAGTTCAGCTCTAATGCAACTCTCAAAATCTGTCATCCCATTGTTAACTGACAGAAGAATCTTTGCCACTTTTGCCTTTTGAAGGACGTCTTGAGGTTGGCGGTAGATATGGCGATGTATCCGAATATCATGACCAAGGAAGTCTGCCAGCTAATCCTGGTCTAACTCCGAGATGGCCATGGACTGAGCCAAAGTTGCAACCTGCTTCCGTAACTGAGTAAATGTGAACATGGTTGGGTTTGACACTCGTGCTTGTAGCGCATGTTCCTTCAGAACATCATGGGCTCTGTAAGGCCTCTGACCAGAAGGTGTGGCAAAGATGTACTGGGAACCAGCAAGAGCTGGCACTGATTGCCTCATTTGAAGGATTCTGTCCACAGTTGTCATCATCTTCTTCGTCAGCAAAATGGTTACACTCCTATTAAACTTGCCCCTGATTTCCACTTGCTGAAAATGATTCACCATTTTCTTCTCAACCTCTGTGAGACCTTTCAAGATATCTTGATTGGTGATCGATCCAATCTTAGCATTCTGGAAGTCTGATACCTTCATTCTCTGAACTTCTCCCCCTCGTTTTCGGTTGAAAAGTGATACAGCACAAAGAGTTGCTTTAACCACTGTCGGATAATCTTCCGAAACCATCCTTGTCTCAAGAAGCTATTGGACCTTCCTCACATCTTCACATGATGGGATCAGCTTGGGTTTGTTCATGGTCATTTTCCCGACCGACTGGGCTGCTGTAGCTGACACACAATCGTACCAGTCCCCGGTGAAGACAGAGTCAAACCGCTGCGCCTCAGAGAGCTCCTGTCGCCACCTGTCATCTGAACCATGCCCAAGCTGTTTGGATGCCAGCGACTGTTTGATCTGTGAACATTTTTTCAAAGCATGGCCTATGCGCATTGCAAGATTGCCTTTTTTGAACTGATGTGTGTCCTCATCAAATTCTGCTAGCTCTTTTACAGCCAGTACAACATGATCAAAGCTAGCTGAATTGACCACAGCATTTAAACTTGCGATTTTCATTTCTGACCTCACTCTAAGAATCTTTAATAGTCTCCCTAACTCCCGCATCCTGGAGCTGATTTGCTCAGCCGTGTGTTCTTCAATGTCCCTGCGGTCAAATAATCTCTGTCCATACTCCAGAAGCAAGGGGTCAGTTCTGATGAGACTGCTTATCTCATCATCTCTCTGTCTGGCTAAAACCTTATGATAGAAGGAAAAGTCAACGTCTAAGGGTATTGGAAGCATTAGCCTACCACGTTGAGCAGCCTCACCTCGCTTAGTGAACTGAAACCCTCCTTGTTTCTGACAGCAACGTTTTGAGTGTACAGAGATCAGCTTTTTTTTTGATAGAGCCCTTTGCAATGGCTACAGGCGAGAAGGTCGTCTACCTTACTAGTTTTGGTGTGATACTTAGGAATCAAACATCCTGATTTCTTTTCAAGAACTGCAACATTATGCATGTAATCACCCTCATCTTGTATTCTGATCCATGCTTGACGTCTCTGCTTAGTCCCTTTTTTTATCATCAAAATTTTAGCAACGTCTGCCTCATCTGCATGGACATCGTGTAAGTGCGTGCTCATTTTCAAAACAAGCTTGCCACAAAATTTGCATGCATGTTTCTTGTCCCATTTGTACTTTCTTTTCCCTCTCTGCGACACGTGCACACCCGTTTCTTTGGTAAGCGCTCTTTCCCCACCTCCAACATCATGTTCCTTTTGCCTATCCACATTGTCATTGCCACCCCCTAATTCATCCCCTAAAGCACACTGCACCTTGCTGGTACTTGCTTCACTGACACCTTCCCACCCTGAAACAGCCACTTTGAAATCTAACATATTCAATACAATACTGTCTGTGTCAGAGACCCCAGAGATCGATGGTGACACACCATCTGAATCCTGTGAGCTCGAGCCAGGAACAAAGTCCTCGTCATCACTGTCCTTGTATTGCGATGCGCTTGCACTCTCAGCCTCGGGCCCATCCCAGGCTCCATTTGCCAACTGGAAAAGGAAAGAAAAAAAAAAAGAAAGCTGCATTAGTACAAAAGCAGCCCAATTTTGGTTTAAGGGGCCTTGCACAAGAATATAAAGAGTAATCCCGTGTATGACCGATTTACATATGTGTGACCTTGGTGACGAGGGCTGGCTTTTGCAGCAGCAAAATCCATGTTTTCTGAAAATGTAAGCAGTTTTCACACATCTGTCAACCCCGCGTGACCCTTTGAGAGAGGTCACTCAAATTGGTATGTTTACAAAGGTCTTGCCACAAAGTATCCTTGGGCCAAGCTTGAAGAATGTGGCTTGAAAAGTCTCCGAGAAAATGCCACTGTTAACGTTTACCATGGACGCAGACGGATGGACAGACGACCAGTGGCCCAGAACATAAACTCACATTTGCTTCGCACGCGAGTCAATAAAATGAAGATGATCATAGAATCACTTACCAGTTTGTAATTGGGGGCATTCCGCTGTCGTCTATGCACCCTCCTAACAGACACACCCTCTGCGACAGACAACGCTGGGCCATCATGCTGCTGCTGACTAATTTTGCCATGGGCCTTGGTCATGTGCCAGGAAGGGGCGTGCTTGTCCACTTCCATAGATCCCAATGGGTCTGGACATCCTGCTGCCATCCGGCGCTGGGTGTGTGCAGAAAGTGCTGAGTGTGACCAAAACGGTGTTGCTGCAAACATGTCAAATACAACCATGTAAACCATTGACATTTTGAATCAGATATATACATAATTACAGCAGTACCCCCTGCCCCCTACGAACAATAACTGGTAATACAGTAAAAGGCGACCCTTCAGTTGCAAAATCCGAAAAAAACTATTCGTGGAAGTCTGTTCTTCGAATCGCGAGGTAGTTTTGCGTACGATGATTCAAATACACAATGAAATCTGGCGCCATCTTTTTTACAGTGCATGCATACATGTCAAGTTACTTTTCTATATCAATCACACATGTCAGAAAAAAAAAGCAACCCAATCGCGTGACAGATTGACCTTGTAATGTGTTATTGAACGAATTCCTTTCGTTGAAGAAGAAAGCTTTTGTTAAATTCGTGGGGTTCTATTATCTGTTACTTCAAGACTGACTGAGCAGCACTGACTGACTGAGACATGGGTCGTAGCAGACGGCCGGCGTCTCAGTTTTCTCGGCCAAACGGGTCCATATAGGCTACTGTGCAATTGTATCTGATTGGGAGCATCTCAGTTAAATAACTGCGCTGAAGAAGTACACTTGGGCGTGCTTTTAACTAAGAAATATTGCATAAAAACAATCTTACCTGATGGAACGACGGTTGGCGGGACGAGAGACAACAGAAGGGGAAACAACTCAGTTCACTCTGCGCAGCTGAACGACGCTCGCTTCCGTGGTAACACACTGGCCCAGTGCGTTTAAAACACACAACATTAGGTAAACCTGCAAAAATGGGACATCCAATTTTTATATTTTTTTCTGACTTTTGAATGAAAGATAATGCAGAAACAACCCTCAGAAAAAATGGGTGCCTGACTTGGTCACCCAGAATTTTACACACACCCATTTTCCAGAAGGATGGTAAAGAAAGTCGCCCATATTAGTGGTTTGTGCACACACACACACACACACACACACACACACACACACACACACACACACACACACACACACACACACACACACACACACACACACACACGCACACGCACACACACACATCGTCGCCCTTTCAGAAAGACATTGGATGAGTTCGTTTGCCAGCCTTGTACCCTTTCAACTTCTTCAGTAGAAGTTAATTCTTTTCAGAAAAAAATTAAAACGGTAAAAAACTTGGACACCTGGAGAAAGTCAGAGAGTGGCAGTGACGTGAAAGAAGCAACTCCGTCACCACGCAGACATACTCTAAATATGACGCAATTCTCTCTCTCTCTCTCTCTCTCTCTCTCTCTCTCTCTCTCTCTCTCTCTCTCTCTCTCTCTCTCTCTCTCTCTCTCTCTCTCTCACACACACACACACACATATGCGTGCATCTCCAAGAGGCATAGATCCTCATGTGCCTGGAGGGCGCATGAACATCTGTGCCGCTGGAGGATGTTTGGAGCGCGCGCACGCACACGCACACGCACATACTCACATCGACGCGCTTTCAGAAGAGCATGCAGGTGTACTTAGTATAGCATGTAGCTAGGTAAAGTCAACATGATTTCACACAAATTAAAGCAAGACTGAAATTGTACAGTGAAATTCTAGTTTTTCCACCATTTTCCCAAGTCTTGAAGCGAAAGCGAAACTCATGTCACGTTAAATATAAAGTAATTACGTAAAAACCAAAAAAATACATCATGACAAATGACGTTTGACAAACCAGTGATGCGTATGCACTGCGCGCCCCCCTTATAGAGTTCACTATGACGCATTGGCACATCTGCGAAGCTCAGTTTTCAAATGGAGATATTTCAACATCAGAATCAAGTCAAAGACAAAGGTAGAGACCCTTGACAGCGAAGACAGCTCATGTATAGAATGGACTTTGAGGGTTATGGTTCATCCCATCTTGTTTTATTTTGTTGTTGTTGGGATTTTCTTTAAATTGTACGCACTTGGCAGTCACTTTTGGTCTGGATTTGAATAAGATCACGCTTTTCAAAAGAAAAACTGATGGATTTTGTTTGTCTTTTTCCAAAGTAGACTGCATTGCACACACCCGTGTGGAATGCCGTGTACTTTGGCAAAAGACATGTTAATCTATTGGATCGTATGGTGCAGGAACATTAACTCATTCAGCCCGACGCAAGTATTTCCCAAATTTGGGAGGTGTCATGTAACTACTATGCACCTGTTGCAGGATGATGATGATGATGATGATGATGATGATGATGATGAAACGTTTTTATTCAGGATAAAGTTTTAGGCATGCGAATGCCTCTCTTACAAACTGTCCTGCTACTCTACACACATAAATATACATCGAGCAACACAATACAATATTAAAACAAACAAACAAACAAACAAACATAATGTGAAGAACATTCAAGTGTACGAAAAGCATAAAAGGAGAAAAAACAAACAAACAAACATAATAACAGCGACATAAGCTGAAGGTCACCTTGTAATTAGAACATCTCTCTGAGAGTACAGCATCAATAGAGGAGAATTGAATCCTGGTATTAGTTTAGAAGTAAAAGCGATAAAGGCGATCCTTACAAATACTAAATTTATGAATAGACTTAAGATGCTGGGGTAAATTATTCCATGCTTTTGCACCTGAAAAGCCCAGGCTAGTTTTATATATATATCTAGTCTTGTTCTTGGTAGGTGGAATGACCTGTTTCTCGTGTTCTGTCTATGATTATCTGAAAACAGAATTCTCAAATGGAGTGGGGCTCTATCGTGTAGAATCTTGTACATTAATACACACCGATTAAATTCGAATTGTTTGTTTAGTTCGAGCAATTTAAGGGATTTGATTTTTTGTGTCTTTGCGGGCGGGTCCAGGAAGTATGAGTTTAACACCTCGACGATACAGAGAATTTACTTTTTTCATATGAACTTCGCTGCAACCGTCCCAGACAGTGGAACTGTAATTACAGTGCGTTTTGATATGCGCGTGGAAGAAAAGTTTGCAAACGTCAGGATTAACTATACGGCTGAGCTTAGACAAAAAGAACAAGTTTTTGGACAAAGTTTTGCATTCGTTATCAACATGAGCTAGGTTTCCAGTTTAACTGGTTGTCTACTGTTACGCCCAGCAAGCGATGCTTAGTTACTTGTTCTTTAGGTTGGCCATCTAAGGTAAGTGTTAAAGTTGATAGGCCGCGCTGGTGTTTCTGGCGTGTTGTAACTAACACGCTCTTTGTCTTTGGAATGATAATTATCATGTGATTATTATTGCACCAGTCAGCTACTTCGTCCAGGTTCTGCTGGAGTACCTCATTGATGTTCGCTAGCTCCTTGTTAGACGTGTGTACGGTTGTGTCGTCAGCGAACAGATCACAGTTAGCATCTGGGTGAGATATGCACAGCGGCAGATCATTAATAAATAATAGAAACAATAAAGGCCCTAGAATAGATCCTTGTAGAACACCACAAGTCACTACACCATCTGATGAAAATTTGTCATTTAGGAGTACTTTCTGTGTTCTGTTTTTGAGATATAAAGAGAAGAGGGAAACAGTATTTGAGTTTATGTGATAAAGTGGTAGTTTTTCAGGAGGATGGAATGATTGACAAGATCGAATGCCTTTTTAATGTCTAGAAAGATTGCGCCTGATACTTTGTTGTCATTAATGGCAGAGAGCCATTTATCAATAATTTGATTTAGAGAAGTATGGCAGGAATATAAAGGTCGAAAACCGGATTGTGCAACACTAATCAGATGATTTTGTTCAAAGAAATTTAGGAGATGAGTATGTATATGTCTTTCAAGTGGTTTCGAAATTGATGATAAAATAGATATAGGTCTCTACTCATTTAAATTGATTAAGTCTTTGCTTTTGGGAAGAGGAATTACCTTAGCCCTTTTTATTTCGTTAGGAAATACATTATGCCTAATGGCTAGATTGTAGATGAATGTCAGTGACTTAACAATGAATGACAGATATAATTTTAAAAACTGAGTACTGATGCCGTCTGGACCGCAAGATGATTTTTTTAAAAACTAGAAATAGATTTACCAACATCTAGAATACTCTTGAGAGGCACAGAAAATGTGTGACCCGCTCTCTGTTTACTATAGTGGCGCAGTTGATCCGAGCATGTGTAGTTGTCAGAGTCATTGATATTGGTCTGTGTCAGAGTTTTAGCAACAGTTAGGAAATAAGCGTTAAACGCATCCGCAGTGAGATCGGGTGGAATATTAGCTAGGCGACCGTTTAATGTAACCTTTGGTAAAATTCTTTATCACTTGCCAGACTGAGCGGATGTCCTTTCCGACGGCAATGACACGTTCAGCATTTTGTCTTTGGGCTTTTCGAACTAAAGATTTGACATGGTTTCTCTGCTTTTTGTACTCATTAAATTTCGTAGCTTTTCTTAACATGTCTCTAACTGCCTTCTCTTGTTTAATTTCATCCGAGAGCCATTCTGGCATAATAGCGTGTTTGACACGTTTGGTACCCTTAGGGGCGTGTCTATCTAGAACAGCGAGAAACAGCTCATACCAGCGGGTCAGGGCCTCATTAGGGTCATTAAAATTATTAACGTCAACGAATGACATTTGAGACAGGTCATGTAACAACGCAGCTTGATCGAATTTTTTTAAAGGATCTATAAATGATAGTAGCGTGTCCTTTAGCTGGTTGTTTCGGTAACCGAGCAGGCAATGAAAAGCAAACTGGAAAGTGATCACTAATGGAAATATTAGGTACATGAACATTTTGTCCAACATTGACATTTGTGGTGTATATAATTATGGTCTATCAGTGTAGAAGATGACGAAGTCACTCGTGCTGGTGACTGGACAAGCTGTTTCAAAACTAGAAAATTTAACATGGATCTCCATGAAGAATGGCCTTGCTTTTGTAAATCAACGTTAAATTCACCCAAAATATGTATATCAGCTTTGCTTAGTAAAACTGTATCCATAATTACTACAAAGTCGTCCTGCCACAAAGCTGTGGCGGCTGGGTGCACAAAACCTATCAAAATAGGGGATGATTTGGTTGACTTTATTTCTAACCACATGCACTCAAATGTTAGAGAGTTCAAAATCACATCGCCTCGTTACAAACATTTTGATAGAATTGTGTATGTACACTGCTAGACCAGTATGACCGGGGACAGAGGCATCTCGTCTAAGAATGGAATAGTTTTGTACGGATATGGCACGGTTACTAATATTTGCCGTTAGGCGAGATTCCGTAAATCCAAACATGTGAAATGGTGAAGACTGATTTAGGAGAACATTTATATCTGGTATTTTGTGACAAAGGTGATATACATTAAGATTGCCAATATTTAATACATCGATATTTTTGCTACTTTTTGGCATAGTGAAAGACAGCCTTAAAATGGAGAAACAACAAAATAATAATACAATGTAATAAAAAGTATGCAAAAATAAAACAAATAAAAAATCTAAAGAAGATAAAAGCGTATGTAGCAAAATAGAAAACTCGTGTATTTCAAGCATGGCGTATAACAAAAGCACACACGTATTGCGTATATAATAAAAAGAAAAAAAAAAAAAAAGCACATGCGTTCAATAACAAAACACTCGTACTGTATCGGTTTCAAAGGATTCACCGCTCTTAGGCTATGATGCTAAAGTGTTACTAAGTTTAACAAAGAGACACAGGTGACTTATAATACAAAGCGTTCAGTCGTCAATTGGCTTCAATTAATAGACAGGTTCGCGGTTACCACAGCCGCCAAGCTAATCTGGCATTATCATGGTCGACCCATCTCCTACCGTAGTGCGTCAGGGCTGAATGGGTTAATCTATTGGATCGTATGGTGCAGGAACATTAAAGCAGCACCTTCCAAACAATTCACAGCTGTACATTTTACTGAACTACTGACTAAAACTAGGAGGTCAGAGCCAAAGCCATGCGGGTCTGAGCTTTTTCATTTTTTATTTTAGAGCCATGATATAGCAGTGTGATACAAAGCTTGCATTTTAGTGAGTGTAAAAGACATGAAGAGAAATGAAAGTATATATTTACTGTTATAAATAATCAAGAATAATTAAATACAACT
>BTPG01000003.1:175694625-175829625 GCA_036245525.1 Semisulcospira habei | reverse complement strand
AATGGAGGGACCATCGACCATGACTGAATGCAAAGTTCTGATAGGTATGTACAGACACATTAAGCAAAAGACCCTAGCCTCGGGCCGACGTCAGCCAAAGTGGGCCCGCACACATTCGGCGTGCGCGGTCCCAATGCCGCTGACGGTCGGCTCAAAGACTTTTGCTCTTCCCATTGGAGGCAAGGTTTTATTTGCTACTCAGTACCCGTGTTAGGAGGTGATCCGCCAATTTCGCAGCGACTATCTTATGCCTGTGGATATATACTGACGAGCAAAAGAAATGCGACATTTTTGGAATCCCCAAAACGTCGCATTTCTTTTGCTCAATAGTATATATATGATAGTTCTGTCTCTCTCTCGACCCTCCCTCCTCCACTCAATGTTCGAGCTAGGGTTTTTGACGACAGGTATTTTTTCCTATCAGTAACACCTGGCCAAATAACACATGCCGCTCAATATCTTCAATATCAATAAACCGGTCAAATCAGTTCATTGTAAAGTCATTGTAATTTCATTGTGTTCTTCAACACTTTTCAGCATATATTATCTGCCTCCGCAATCGGTATTTCTCTTTTGTAATCGGTATCGTCTACCTGCTGTTACTTTCCTTCAGGTATTGTTCTCTTGCCCTCTCTCTCTGGCTCTCTGTCTCTGTCTGTCTGTCTCTGTCTGTCTGTCTGTCTCTCTTTGAAGGAGAGGACAGCTTGTAAGACAGTGACAGGACGCATTGAGGTGCCTAACAGCTTTATCCTGCAATAACAGATTCATCATCATCATTATCATCATCATCATCATCATCATCATCATCATCATCATCATCATTATCACCACCACCATGACCACCACCACCGCCATCATCATCATCAACAGCAGCAGCAGCAGCAGCATCATCAGCAGCAGCATCTCTCTCTCTCTCTCTCTCTCTCTCTCTCTCCCTCTCTCTCTCTCTCTCCCCCCTCTCTCTCTCGCTCGCCCTGATAGCGATTACTGATTAACCCATTACATCCTGAGGCTGATTTTATAAACATTACTTATTGTCCTAAGAAGGTAAATATTGCTTATTGTCATATGATGGTAAACATTGCTTATTGTTCTACTGATGAAGGTAAACATTGCTTATTGTCCTATGAAGGTAACCATCGCTTATTGTCCTTTGAAGTCTGCATTACAGATTAGGAGAGAGATCAACTGTTTTAGTTCATGGATTGTGCCAGAATAGCTTGGCGCCTCAGGCGCCAAGCTATTCTGGCACCACCCTTGAACTATCAGTCAAATTTATTTCAAACAATGGATATATCAGGATAAGAAGGGTTACTGAACTGACTCAGTGGCAGCAAGACCAACGAAGTCGGAGTGTCGCTGACTATGCCATCTGGTATAGTGTGGAAACCCATCAGGGAAAGGAGCACACACGCAACCCTCATGGATTATGCCTCAGGTAGATGATAATATTAATCTTGACATCTGAGGCAGAAACTCGGGAACGCTGAAGAAGAAGAAGTGGCAGAATGTAGAGCACAGAGAAATGAAGTGGCACGGTTAGTAACAAGTGTAATAGTACTATTAGTAAAAGCACCGACAGATGCACAACCAAGTTCCTGTATATCTATATCTATACTTCTGCAGCTTTTGGTATGCGCTGGGAAAACTTGACTCGAAACAGAAACGACAAAGCAACCAGTCGTTACCCAATTTCTCAGGGACGTACGACTGAGATGACTCAGTTTGGACGAATTATTATGCATCACCAGGTTGCGAGGCCGTTACCATATAATGAGCTGTTGTGCATTGAAGCTCACGGCCCTCAAAGCTCAAAGCTCGAATTGCTTTTGTCGTGAGGTATAGGCTGACATTTCGATCGCATTGCACCAAATAATAATTCTTTTAATGAACATTTTCACTGTCCGTAGACGCAAACTTAGACTTCCGAAATCTTTCTTAACCCATTTCACCCCATGGTTGTATTTTGGAGGTTTCACTTAATGACTGTTTACCGGTTGCAGGAGATTGAGCAACCATGATAATTCAAGGGTAGTGCCAGATTAGCTTGGCGCCATCAGGCGCCAAGCTAATCTGGCACTACCCTTGAATTATCTTGTCGATCCATCTCCTGCTCTATTGCGTTGGAGCTAACTCGTTAATTTAGTGCCAGAGTCACAGCCGCCCAAGCAAACATCGTTGCAAAGCGGTGTCAGCAAGTGGCATGGATCCTCATGAGCCCCCGCAGATGGATCGTGTTAATTTTTTTTCTTAGCAGTGAATGGTTTAAAAAAAAACAACAACCCAGCAAACAATGAGACGGGTCATACTGTGCTCTTTACCAGTATAGACGTGTCGGTGTTAACAAAGAATAGAGGGGTACTTTACTGCTCTGAACCGACGACACATTTCAGTCTGTGACAGAACCGGAGCATGACCTGTTCAGTGTGAGGAAGTGAAAGAGGGTCCGATTTCTTGCAGCAAGAGGCATAGATACAGGGACATGAACATTTGTGCCTCTTGCACATGGAAAGTGTTTAATAAGAGAGAGAGAGAGAGAGAGAGAGAGAGAGAGAGAGAGAGAGAGAGAGAGAGAGAGAGAGAGAGAGAGAGAGAGAGAGAGAGAGAGAGAGAGAGAGAGATGATGATGAATCTTTTATTCAGGATTATTACTGAGGCAACTCAATGCATGTCTTACAAGCTGTCCTGTAAAGAAAACAGAACACAACAGGAAAACAAACACAGCATACAAACAACAACAACAACAACAAATCACCTAAAAAAATTAACGAACACAATAGGTGAACTATAAAAAACGGCATTGGAGAATTTGTAACTAGAGAGAGAGAGAGAGAGAGAGAGAGAGAGAGAGAGAGAGAGAGAGAGAGAGAGAGAGAGAGAGAGAGAGAGAGAGAGAGAGAGAGAGAGAGAGAGAGAGAGAGAGAGAGAGAGAGAGAGAGAGAGAAGAGAGAGGAGAGAGAGAGAGAGAGAGGAGAGAGAGAGAGAGCGAGAGAGAGAGAGAGAGAGAGAGAGAGAGAGAGAGAGAGAGAGAGAGAGAGAGAGAGAGAGAGAGAGAGACAGACAGACAGACAGACAGACAGACAGACACAGACATAGAGACACAGGCAGAGAGAGAACCGTAATAACATTAACAATGACAACAACAATGAAAATACAACCAAAAAAAAAAAAAAAAAAAAAAAGCGACATCGACCGTTTCAGGAGATTAAACTCAGGTCAATAGACTTGAAAATAAATAGATTTGCAAATGAAACCACCCAATATACTTCCTCGTTGGAGTCAGTCAATATCACAGACAGAACTCAATACAGGGACGTAGCTCATTTGGACAATTTAACAAGCGGTGTGCGGACAATCAGGTTGCTTTTCATCGCTGAGGCCACTGACGTAAGTTGTATTTTCGCATCCTACATTGTACAGCCTTGTAAATCTTTGTTTGTCAACCTGTGAGGCGCCGTGAGATGGTCTTAGTTGCCTGCTCGGAGGTTAACCCTGGAAAATGACAAATTGCCACCTTGCCTGCTTGGGTAGTAGTTAACATATTGGTACAGCCTACTTCGCTTATAACAGTTCGGATATAACACAACTGAGTCGGATAATTATTAGCGTGGGTGTGTGAGTGGGATACGTTTCGGTTTGTGATAGTAGTTGTCTAGTTTTAAAGTTTTTACAGTGAGTGTAGGGCATTGGGTTTGTGTGATAGGGTATTAATTATTTCTTATTGTTGACTGTGATGTTTGTAATGGTGTAACGACACCAACATGCATTCCTATGCTTTATGTTTCATGAGGCAAATGGCAATAAACAGTATCTATCTATCTATCTATCTATCTATCTATCTATCTATCTATCTATCTATCTATCTATCTATCTATCTATCTATCTATCTATCTATCTATCTATCTATCTATCTATCTATCTATCTATCTATCTATCTATCTATCTATCTATCTATCTATCTATCTATCTATCTATCTATCTATCTGCCTGCCTGCCTATCTGCCTGCCTGCCTGCCTGCCTGCCTGTCTGTCTGTCTGTCTGTCAGTCTACCTACCTGGCTATCTATCTATCTATCTATCTATCTATCTATCTATCTATCTATCTATCTATCTATCTATCTATCTATCTATCTATCTATCTATCTATCTATCTATCTATCTATCTATCTATCTATCTATCTATCTATCTATCTATCTATCTATCTGCCTGCCTGCCTGCCTGCCTGCCTGCCTGTCTGTCTGTCTGTCTACCTACCTGGCTGGCTGGCTATCTATCTATCTATCTATCTATCTATCTATCTATCTATCTATCTATCTATCTATCTATCTATCTATCTATCTATCTATCTATCTATCTATCTATCTATCTATCTATCTATCTATCTATCTATCTATCTGTCTAGCTATCTAGCAACAGTTTTTCAGAGTTCCGACCAGCACACTCTCTCTAAGTCAAGTACTTCGCCTATAACACACTTCGGAAATAACAACATGCAAAATTAGGTGTCCTGGCGATTTCTTATCTCCGAAGTTTACTGTACATGAATACACTTAATTGGGCCTTGATACATAGAAGAAAACTAGGAACGCTCCACCGAATAATAATGACACAAAGTTTACTCATCTCTTGTATGTTGCGAATTGACAGTCTCTCCCTGTTGCGTAATTATTTCTTTTGTCGGTTGGTTGGTTAATTCGGGGTGTAACCCATTTAACCCACGGCTGCGTTTCCCAAATTGTGGAGGTGTCACCGAACGACTCGGAGGCAGGAGGTAGGTTAACCATGATAATTCAAGGGTAGTGCTAGATTAGCTTGGCGCCTGATGGCGCCAAGCTAATCTGACACTACCCTTGAATTATAATGGTGGATTCATCTCCTACTGTAGTGGTTCGGGGCTAAAAGGGTTAATGTACACGCTACAAGAGTATGTTGCACGGTCCTGAGCACAGGCATGGAATGGTCGCTGTGTAAGCAATCACCTCTTAACCCTTTGGTTGTAGGTAGCGGTTTTATTTTGTCGCGAAGATTCCTACAGGGATTATCGCGACGAAAACCGCTACGGACAGCCAAAGGATTAAAACGGGTAGCAGTGAATAGCTACTATTTACTACTACCAGTGCTAAGAGGTGGTTGATTTACGCCGCAATCATCCCATGCCTGTGGCTTATTTTGGGGAAACATATTGCATATAGAATACGACCTGAATACAGTTAAGGTGCGGACGAATCGTGCCACTTTGAATGACAATGTTCCAGGACCTTTCAAAGGAGCCCGTCTAGTTTTCCCTGCTATTCCCCCCCCCCCCCCCCCCCCCCCCCTGACGTTTGTCGCGCTTGGCAGACGTGACATGCTTTTGGCCTACTTTCTTAAGCTTTTGCGTGTCGGTAGCGGTTTTTGTCGCGAGGATTCTTACAGGAATCTTCGCGACAAAAACCGCTACCTACAGCCAAAGGGTTGAAATAATGAATCGTCATATGCTAGTCTCATTCATTGCGTGGCCCTTGACTGGTTGTCGCAGGACTAGCGAACTTGTCCTGTGGTCCATTCGTCGTATCAACTCATAGACAGCTAGTTCTTCCGCCCTATACTAGCCAAGGCCAGTATGCATTGTTTTGTGAAAAGCGAGATTTTAAGTGTAATATATTGAAAATCTCGATTTTCTCAAAACTGGACACAGTGGCTTTATGCCAATTTTGTGAATTTGCGAGATGCTTAAGGTAATATATAGAAATTTCACCAAACTGTATACACTGGCTTTTGCTATATTTGAAAAGCGAGATTTTCAATGTATTATATTAGAAAATCTCTCTGTCGCATAACTGGTCATACCGGCTTTTGTCGCGCCATTGTAGGACAAACGACGAAAACAAATTGATTTGTCGCTCAGACTTAGTCAACAGTTCTTGCAGCTGTGTCTCGTCAAGTTTTCTATGGACGCCAAGCTATTCTGGCACCACCCTTGGACTATCATACTCGATCCAAGGCCTTGCTGCGGTGTGTCGGGGCTGAAATGAGTTAATAAACTGTGTTGTATCTGTCTTTTCTAAAGTGTTTCTTTCGTTTCTTCGTTGGGACTTTCTTTGTCTTTTACACGCTTGGCAGTCACCTATTTGGTCGTTGATAAGCGTCTGTAGCTTCGGTGTCACTGCAGTTTAATACAGACTGTTGAGGACCCCTACGGCGGGAAATGAATTGGCCATGATTGTTCAAGGGCAGTGCCAGATTAGCTTGGCGCCTTGGAAGGCGCCAAGCTAATCTGGCACTACCCTTGAACAGTCATGGCCAATTCATATCCCACAGTCTTAACCCCTTCACAGCCAGTGGACGCAGGTTGTCTTTTAAAAATCATTGTAAATTTCAAGTCAAAGAACCCAAACCGTCCAAGGAACATGGACACAAAGTGGTTTCAGTAAGAGGAATAGATCCTCAAGAGCCCCCCCCCCCCAGCAACATGAGGATCTATACCTCTTGCAGCTGGGTGGCGTTTAATTCTCAGCGGTGAAGGGGTAAACAGAAGACTCTTAAATTTGTGATTGAGTAAGTCGATTACTTTCACCTTTGACATCAACTCCTTTATCGGACCCTCCGAGGCGACAAGAACCAGGCACACCTACTCGTAATACTAACTATTAGTATCTCATGGGTGGAAAAAAAGGATGTAAAAGACGCACAGAGGGAAGTATCCCCCCCCCCTCCGCCCCCATCCATCCCCCCTCTTCCCCCACTCCCTGTTGATGGCGAGAGATGTTTAAAAACAAATAATGTTGCATGTGTGATTAATTATATGATTTCTCGAAAATCGTTTCTACACGAATTGTACCCTTGTACGAAGAAAAAAAAATAGTGTTAACTCATTCAAGGGTCCCCGCATCATTAGCTGCGAAAGTGTTGTATAGCGTTGCCTCCGGCCTCCGGCGACGCGCACAGGGCTATACACAAAATGCTAGTAACGGTTTGTGATTTTATCAACAGCACGCCAGTGGCATAGCCAGCGAAATTGGGGAGAAAAATAATTGAGGTGAAAAAATCATGCAGTTTCATCTGTTCAAATACACTTTAGAGAAACAAATATTATGGGCAAAACACATGTAAGATTTTGACTGTTCTGTTTGATTATTTCGAGACAGTTGCTAGTCTCTCTCTCTACCCCCCCACCCCACCCCCCTGTCGCTTGATTTTCAGAGACTGAGAGTAACATGTCAGGCACGCTGGCCCCCACCCCCGTCACTCCACCACCCTTCCACCCCCACACTCTTTACTGAAATATATCTTCGTACGCCACTGCATACCTATACAATACAATACAATACAATACAATACAATACAATACAATACAATACAATACAATACAATACAATACAATACAATACAATGTACTCAAACCAAGGGGAATCACAGCGCTGGACAGACAACAGTTAGATCCCCTGCCCCCGCCTCAGGCACCCAATCGCCAGCCCACAGAGAAATACGCAGGTATAGAATAAGACAATCATTTCCATCATGTGAGTAATACAATACAATACAATACAATTTACGTTATTGTCCATGAGATGGAAATTATCCTTCAGCTCCGACATTCATTAAAACACGCATAAGAACATATGAGAATAATCATCCATGGACAATGATGTCGCATGCTTCACTGCGATGAAAAGTTACTTTGCAGAGCTACTATGCCTAAAATATTACTATATAAACAGTTACATGATGGAGTTCAGCACGGTTATTGCATTAGGCACAAATGACTTTTTGAAAAGATTTCTGCGAGCCAGGGGTATTCTATAACGCCTGCCAGAAGGCAGTTCCTACAAACTGGCAGTGCAGCGGGGCAGAACTGTCTGATGTGACGGAAAAGGCTTTTCTGTGAACAGAAACTGTATAAATGTCACTGAGCTGACTTTGTGGTCTGCCTATAATCTTACTGGCTGTGTTCACAACTCTAGTCAATAACTCTTGTTCTTTGCACTCAAGTTACCAAACCACACTGTAATATTGAATGATAATAAACTTTAGATGAGACTTTTAAACACATTTTCAAGCACGGCCTCACTGACCCCAGAAACTAACATCCGCTGCATTGCCTTTTTGAAAATGAAATTAGTGTTCTGATTAAAACTGAGTTTACTATCTATCTGCGTGACAAGACATTTAAAGCACACCACAACTTCAATAGGATGGCAATTGACAACGCTGATTGGAATGCATCTGGTGGTTTGGAATCATCCATGATCAACTCTCTTGTTTTTCCACCATTCATAATTATGTAATGCGTTGGACGTGCAAGGTAAGAACATGACCAAAGTATATTTTGTTTACACAAGGTTCGTTCTCGCATTAGGAAAACTGCCAAAGCCATGTCATCTGCATACTTGTACAAACTAACAACAGCAACAGAGAAAGGGTAGGCGGATAGCTTCAGACAGATCCCATGTCCTTGCCCACCTCTATGAACTCCTCCCCTCTGGCCGCAGACTCCGCACGCACAAAGCTAGAACACTTAGACTACAGCACAGTTTCATCCCCAAATCCATAACTCTAAGCAATCTGTAGGTACATCCACGCATACCCAAACCTAACTCCTCCCGCTATCCCCCCTTTACCTGTGCAATCAGTAGGAATGGAGCTTGTTGATTGTAGAGAAGTGATTATATTGTGTTTTATTTGGTGGTGAAGTGACATGGACATACTGGGATTGTTGTTACTGAGTGTTTACCCACTAATTATTTTACTATGGTAGACTTTAATTATGCAGCTTGTGTAATAATGTGTAATAATGTACTGAGATGCTTGTATAATAAGTAGTGAGGGTTAGGACTAGGTTGAAACACGCGGTATTATGTATGCATATGTAGAGGTGGGTGTGAATGTATAAGTGCCGCTCAGTTCAGTCCATAAAAGATGTTTGTGTGAGATGTGTAAGAGTTATGTGTAAAGATTTTGTAGTGTTTACTTTATATCCATTTGGAATTTGTAGCTGTGCAAGTGCAGGGAGAAAATGTTCATAATTATGCTATAATGTTTTTATGTCTTGTTTGTACTATTTGTTATAAATGTACCACAACCGAATTTCTCTTTTCGAGATAATAAAGTACTCTTATTTTTATTCTTATTCTTATTCTGGACCTTCATTTCGTCAGTGTATATTCAAAATAACAATGGTGATAACACACATCTTTGAGGAGCACCGGTGTTTAAAAGACCAGTTCATTAGAAAAGAAGCCCTTCATAAGAACTCATTGAGGGCGATATGACAAAAAATCTTTATTCCAGAGGATGAGACCACCATTCACAGACAGGTTAAGTAACCTTTGTAACATAAGATGGGTTTGCATGGTGTTGAAAACGGAACTAAAATCAATGAAAAGAATTCGGACAGAGGCTTTTGGTTGCTGCACGTGTTTTGCAATGAAATTGATTAGGGTTAGTGTCGCATCCTCAGTACCACTGCATGCCCTATATGCAAACTGGAGGGGATCAAATCACAGACCAGCACACAGCTGACAAAAGCATCATTATTGTATATATTTCCGCGACGTAAGAGTCCATGTAATTTTGTTTCAATTTTGACTGACAGTACTAGCGAACGAGATGTACTCGTTCAAGGCGCGCCGCATCAATAGGTGCGAATGTGTCGTATAGCGTTGCCGGAGGCCCGCGGAGGCAACGCTATACAACACTTCCGCAGTTATTGATGCAAGGCTCCTTGAATGAGTTAACACTATTTTTTTCTTTGCACAAGGGTACAATTCGTGTAGAAACGATTTTCGAGAAATCATATAATTAATCACACATGCAACATTATTTGTTTTTAAACATCTCTCGCCATCAACAGTGAGTGGGTGTGGGGGAAGGGGGGGGAATGGATGGGGTCGGGGGGGGGGGGGTCGGGGGGGATGGATGGGGGTTGGGGGGGATACTTCCCTCTGTGCGTCTTACATCCTTTTTTTTTCCACCCATGAGATACTAATAGTTAGTATTACGAGTGAGGCTGTGCCATTGATTCTTGTCGAATCGGAGGGTCCGATCAGGGAGTTGATGTCAAAGGTGAAATTAATCACCTTACTCAGTCACACATTTAGGAGTCTTTTGTTTACCCCTTCACCGCTGAGCATTAAACGCCACCCAGCTGCAAGAGGTATAGATCTTCATGTTGCTGGGGGTGGGGGGGATGGGGGGTGGGGTGGGGGGGTGGCTCTCATGAGGATCTATTCCTCTTACTGAAACCACTTTGTGTCCATGTTCCTTGGACGGTTTGGGTTCTTTGACTTAAAATTTACGATTTCTAAAAGACAACCTGCGTCCACTGACTGTGAAGGGGTTAAGACTGTGGGATATGGATTGGCCATGACTGTTCAAGGGTAGTGCCAGATTAGCTTGGCGCCTTCTAAGGCGCCAAGCTAATCTGGCACTGCCCTTGAACAGTCATGGCCAATTCATCTCCCGCCGTAGGGGTCCTCAACAGTCTGTATTAAACGGTAGTGACACCGAAGCTGCAGACGCTTATCAACGACCAAATAGGTGACTGCCAAGCGTGTAAAAGGCAAAGAAAGTCCCAACGAAGAAACGAAAGAAACACTTTAGAAAAGACAGATACAACACAGTTTATTAACTCATTCAGCCCCGACACACCACAGCAAGGCCTTGGATCGAGCATGCTAGTCCAAGGGTGGTGCCAGAATAGCTTGACGTCCAATCCATAGAGGAGACACAGCTGCAAGAACTGCTGACGAAGTCCGAGCGACAAATCGATTTTTTTACGTCGTTTGTCCTGCAATGGCGCGACAAAAGCCGGTATCACCAGTTATGCGAACTGATAGATTTTCTAATGTAATGCATTGAAAATCTCGCTTTTCCAAAAATAGCAAAAGCCAGTGTATACAGTTTGGTGAAATTTCTATGTATTACCATTAGCATATTGCAAATTCACAAAATTGGCATAAAGCCACTGTGTCCAGTTTTGTGAAAATCGAGATTTTCAATATATTACACTTAAAATCTCGCTTTTCACAAACAATGCATACTGGCCTTGGCCAGTCAGTGTAGGACGGAAGAACTAGCTGTCTATGAGTTGATACGACGAATTGACCACAGGACAAGTTCGCTAGTCCTGCGATAACCAGTCAAGGGCCACGCAATGAATGAGACTAGCATATGGCGATTCAGTATTTTAACCCTTTGGCTGTCGTTAGCGGTTTTTGTCGCGATGATTCCTGCAGGAATCCTCGCGACAAAAATCGCTACCGACAGCCAAAGGGTTAACTCTTAATTGAATGCTGGATGCATAACTGGATTTGTGTCCGTGTGTCAGTGACAAAATACCAAGAGTTGTGCATGTTTGGTTGTTGTGCTTTATGTTTGTAATCACATCTTTCCTTATACATGTATTACCCCGATAGAGTCGAAATGAAATGAAATAATGTTTCAGGATTACTAGCGCTCTTGCAGCAGCGTGTAGTTGTTGGTGACCCAAAGGTGAAGGGGTTATCCTATCAACACTGTCGATTCCAGTTCAGTTCAGATTAGTCCTAATAAGCAAAAATGTCCTCGGCTCAAGGACAGCCTACAGTGGTCCACATACAGCCGATCACTATCAGATTATAATTTCATTCTGAAAAAAACATGGCTGGAATACGTAAACTGTTTCTTTAAAAAAGAATGCAGCATAACCGTACCTACGATACAAATTATTTGTCTAACATTCGTGTGTTACATAACGTTCGCCTTATCTAGCTCAGCAATATTTTCGCATCGTAGTACAGCGAAAGATGTTCGTCTGCAAAAAGCATAGTTCCTCATGAGCCCATGGGATCATGAGGAACTATGCCTTTTGCGGCCACATTAACGTCTGCGTTTCTTTATATAGAATACTTCATCGGGTGTTCAGTCTGTAGTGGCATAGTCAAAGACAGGCCGCAGGGCGACCGAGGAGCTCATTTTTCACGATTTCTATCGACGAACAGTTCACATCTTCATGATTTGTTCTTACCCGAAACCGGAAAGTTATGTTTAGGCGGTGGCGTCATCACTTTAGATTTTGCGTATCCTTTTGTACGGCATCTCTTTCTCCGACTGAAGCCACGGTCCTCGGGCCCACGTCAGCCTTAGCTGGTCCTCGGACCAGCTAAGGCTGACGTGGGCCCGAGGACATTTTACATATTGTATATTGCGTGTTTGACTTGATGACACAAGGTATACATTCCGCGTCTCATTATAGTGGAACGAGACACAGTTCCACTGTAGTGCCGGGTCATGGCCGGCAGGAACCAAAGCTAATCTGAGCTGACATGAACGTAGGGTCCATCTTGGTGGATTTGTACATACTGCCTATCGGACGATTCCCCCAAAAGGTTCACGGGTAGCCTTTTTTCAATCTGTGTTACAATGCTTGCCCCAGGTAGAAATCCACCAGACAAGACCAAATATTAATTGTCGACGATAGTCAGTCTAGCGAAAATGCCTAATAGACTGGTGCCATTTTCCAGAAAAGGGCTGACTTAAAAAGTGTGAGGCATTTCTCTTTAGCAATGTTCCAATGACTGTTCCTGAAGGATTTGGGTATGCAGAATCCAATATTGGAATATGCCGGACAGACTTTTGTGTTGTTTGTGAGTTATAATGAAATATTCAAAATGGCGGCTGTGCGAACGGTAAGACTTTATTACAACGATAATGATCCAAGAACCACCCATTAATTCAACAATTTTGAGTAAATTTATTCATATCCAAACAAAAAAAGTACTCAAACCAAGGGGAATCACAGCGCTGGACAGACAACAGTTAGATCCCCTGCCCCCGCCTATCAGGCACCCAATCGCCAGCCCACAGAGAAATACGCAGGTATAGAATAAGACAATCATTTCCATCCTCAAAAAGGATGGATCAGGTCTCTTATATAACCCATGTCTTTCTCCGGAACTTAGGAAGTAGGCAGGAGAAACATACATACACAAACATGAAGGTGCGCTACTATATGTGGTCGGGTAAATACCCTGATTTCCCACAGTAGATGCACAGAACATTACACAACAATGTAACGATACAAATTTTGCCTCGAGTTATACGTGATACTCACAAACCAGATAGGTGAGGCTAGCGCTGGCAGAATTGTCAGTACTCAAACCAAGGGGAATCACAGCGCTGGACAGACAACAGTTAGATCCCCTGCCCCCGCCTATCAGGCACCCAATCGCCAGCCCACAGAGAAATACGCAGGTATAGAATAAGACAATCATTTCCATCCTCAAAAAGGATGGATCAGGTCTCTTATATAACCCATGTCTTTCTCCGGAACTTAGGAAGTAGGCAGGAGAAACATACATACACAAACATGAAGGTGCGCTACTATATGTGGTCGGGTAAATACCCTGATTTCCCACAGTAGATGCACAGAACATTACACAACAATGTAACGATACAAATTTTGCCTCGAGTTATACGTGATACTCACAAACCAGATAGGTGAGGCTAGCGCTGGCAGAATTGTCAGTACTCAAACCAAGGGGAATCACAGCGCTGGACAGACAACAGTTAGATCCCCTGCCCCCGCCTATCAGGCACCCAATCGCCAGCCCACAGAGAAATACGCAGGTATAGAATAAGACAATCATTTCCATCCTCAAAAAGGATGGATCAGGTCTCTTATATAACCCATGTCTTTCTCCGGAACTTAGGAAGTAGGCAGGAGAAACATACATACACAAACATGAAGGTGCGCTACTACAAAAAAAGGGACACATACTTTGACTGAAAGCTCAAACACAATTGTAAATATATATATATATATATATATATATATATATATATATATATATATATATATATATATATATATATATATATATATATATATATATATATATATATATATATATATGCACATTTTAAAAAAGACGTTCATTACAGTTTGTCTTGAACAGTTACTTCATCTAAACATGAAAAATCCTCCCATGCACAAATTTTCATCATCAGCAATAGATTTATCAGTCTTTGTCTACAAAGGGGAATTTTAGGAAGTGGAGGGGGTGCCTGTGTTGGGTGTGTGTTGGGTTGCGGAAGTAATATTACACTGCCGTACTTAGTGTTGTTCACAAAGTCCGACACTGCAGTGCACGTTTTGTTTAAAAAAATCTAAAGTGGGTACCTATACCTAACACAAAAGACACATCTGATCCAAATAATTTTCGGCCTATATCCATATTATCTATTCTACTGAAGCCTATTGAGAAGCATGTACACAAACATCTTCTCGAATTCCTGGAAGAAAAGTCTCTCCTGAATAAATATCAATCTGGTTTTCGCCCTAAACATTCGTGTCACACTGTCTTGGTTCATATGATTGACACTTGGCTGCTCAACATCAACAGAAACAAAATGTCTGGTGCTGTCTTTCTAGACCTAAAAAAAAGCGTTCGACCTTATAAACCACGAATTTTATTAGAGAAACTAGACTGCTACTTTAACAATAACAGCCCAGGGACTCTCTCATTCTTTTGTTCATATATCATAGGGAGAATTCAAACTGTGTACATCAATGCTACCTTCTCTTCTGAAAAGCGTGTTGAGTATGGCGTGCCCCAGGGATCCATAATAGGACCGTTACTTTTCTGTTTGTTTATAAATGATCTTCCACTTCATATTTCCAATCCAAATACCGAATGTGACATGTTTGCCGATGATTCAACTCTTCATGCTGGAGGGAAAACTGTACCTGACATATCAAGCAATCTTCAGCTTAGTCTTCAGGAGGTCTCACTGTGGTGCAAAAATAATCAAATGCTTGTAAATCCATCCAAAACGAAAAGCATGCTAATCACAACACGCCAAAAGCATCAACTCCGCCCCCATTCACTTAACCTCTCTTTTGATTCAGTTCCCATTGAGCAAGTCAAGGAATATCGCCTCCTCGGGGTAATTGTTGATGACCAACTGTGCTGGTTGCCCCATCTAACACAACTAGGGAAAACATTATCAAAGAAGCTATTTTTACTGTCAAGATTAAAATCTATCATTGATACTAAGACACGAAAGATATTTTTCAACTCCTACATTAAACCTCACATTGACTACGCATCTACTATTTGGGACGGCTGTAGTAAGGCTAACCTTAAGCGGATTAATTCTTATACAATCGCGCAGTTAAAATGATCCTCCCAATCCCCTCTCTAACTTTGGAGGAAAAGCTTCAGGCAACAGGGCTCCTTCCTTTACATCCATCAACACCTTACGTTTAATAAGTGCGTACTTATGCACAAAGCACCTCTACCTGGCTAAGCTTTTCACTGAGAGCGAAAGGGTTTAATACACTTTGAGGAACAGTATCGTCATTGAACGGCCCCGAATCGACTTGTTTAAATCCAGCCTTTCTTACGCGGGTGCCTATTTATGGAACTCACTTCCTCCACATATACAGCAAACGAGACATCTTCCATTGTTTAGGACGAAAGCTTTTAAATACATCTCTGAGCAAACTTGAAACAAACGTAGATAATATGTCCAAAAGAGTTATGTCAATGATTTCCTGTGGTCCTCCGTTTTGCACTTGTTAGCTTTTACATAATATCTCTCTTTATCGTGGTGTTTTGCCTGCTCACTAAATTCCTACACATGAGTAGCTGTATCATAAGTGTGCAGTCGCTTTCTATAAACACACTTTACATCGCACGCCCCCCCCTTCCCCCCCCCCCCCAAGACCCTGTCATTTTGCTGTGTGAGTGTGTAATCTTCAGCGACTTTGGAACTTGTATCGGAATGTAACACAAGTGACCTGTGGGTGTAGCCGCTTGTTTTGTGCTGTTAACATATTGTTTTAATGTTGCTTTTAATGTTGTAGTTTAGCAAGGACAAACATGAAAAGAGGCCTGTGCGCCTATTGTTTCCATCCTTGAGAAATAAAGTATCATTCAATCATTCATTCATTCATTCATTCATTCATTCTCTCTCTCTCTCTCTCTCTCTCTCTCTCTCTCTCTCTCTCTCTCTCTCTCTCTCTTGCTTTCTCTCTCTCTCTCTCTCTCTCTCTCTCTCTCTCTCTCTCTCTCTCTCTCTCTCTCTCTCTCTCTCTCTCTCTCTCTGATTTACTGATTCATTGATTCTCTCTCTCTCTCTCTCTCTCTCTCTCTCTAAATTCTCTCTCTCTCTTTTGCTTTCTCTCTCTCTCTCTCTGATTTGCTGATTCATTGATTCTCTCTCTCTCTCTCTCTCTCTCTCTCTCTCTCTCTCTCTCTCTCTCTCTCTCTCTCTCTCTCTCTCTCTCCGACAATTAATTTCCGACAACCTACAACAAAGTCTTCATGAAGTATCAGCTTGGTGTATAAACAATTCTATGGTTGTTCATCCAGCCAAAACGAAATCGATGGTAGTCGCCACGCGCCAAAAACAGCAGATAATGCCTCTATTACTTAACCTTTCACTTAAAGGTAGTCAGGTAGAACAGGTAAATGAACATCGAGTACTGGGGATTAAAATCGACAGTCAGCTAAAATGGCAAGCTCATACAGACGCCTTATGCAAAATAGTAGCCAAAAATCTCTTTATGTTATCAAAACTAAAATATTATACTGATTCAGATACCCGTAAACTATTTTATAACGCTCACATACGTTCTTATATCGATTACGCGTCATCGGTATGGGATGGGTGTAGTGAGGTCCATTTAAAGAGACTCAATTCCCTACACAGACGAGCGGCCAAAATAATCTGCCCTGATCAACACCTTAGCACTGAAGAAAAGCTCTCAAAAGCAGGTCTCCTGCCACTTTAAGATCATTTTAAATATAACAAAGCAATCTTTATGTTCAAAGTGTGGAAACGCAAAACACCTGAGTACATCTCCACTTTGTTCCGTAAGTCTGAGTCCAAGCTTGGAAACATCAGAAAGCTTTTCATAGTCCCAAAACCAAGGATCGATCTATATAAAACTAGCTTATCCTTCTCAGGGGCACTTATCTGGAATGCCCTTCCAGACCATGTAAAATCCGCCTCCTCGCTAGCCTGTTTTAAAAAGGGTCTCTTCAAATATTTTGTGGATCACTCGTAGGGATGACTCAACCACTTGTATTATATGTTTCTTTTTATGCTGGGTCCAATTTATTCCCAATTAAGTCTGTTATCCTTTTCAATTATCATTTGGACTACTTAGCTCTGTCTATGTGTGAAGGGGGGTGGGTGGGGTGGGGGGTGTCTGTGAGTCTATGAGTATGTCTGTCTATGTGAATAGTGTTGTCATCGCTTTGCAAGTATTATGTTTACTTATATGTATGTATATTTGTAGTTAGTCTTGTAGTTGTTAGCAACGGCAGGTTTGTAAAATGGCTGTGTCGATGACGATGTCAATGCCTAAACCGTTGTAAAATAAAGTTTCATTGATTGATTCATTGATTGATTCATTGATTGATTCATTCTCTCTCTTGCTTTCTCTCTCTCTCTCTCTCTCTCTCTCTCTCTCTCTCTCTCTCTCTCTCTCTCTCTCTCTCTCTGATTTACTGATTCATTGATTCTCTCTCTCTCTCTCTCTCTCTCTCTCTCTCTCTCTCTCTCTCTCTCTCTCTCTCTCTCTCTCTCTCTCTCTCTTCTCTCTCTCTCTCTCTCTCTCTGATTTACTGATTCATTGATTCTCTTTCTCTCTCTTTCTCTCTCTCTTCGCTCTCCCTCTCTCTCTTTCTCTCTCTCTCTCTCTCTCTCTCTCTTACTTCACGATCTCCAAGACTCACGGATGTACACCGCCCTTTGACGACAAACAACGGTAAATGTTTTTTTTGGTGAAAAACAAGATTTTCACTTTATTACTCTTTTCGCAAAATTGACTTGCTGTCTTTTCCCTTCACATAGCAGTACTAGTCACGGACGGGTGGGAGCGGGGGGAGGGGAAAGGGGGAGGGCGTGGTGTGATGCTTAGTATATAGGGCCAGTTGTTAAGCCCTTTAGCTGTCGGTAGCGGTTTTTGTCGCGATGATTCCGACAGAAATCACCGCGACAAAAACCACTACCGACAGCTAACAAGGTTTAGATGCGTTGTGACTGCTCCATTTCAGGTTGTCTGCTCCTGCTGCTGGTTTCTCCTCTCGGCCTGTCAGCGAGCCCTACCACCCAGCAATCTGTTGATTCTACAGTGGAGAGTACAACACCGCTTCCTACCACATCGTCTCTGACCAGCTTGTCATCGACTTCCTTAAATGCCACGACGCCGCAAAGCCCTGAAGAAACTTCCCACTCAACTGCTGATGCTGGCTTGACTACTGTTACTCCATCGCCAGCTTTAAATCCGATACCAACTCCAAAAACCACAGCACATGTGTCTTTGACACCAACTATACCGTCAACGCTGACGCCGACAGCAAAAGCAATCATCCAAGTTCAGACAACCTTGGCTCCAACAATCCATCCATCTGACACTACACCTACCACTGTAGGTTCAGCACCCATCGCTAATCCCAGCGTATCTGAAACGTCCGCGCCAGCAACTAGCCAACCAACAGCAGCGTCTTCCGCAACTGACCAATCAACGTCTTTCCCTGCCAACCAACAGACGTCCAGCCAATCAACTCTCTTGACGCCTTCCCAGTCACAGCCCACAACATCATCTAACCAACCATCGTCGTCCACGACCGATAAACTATTTTCTACCGACCAACAGACGCTCTTCACGTCCAGCCAATTAACAGTCCCGATGTCTCCCCAGGCACAGACCGCAACCACTAGCCACTCCTCGTCGTCCAATTCAGTATTCACGCCCGCGACCGCGACCGCGACCGGGTCACAACCTGCTTCGTTACCTAGCACTACTGGTACCGTATCAAGCGGGTCTATCGCTACCACTGCCATGACTCCTATCGGACAGGCCACCACAACGAGCGTGGCGCCGAGTTCTGATGTCTCCACTACCACCGCCACGCCTATCCTTAATACAAGTCAGGCTTAGTATTACGCGCTCTGGTATATCGCCTCCCCCCCCCAAAAAAAAAAAAATAAATAAATAAATAAAAAATAAAAATTAAAAAAAAATAAATAAAATAAAATAAAAATAAAAAAAAAAAATAGGGGGGTGGGGGGGGGGAGGAGTGTTTGTGACGTAAATAGTGGATTAACCCCTTAATCCATTGCATTACATCGTCATGCTGAATTAAAAAAATGGTTATTGTCATATGAAGGCTACATTAAAGATTAGGACATAGATCAACCATTTTAGTTCAAGGGTGGTGCCAGGATACTTTAAACTATAGTAGTAAAATTTATTTCAAGCAAAAGGGTTAACTGCCGTGTCTTGCCTTATGGATACCGGTTATATTTAGAGCTTTATGCTGAAGTTGACCTGTATAGTTGACCTGACCTTTGCAGGTGAGCAACGAACTACACCGGAACCAACTACGGCTGCTACAAATACCAATCTTACCACCGTCGAAGTACCGACAGTGGCCACTAACACGACATTGAAACCGACCACACCAGTTCAGGACACAACGACGTCTCCTAGTCCCACCACCACCATCAATACAACTACTAAAACAACCACCAAAACCACAACAACTAATAAGCCTACGGACACTCCCACCACTACCCCTTCTATTTCTGACGCCACAACGCAGAAAACCACTGCGGCAACTGATACCTTCACCACAACATCAACATCTGTGACAGCGAGCACTGCGACGGAGCCAGTGAAAACAACATCAACAACCTCTGGTTTTAACATCACTGACAGTAACAGGCTAGAATCTCCAGTTAAGGGTAAGTGTACACGATTATTATTATTATTATTATTATTATTATTATTATTATTATTATTATTATTATTATTATTACTATTATTATTATTATTATTATATTATTATTATTACAGTCGACTTCTATACTAACAAGGTCGGATATTACAAAAGTCGGACACGACACACACTTTCTGTACGAATTACTCCGCATCATAAGCGGATATAACAACGAAAATAGTTGGGTCGGCAGGCGATTAGTTATAGCCGACATTTACTGTATATTATTATTATTATTATTATTATTATTATTATTATTATTATTATTATTATTATTATTATTATTATTATTATTTCTATTATTGTTATTATTATTATTATTATTATTATTATTATTATTATTATTATTATTATTATTATTAAATTGCTGTTTTGGTTGAGTGTTTTGGATGAACGCTTGGTGGATATGGTTATTGGTTGGTCGGCTGGTTGGTTTCTGGATGAGTTCGTTCATTGGCTGGATGGTTTGCTCAGTTTGTTTCATGTTCAGTCTCTTTCTTCGTTGTTTGGTGAGTTGGCTGGCCGGTTCTTTAACGGAATGATTTGCTACCCAAAGACTCCAGGGCTGACTTCGGCTGAAGTTGGCACGCGCACGGTAGTGCGCGCACCAACTGCAGTCGACGTCAGCCCGAGGACCGTTTGCTTACTGTGCATGCGCCAAAGTAATCGGAAAGTAAGCAATTATCGAGAAGGTGACTAGGTACATTTTACTATTTGCTTGCACACTTTCACGTTTCGAAGTTTTTCTCTTTCCTCTTCCGGTGTAAACGTAACCTGTGTAATTTGCTAAAAAAAAAAAAAAAAAAAAAAAAAAAAAAAAACAAAACCCACTTCAGTGTGTGCGTTTAGTTTAAAAATGCGTTATTTACACAACCGAACTCAGGGGCGGCTCTGGGGGTGGGGGGTGGGGTGGTGTTACAGGGGTTCCGGAACCCCCCCTTCCCCCCCCCCCCCGACCCAAAATTCTTTAAAATGCTATAACAAAGTCCCTTTCTTTGGGTGTTTGGACCGCCTTCTCCCCCCTCCCTCCCCCCGTTGTTTGATATTTTGGCGAATGGTGAGAGTCTTAACCTTAACACACACACGCCTTCTCCCCGCCCCCTCCCTCCCACCGCCCCCCCCCCCCTCCTCTTTGATTTTTCGGCCCCTGGAAGCAATGTTTAGCGTCGGGGAGGCCTTTTGTGTCAGGTTAAAGATCCCAAACAAAAAGTTGGAACCTCCTCCTCCACCCCCCCCCCCGCCCCCCCGAGGTAACTGATCCGCCCCTGGAACTGTACAAAATGGTTGAGTTTAATCTTGATTGATTACGATTCCTCTTTTTCGAGGAAAAACGCACGTAATGGCGTGTTCATATAAGTGTTATGTACTAAGTTAGAAACAAAATGTTCAGACTAAACATGATTCATTATAAACGAGGGCTCTTTATACTGCAGTCTTCTTCCTGGTGCCAAGAAACACTTCGCAGTTACGCATTCAGGAGTGCCGTCTATTTTGAAGGCATTTTATCGTCACAGTGACCAACAAACGCTTCCCTTGCATCGACTGCATGAAGGCATTTATTTTCGTCACAGACAAACGTTTTCCTTCGAGTCTGATCAAGGAAGAGCGCAAGAAAATTCAAGGGTGGTGTGAGAATAGACTGGTGCTTATAGGGATGGAGCAGGCACTTTCTGGAAAGAAGAAATGGGTCAAATTCATACGTATTTCGACGAAAACAGTGGATTAAAAGCCCGGACAAACATTCAAGGGTGGTGCCAGAATAGCTTGGCGCCTCAGGCGCCAAGCTATTCTGGCACCACCCTTGACGGTTTATTTTAATCCACTGTTTTCACCGAAACAATTCTGACCTACATCTGATTTGAACAACATCGACTATCATGTCCTCCCCATCCCGTACCGCTGGTACACCGCCATTGTAGACGTCTCTAGCAAGACAGCGCCGAGATAGTCTTGCATTACCTATAAACTATCATGGCCAATACAGATACCACAGAAGGGGGTGGTGGGGGGAGGGGATTTGTGGGGGTGGGGTGGAGAGGGGGCGATGAAGGCAAGCCACAGTCCAACTTTGTAAAAATCAAACATTAACAAAGAAAAAAAAAATCAAAATTTGTTATTTTATTTCCCCCAAAAAACATATCTTTCTAAAAGAAATATCGTTTGAGTAAAATAAGCATATTCAAAACAATTGTCTAATTGTTTTACAAATCTCGAACGTGTTAATGCGTATATTTTATTTCTTTGTTTTCCGCCAGACTTGGAGGACACGAACCAAAGTCTGCTGGTGGGTGTGAGCGTGCTGGCGGGAGTTCTCGCTTTCGTTCTGCTGATTGTCATTCTTGTTTTCATCGTCAAGAGGTGCGTGCAGTGGTCTCTTCTTTTGTTGTATTTGGGGGATAATCCCCACTGAAATCAGAAATAGGTCAAACATTGCACGGACTTTGAAAATACCGTGTTATTCGCGATCAAGTCATAGTCGTCAGGTCAAATGAAGTTTAAAAAAAAAAAAAAAAAGAAGCTTTATTTATCGCACACAGGGGCAATGCTGAAATTTACATAGAAGTGTGAAGAAACACCAATTGATGAGCAAAAGGTCCTCGGGTCGACGTCAGACTTAGCTGGCCCGCGCACGGCCGTGCGCGGGCCAGCTAAGGCTGACGTCGGCCCGAGGACCTTTTGCTAACAGTGCCGCGCCCCCCGTGAGAGCCACTGAGAGGCCTGTGCGCGTTGTATCAGAGTCCGCGGTATAGAGGTGAGGCTGACCTGTACTGATGGTTTGTTCAGGTGCCGAGGCGGCCGAAGGCGTCCGGAAGTGGAGTTCCCGGATGGGGACATTCACATACATCCGGTAAGAACTCATTTATTTATTTATTTATTTATTTATTGTGTTCGCTTACGCCGTTGCCTCTGACAATACCTTGAGCTTTACCACCTTAACTGCCCGGAAAAAGTGATCACACGCCCAACTGCAAGAGGTATAGATCCTCATGAGCCCCCGCAGTTGCGGGGGCTCATGAGGATCTATTTCTCTTGTTGCAACAGCAAATGTATGGAGAAAGAGAAACTGTTTGACATTTACGTGTTATCAGCAGTATAATGTTTAGCAGGCAAACTGTGAAGTCACTCTGATTGAAAGTGAGTGTGCAAAACACGTTTAAGATGCGTTTTACCTGGAAATGATTTATGTTTAGTGGCAAGAGAGAGAGAGAGAGAGAGAGAGAGAGAGAGAGAGAGAGAGAGAGAGAGAGAGAGAGAGAGAGAGAGAGAGAGAGAGAGAGAGAGAGAGAGAGAGAGAGAGAGAGAGAGAGCGATGATGATGATGATGATGATGATGAAACTTTATTTATCAACGGTAAAAAGTTTTGACAGAAACAAATCGTCATTTTACAAACTTGCCGTTGCTAACATCTACAACATAAAATAGATTAAGAGATAATAATAATAATAATAATAATAATAATAATAATAATAATAATAATAATAATAATAATAAAGAATTATATTTACACATATTATTTCATGCAACAATTAAAAATAAATACACAAAATAATAATAACACTCAACATTCATCTTATACTATACACACACACACACACACACACACACACACACACACACACACACACACACACACACACACACACACACACACAAACAATATAGATAAATGCATATATTACATGAAAGCATTAACCATCAGGGTTTGTTTAAATGCCCAGTGTTGTTATGTTTGGCTCATCAGGTAATCGAAAAGTTTCGTTTTAAAGATTCCAAGCGAGGCTATAGTCTTCAAATGTGCAGGAATAGTGTTCCATACAAACGGTCCAGAAAAGGATAAACTAGTTTTAAAGAGGTCAATTCTAGGCAGAGGTAGGGGTAAAGTATTGTTCCTTGAGGTCCGTTCGCGTTCTTGCTGTGGCACAAATTTGGTGGTTAGATACTGCGGTGTCATGTTATTTAATATCTTGTGCATGAGGATGCATTTGTTGAAATTAAGTTGTTGACGCAGGCCGAGAATGTTTAGATGTCTAAATTTGTCTATGGTAGGAATGGGCCGCGTATCTATCATTTTGACAGCTCTTTTATATATAGAGTTTAACCTGTTCATGTGAAAATCACTACAACCGTCCCACACTGTGGAGACATAATCAACGTGAGACTTGATATGGGCATGAAAAAAACAGTTTACGAGTATGTGTATCCATTACTTGTCTAAGCTGGGACAACAGGAAAGTGTTTTTAGCAATGGTTTTACAGACTGTATTTATATGCGTCTCCCAGCATAATTGTTCGTCAACGTGTATTTTTAAGAATGTACGCTCTGTGACTTGTTCTATCGGTTTAGCGTTCAGTTGTAAATGTAACGGCTGTGGTCGGCGTTGGTGTTTTTAGAGAGAGAGAGAGAGAGAGAGAGAGAGAGAGAGAGAGAGAGAGAGAGAGAGAGAGAGAGAGAGAGAGAGAGAGAGAGAGAGAGAGAGTTGACCCTTGAACCCATCCTGTCCTGACACCTACACTACAACAAGAAGCTAGCCGACCAAGATAGTTCAAGGGTTGTTTGTGCCAGAAAATGTGTTTTGTTGGCCACATTATATGTATGTTAGTCGACCCACAAGCGTGGGATGATCGTCAGTTGCGAAGGCAACCACCTCTATAACTACGGGTTTAGGAAACAACGCATTCGCGCTATTTTCCTACTACCCGTATTATACAGGCCATTGATGTCGCAACGATCATTACACGCCTGTGACTGACTCTTGAGTCAGCCAGTCAGTTAGATAGTCAGCCTTTTGAATCTTTTTTCTCCGCTTGTCTCTTATTTCAGGTGCGTCGTTCCCGCCACTACTTCCGGCCTCGCTCCGTCTTCGACTTCCTGGAGCAGAAAATGGGACGCAGCTCCGAGAACATAGGCGGTCCCAAGGACAGCACTGTTGACCGTAGCACCAACGGCCAGTCGACGCCCTTCAACGTCTCCTCTTTCAGGATGGCGGAGAGCACGGGCATCGGGGAGGACGTGTTCGAGAACCCCGTCAACAAACGGAACACCGGCTACAGCAGTTTCGGCAAGCGCAAAGGGAAGGAAATCGCGGCGTCTGAAGACAACTCTCTGCAGTCAGTTCATACGGAAGCCAGTGACGGGTTGTGACGTTTTTCACTACGCATGAAACTTGTTTCAGTCAAGCGCTCCTTTTTGATCTGTATCCCGTGTTGTAGATTAAACATCTAGCTGTCGGTAGCGGTTTTATTCGCGATTATTCATGCAGGAACCATCGCGAGTAAAACGCTACCGACAGCTAAAATGGTTAACTCCTTTGTACATGCAGCCGCCGCTACTGTCACTAAGAGTACCGGTGGTGGCATGCACGAGGGGGTTAACCGGTTTAACCCCACGGCCGCGTTTCCAAAATTTTGCAGGTGTCCTGGCGACTATGTACCAGCTGCAGGAGATGGATCGGCCATGATAATTCAAGGGTAGTGCCAGATTAGCTTGGCGCCATCAGGCGCCAAGCTAATCTGGCACTACCCTTGAATTATCATGGTCGATCCATCTCCTGCTGTTGTGCGCCGGGGGTCAATGGGTTAACTAAGAAACCATGACTTCTGCCGACGATACCGCTGGGCATAGAAAAGACTCATAACTATAATTATGCGCGTCTTTTTCGTCAAACGGTATGGTCAGTAGCAGTCAGGAGGGTTAATCTTCGCAGAACGTCGTACGCCGAATCCCGCCAACAAACCGCGGAAGACGGATTAACACTTACATTGCCAGTGGACGCAAATGCTGTCTTTGAAACCATGGCAAATTCAACGAAAATAACTCTGTTCACCCAAGGAACACGGATACGTGCATTTTCTTGTACTTACTATTCACTGGTGCTTGTGAAACTCCGATAAGCCTTGGATGACTTTGGATGTTCACTTTGACTTATCATATATAGGTGTGTGTGCGCGCGTGTGTGTGTGTCCTTGCGTGCGTGCGTCCATGCGTGCCTGCGTTTTTGTGGCTGTGTGTGTGTGTGTGTGTCAGTGTGTGTGTGTGTGCGTTTTTGTGGCTGTGTGTGTGTTTAGCGCGTGAGAGGCGACTTTACCTATGACTCCTGTAATCTCTGCTAGGGATCAGGGGAGAGAACTGGGCTCATGCTTAAAGACTGTGTGTGCATGTGTGTGTGTGTGTGTGAGGTGTAAATGTAACAGTATTATCACTATTAAATGTAATTAACCCTTTTACCACCGAGTCCCTACAGCAGGTGATGGCTTGCCCATGATAATTCAAGGGTAGTGCCAGATTAGCTTGGCGCCTTCAGGCGCCAAGCTAATCTGGCACTACCCTTGAAATATCATGGGCAAGCCATCTCCTGCAACTGGTACATAGTGGTTAATCAACACCTCCAAATGAGAAATGGGACCTTGGGGCTAAAAGGGTTATATCTAATTGCTGGATATGAAGATGCTCTTTCGTTGATTGCTGTTTAATTTATTACCAGTGATTCATATGTTGTAATGTAAGTAGTTGGTAGCCTGAAATGTTATGCACATGAAATGTGATTGTAAATTACTGTCGTAGTTTGAACTTAATAAAATGTGCGATCTCGAGTATGTGTGTGTGTGTGTGTGTGTGTGTGTGTGTGTGTGTGTGTGTGTGTGTGTGTGTGTGTGTGTGTGTGTGTGTGTGTGTGTGTGTGTGAGTGTGTGTGTGTGTGTGTGTACGCGTTAGTGCGCGCGCATGAGTATAAACTGCAAATGTACTGTCATTAATTCATTTTGCCCGATATACGAAATACCCACATTTTGGAGTTGTCCTCTGAGGACTGCTTTACAATTCAAGAGACAGATCGACCATGATAGTTCAAGGGTGGTGGTAGAATAGCTTGGCGCCAATAGGCGCCAAGCTATTCTGCCTCCACCCTTGAACTATCATGGTGGAGCCATATCTTGCTGTGATGCGTCGCGGGCAGAATGAGTTAACTGTAAAAATAACATTGCTGGAAATGAAGATATGATTCCGCTCAAATCAAGATTGGTTGCTGTGTTTTTTCATCCTTAACAAATTAAAGATAAAAAAACCCCGTTAATTTTCATTTGTATTTTGACGCTCTGAGTGTACGGTTACAGAAAAGTTACGGTTAAGCCGGACGACTCAACAGAAAACTAACGGGCGCGAACTCACGGCAGACAGCGAATATCAAGGTTCTACCATAAGCATAGGCCACACTCCCAAAATCTCCAAGAGGCATAGATCCTCATGGGATGCCTGGATTGTTGACTATACGTATCAGCTGTGCAAGCCGGTTGTCCGCCGTTAGTTCGCTCTCGTTTGTTGTTGGGAGTCATTTGTTGCAAAGGAAACTGCACTAATGTGATAATATACATCAGTATAGATACGGACGTGCTAAGTGACAAAGGAAACTGCACTAATGTGATAATATACATCAGTATAGATACGGACGTGCTGAGTGACAAAGGAAACTGCACTAATGTGATAATATACATCAGTATAGATACGGACGTGCTGAGTGACAAAGGAAACTGCACTAATGTGATAATATACATCAGTATAGATACGGACGTGCTGAGTGACAAAGGAAATTGCACTAATGTGATAATATACATCAGTATAGATACGGACGTGCTGAGTGACAAAGGAAACTGCACTAATGTGATAATATACATCAGTATAGATACGGACGTGCTGAGTGACAAAGGAAACTGCACTAATGTGATAATATACATCAGTATAGATACGGACGTGCTGAGTGACCGTAAAGCAAATACAGCCTGGGACTGAAACTGTGGACACTGTTTAGTGTTTACTTCCTCCGCTCTGCGTTTATTTGGCAAAAGACAATTGATACATTTTTGTTAAAAGATAGATGTTCATTGAAAATCTCGCGTTGCACAAAATGGACTTTTTTGCCAGTTAGGGCAGTGACGCTAATCCCTTCACTACCGTGACTGAAACATGATTTGAGCACTGCGATCCGCAACTGCGGGGGCTCATGAGGATCTACGCCTCTTGCTGACATAACTTTGAATTTATGTTCCGCCTTAGGAGGCTCCGGCTTTGGCGTTGGCCGGAGAAAAAAATAATAAATTCGGGCGGAAAAACGCGGCGGCAGTCCGTCCGGCAGTGTTGGAGTTAACCCGCCCGGACCTGACACGCTGCAGCAAGTAATGGATGAAATATTGAACCATGATAGCTCAAGGGTGGTGCGTGGATAATTTTAAGCTACAGATCGTTGATCATAGTGATCGAGGCCGAAAACTTTGCTGTGACAGGATGCAGTGTTCATACAACTGAAAGGGAACCGCCACTTCACACCCTGTTAGAAAAGGGACACCACTCGCCGCTCCTTCGTCGACGAAGCAGTAAGGGCCTCTGTCCTAAAATAACAGGATAGCTTAAAAGTCGGTGCGCCGACCATTCCTGTGAAAAACTGAACTTTAAATAAACGAACCCAACCCAACCTTTCCCGCCGCATGCAAACAAGAATTTAAAGCCGAGCATGCAACAACGGCCTTCTCACGGCTGGCTGACTTGAATAATTTGGATATTCGGCAGTCGCAATGCCGACTGATGCCGAGTGTGTTTTTTTTTTTCCACTAGGAAAAAAGAGAGAGTTGGGGTCATTTAGCCGATAAAGCTCTGACCCGCGAAGACAGGACATGGATCGACCATGATAGTTCAAGGCGGGTGGTGTCGGAATAGTCGTTTGCGCGCCGCTAGGTGCCAAACAGTTCCGACACCGCTTGCACTATCATGGTCGATCTGCCTGCAGGGCTGTGACGTAGACCTCAACGGGTGTATAAAATAATTCAGTGATAATGTCATCCTCAGGATGTGACGAGTTAGAGGGGTACAATTCAATGATTCTTCAGCGTGCTTGACAATATCGCCGTCTGGTATCATATCTCCAGGCCACGGCAAATGAGCACAAGTAACAGTTTGGCGGTCACAGCTACGGCGCAAAGGCCATCGCGCCGACGCCAGCCGCCATTGGGGTAGGTGAGATCTCAACAAAAACGCGCTGAAAGATGATGATGCGCTTTGGTGAGGAGAGGTTTTGTACAGAAGAGTAAAAACGTTAAACGTTAAGGGCTTAACGTCTTTTGTCCACCACGAAGGTGATTTCAAGACGGGCGGTGTACACATTTTTGACCCCGGCCCTGGGTTCGCACCCGTGACCTTTAGGTCGAGAGTTAAACGCTCTACCAAGTGAGCTACACAGCTCCCCTGTACAGAAGAGAGAAGAGACACAAGAACCAAGTTGATAAGGGGGGGGGGGGGGGGGGTGGGGGGGGGGGAAGAGACAACTAAGAGTGTGTTGTGTGTGTGTGTGTGTGTGTGTGTGTGTGTGTGTGTGTGTGTGTGTTTTCTTGCGATTTCCGGCCCTTGCATTTTCAGTTTGGGTATACTTTGCAGTCATATCTTTGATCAGCTATGACTAAACGCACATGTTTGTCAGCTATGAGTGATTTCATCTGGTGGTTATCTTGCACAAGGATTTCCCATAATTATAGGGAAATCACCTATAGGAAATGCGCGTATGCGATGACCATCATTGCAGGCCCTTGAAATTTCTGCCTGTTTTAGTCATTTCGTGTACTCGGCTGCGGGTCACAGAGAGTTCATGTACTTCCTAACCGGTGGATGAAGTTCATGAATTTCCTGGCTTTGTGGGCTGTCAGGATACAGATCGAAAAAGTGACTGTCACGCGAGCACAGTGCCTAAAATGCCCAAGAAAGAAAGAAAGACGCTTAGGAAGGACAAGCATAACAAATATCATTACTGAGAAAGAAAAAGGCTTAAAATAAATTGTGTTGTAATTGAGCTTTCTGGGCGTGTTTATTAGTCTAGATTAAAAAAAAAAAGTTACATGGCTGTGGTTATTCTGGCACATGCCTAAACCGATCACGGTCTGTCTGACTCCCTGAACTGTATTCTAGTCTTCAGAAGACAACGTACCAAGGGGAATTACTGAGCGCTGGAGAGGAAAACGGTTAGGTCCCCTGTCCCTCCTATCAGGCCCGAATTGCCAGCTCACAGAAAAATACATAGGTTAACCCTTTTAGCCCCAAGGTCCCATTTCGCAAATTTTGGAGGTGTTGCCTAACGACTATGTACCAGTGGCAGGAGATGGACTGACCACGATAATTCAAGGTAGCGCCTTCAGGTGCCAAGCTAATCTGGCACTACCCTTGAATTATCATGGTCAATCCATCTCCTGCCGTAGAGACTCGGGACTAAATGGGTTCAGTACAAGATGGTCATATACTACATACATTTCTTATTAATTCCAAATTTGGAAATTTTGTGTTCAGGCCACAACCGGTTAACACAGTCAAGCATATGCTAGTACCCAATGCGCAAAATGACATCCGGCCTTTGCGTAGTGGGTAATGCAAGTTATAACCCCTTCACTTCCAGCGGACGCAGATCGTGTTTCTGAAGTGTTTGATAATTCAACGACGAGGATCCCCGTCCGTCCACAAGCATGGATACTTAGTGCATAGGGGCCTGACGAGTGGTGCTTTGACTAAATGCAATTCCGCTGCGCCACGGCGTGCGCGCCGCACCGCGTAAATAGTTCAAGTCACAATACTGAATACTGCACACGGTGGCGCAGCCGGTTTGTATTTAGTCAAAGCACCACTCGTCAGGCCCCTATGACTTAGTGGTGTCGGCAAGAGGCATAGATCCTCTTGAGCCCCCACAAATGTTGGTGCTCATGGGGATATGTATCTTGCAACTGGAGCGTGTTCGTCATTGAAGGGGTTAATCAGTACTTGCGGGTCACACTTGTGAGCACGCACACACACCATCACACACACACGCGCACGCACGCACACACACACACACACACACACACACACACAAACACATATACACACACGCACGCACACACACAAACTAGAACAATTCAGTCATGTCAACTTTTGAATTTGATCACGGTATTTATTCGTGATAGCGACTTAGTAGAATTTGAATACTTGAACATTATAAGGAAAGTAATTTGGCTACCACTTGCTACCAATCAAAACAAGCATGTTATTCTAATCAGTACAGGTTGGTTGTTAAATCAGTTTCATGTAAAAAAAAACAAACTATCGAAACGATGAAATGAAAAAAGGGCGAATGACAGCGCTCAATATTCAAGGGTAAGGAAAGAATTAAAAGGGAGAGAACTTGTCATCACAGACAAAATATAATGATCATCATAATCAACAATCATTGGATAAAGAGTCCCAGTTCTCTCCCTTACTAGAGCTTTTTTTTTCTGACGCTATTTTACCTCTCTTGTCCTTGCAGCAGTCGGTACTGGTGGCTGCATATACAAGGGGGTTAACCCTTTGGCTGTTGGTAGCGCTTTTCGTCTATGTGATTCCTGCAGGAATCACCTCGACAAAAAGTGCTATCTACAGCCAAAGGGTTAATATGAACATGTATTGAATGTTTTTGAAAGATGGTACTCTCGCACAGCTAATCTAGCACTACCATAAAAAACTATCATGGTTGATGGATGGGATGAACGAGTTAAATTAAAAAAAAAAAAAAAAAAAAAAAAAAACCAGTGCGGCGTACATGCATAAAGACTGATACTGTCTACACTGTAAATCTTCAAAATAATAACTGATGTCAGTAATTGTCGAAGTACTGGTAAGTATGAGCACGTTAACGCATTTGAGACGTGCCGCCTCCGGATACGCGGCATTAGCCGCGTATCCGGAGGCGGCACGTCTCGAATGGGTTAATGTGTTGTCTGTACAAAACGAATGCACACAGACTTCAATGGGTGCGTATCGCTAGCACTACGGATCAGAAGAACTACGCGTAGACAGCACTACGATCACTAGCACAGGTCGATAGCACTGCAATTGCCAGCACTACATGTGCAAACAGGTTTGCTGGTTAGCACTATACCTGACGCTAGACCGAAGGTCAAACGACCGTAGTGCTGTCGAACACAGTGCCGTCCAACAATAGTGCTACTGCTAGTTTTTACGGCCGTAGTTCTATCGACACGCACAACTCGTGATACACAAATCAGCCATTTAACGCATTCAGCCACGACACACCACAGCAAGACATGGATCGAGCATGATAGTTCAAGGGTGGTGCCAGAATAACTTGGCGCCCATAGGCACCAAGCTATTCTGGCACCACACTTTAACTATCATGCTCGATCTGTCTCGAAAATTGTCATACAGTCTTCAGCTGGCAACTTCAAAATTTGGGGATTTCGGTCCTTGGGGTAGAACGTGTTAAAATCCCCATTGTGCATGCAGCCACCGGTAGTTTCAAAAGGTGCAGCTGCACGCACAGGGAAGGTTTAGTGTTCACGAAACATTAACAGAAATCAAGAAAAATTGATGAGCAAAAAAATACGGCTTGACGCTGGCTGGCAGCAGCAGAAATCGCCGAAACACCATTATCATTACGCATATCGTGGCATCGGATTGATTGTACATTGCTTAACGTCCCGACAGCAACAAGGCTTTCTCAGGACGTGCCTGCACTGCTTGTGAAAAAAACCCTAAACAGAACATTGAATGTATGTCGCCAGCCGGTCAAATACATTAAATAAACCTAACACATGGGCCTAAATAAAGCCAAGACCATTTAGCAACACACATCCAATATCAAGAGCTACAGGCAGTGCAGACAGTAGGGAGAGTTTTAAAAAGGCAAATACAGGTGAATGGACAAAGGGTAGACAGAAACACATGCCCCAGAATAGAGAGATAAACCCACCCTGTGGGGCTGACCAGGGTGACCCTGGGAACTAAAAAATACCTAACCCCACCCAAGTCCCCCAGGGCAGACCCGGGTGGGGCAATCACCGAGACAGACTAGAAGGGACCGCCGACAGAACACTGTTACACCATGCTCTACACGACGTTAACGCTACATTTAAAATGGAAATATCAAGCAGACAATATATATATATATATATATATATATATATATATATATATATATATATATATATATATATATATATATATATATATATATATATATATATATATATATATATATATATATATATAAACCCTTTGGCTGTCAATAGCGCTTATGTCGAGGTGATTCCTGCAGGAATCTCCTCGATAAAAAGCGCTAATGACAGGCCGTAAGGTTAACACAATTCGTATGCACACACTCACCTCCACACACGCACGCTCGCACACACCACACGCACACACACACGCACGCACACATCTAATGTATAACCAGTCAATCATTAACCCTGAAACAGATTAACGCAAACTGTCAAATACCTAGTCGACTTGCCCGGAACTTTTTTAAATCCGCGTACACATACAGGGGCGGACTAGTTATCTCACGAGAAGGCTGGGGGGTGGGTTTTAATTGATTGATTGTACATTGCTTAACGTCCCGACAGCAGCAAGGCTTTCTCAGGACGTGCCTGCACTGCTTGTGAAAAAAAACTAAACAGAAAATTGAATGTATGTCGCCAGCCGGTCAAATACATTAAATAAACCTACAACATGGGGCATAAATAAAGCTAAGACCATTTAGCAACACACATCCAATATCAAGAGCTACAGGCAGTGCAGACAGTAGGGAGAGTTTGAAAAAGGCAAATACAGGTGAATGGACAAAGGGTAGACAGAAACACATGCCCCAGAATAGAGTCAAAACCCCACCCTGTGGGGCTGACCAGGGTGACCCTGGGAACTAAAAAATACCTAACCCCACCCAAGTCCCCCAGGGCAGACCCGGGTGGGGGCTGGGGGGTGGGGGTAGGGGGATTTGACATGAAAGAATGGTGGCAGAGAGGCTTGACCATGCTTTCACCATGCAACCATGCTTTCAGGAATCTCAATGGCCTATACGAACGGAGCTAAATCCTGCAGAAATCACCTTGACAAAACGCGCTGCCGACACCCACAGGCTTAACCCTTTCACTGGCACGAAAAGGTGAACACGACCCCACTGCGAGAAACATAGATCCTCATGAGCCCCCGCGACTGCGGGGGCTCATGAGGATCTATGTATCTTGCTGAGACCAATTTGTATTCACGTTTCTTGGACGCTTGCGGCCTCTGGTCGGCGAAGAGCGAAGTATAAGAAACAAATCATGCGTCGGGTGGCAGGGAAAGGGCCAACGCCTCGTATACCTCGTATACAAGCACTACACTTGAGGTATCACGTGGGCTCAATCCATCTGACCGCACAGTGGGCAGAGCTGCTTGAAAGCTGGGCTGGGCTCACCAGTCTGTTCTGACACTAATTGTTTAACACTGGCAGCAAAATCCAAGCAAAATGTTGAGAGCCAAAAGTCTAACCCCACGCTTTGGAGTTGAAAACAAGGGGGTACAAGAACGAAAATAGAAGAAGTGAATACCCATCGACAAAATACCACCAGGCTGACATCTGTGTTGCTGGCGCCGCGCGGTGCGCAGCCACCGTTCCTAATTGTGAAAAACGGCGATCGAACTGCGTTGTGTTCACTTTAACACATTTAGCCCCAGGACAAAAATCCTCAAATTTTGAAGTTGCCCTCTGAAGGACTGTATTACAATTCTAGAGGCAGATCGAGCTTGATAGTTTAAGGGTGGTGCCAGAATAGTTTGGCGCCTATGGGCGCCAAACTATTCTGGCACCACCCTTCAGCTATCATGCTCGATCCATGTCTTGGTGTGGTGTGTCCGGGCTGAATGAGTTAATACAAAAAAGGTATTCGGCGCAGCCAGCCAACAGTTTGCCATCAAACACATACGTATGTAATTCCTAAAGACACTAGAATGATTTTAATCTCTTGACTGCTACTGACGATATGAATCTACGTTGGTATATTCAGTAGCATTCAAATGGTTACAAGAACTGTCAGTTTATGAGCAAAAATGTGTCTGCTGATCTGTGATTTTGCGCTGTACGGTTTAGCTCGTAAGTTCCAAAATCTCTGACACTTTTTCCGATGAAAGTGCGTTCGGCTTAGATCCAAACTGGTGTACTGAAAAGCGTGAAGACAAATTAAACCGCGCGTCAGTGGTTTGTTATCAAATGTTCTAGTGGACAGCACGAAGTGGTCATGACGGACGAAGAAAGAAACAGAAACAAGTGCCATGCGCATATATCACAGACAGAATAGAGGCAATGTGAATGAGCAAAGGAAACGATTCAATGGCCATCAACATAATTAAGTCCAGAGCAAAACAAGGTGACTGCCAAGCGTGTAAAATGCGAAGAAATTTCCACTCAAAAGAAGAAATAAACACGGCTACAAAGGTAAGTACAACACAATGTATCTACATAAATGAAATAAACTGTGTTGTACTTGTCTTTTTGGAGCCGTTTCTTTCTGTGTTGAGAAAATCTCCGCAATTCTCTGCATCAAAATAGCTGTCATGTGATCACAAGCAGGAAATAAACAACAGCGATTTAGAATTTGAGTTTACTTTAGGTTTTATCTGACTTCGTCGGATGGCAGATAAAACCCAGATGTCTGACAAAACCTAGATTTAACTCAATTTTCAAATGCCTTTTTCCCTGCTTGTAGTCATGCGGTTCATCTCAGTTCACAGGAATGGGATGATCGAAGAAGATTTGGAACTGAAATTATCTTAGGTTTCATTTGACTTCCACAGGTCAAACGAAACCTAAGGTAACTTCAATTCCAGATCATCTTTGGTCATGTGGTTCATGTCACTTCAGATGCGTACAATTAATACATGTAAAAAATGCATACAAAATAGTGATGTCCACGAAGGAAATCAAACAACGAAATCTAAGACACAATTAAATCAATCGAGGCATTCTAAAAGCAACACAAAATCACAGTTAGGAGATTAACCAGGAGACATCAATCATGACAATGGTGCATGTCACAGCTGAAAATCTTCAATCACACAAGCAATATTTCGGCATCAGATACTATGAAATTAAAAAAGCAGTGACTTCTAGCGCTTATATTCCAGAATAATGTAAGAGGTAAGTCTAAGGGTGACAACTGTGCACAGTTCTCTCCCTTGCTAGTGTTTTTTTTCCAGCCTACCGATCTCTTACCTTATCCTCAGCATTGAGGCCAGCTGCTTGAGTGAGCTTAGTCCTAGGCCGGCCACTAAACACGGTGCTTCGTGATAGCGGAACACTTTGCTTAGTGGCCGGCGAAGGACTAAGAGCATTTGTGCAACTGAGCCCAGATAGTAATCTGAATTTTATGGCGAAACGTGGCGCTTCTACAGGGCCATGAAACATGTACGAGCACAGTCTTTTGACCGCAGCTCCTAATTCAGGCATACAGCCGCAGTCAAACAAATTCAGGTATGCCAGCCGCGGTCCAGGGAACTTCAGTCGAACAGGTTTTCCAGTAGTGTGAGCTTTCCAGAAAATACATCCCCGATCACCGAAGTGCTGACGGCCAGGAAAACAAATGAAAATAAGTAAGTCCAGAATATATGTTCCTTTCTACTTTACAGAACTGCTATCTGACTATAGGGTGCAAATACAATATGGTGCAGTATGGGGCGGCTTGTAATTGTGAAACTTAACCCGTAATGTGTAGTGGTCCTTTCACAGAAACAAAGCTCACCGTTAATCTGGGAGGCGAGTTACAGAAGAGAGACCCAAAAGATGACTGCCGAGCGTGTACACTGCAAAGAAAATCGCAACAAAGAATGAACCACGCTTAGAAAGGACAAAGTACAACTCTGTTGTACTTGTCCTTTTTAAGCGTGTTTCATTTCCTGTTTGGAAATTTCTCGGGAGTTGCATTGCAAGATTAGTATTTTTCATCTAACTACAAACACAAGTAACCACGCAATCATACCGGATATACTTATGAGCCCCAACAGCTTGCTGCCCCAGTAGCAAAACGTCTTGGGGCCCACGACGGCCTCAGTGGGCCCGCGCACAGCCGTGCGCGTGCCCACTGTGGCCGTTGTGGGCAAAAGGTCTGGGTATACACCTTCTGGGTATGTACTCTTGATGGCTCAAACTGTACCCTCCCTTCCTCTGGTGACCGGGGTCATCACACGTCCAGTTTAAAGGTTTCCAACTGCTCCGGTAGTTTATCGGAAGTGAAAGCCGAGAAGACGTTGTTGCGCAAGCACAAACAAATCGTGTTGGCATTGTCATGAAAACAAAAACAATTTGAACAAGCTATGAGACTACGGGAATCATTGCGACAACAACCGTTATCGACAAGCAAAGAGTTAAAATCGGATTCAACGCGGTCAAAACTGCGGCTCCCAATGAGCAAACATTCCTGTCGACCAAATGACATTAAATGCTTCAGGATTTCAGCAGCACAAATATTGTCCAAGGAACGTTTGTTAGATTCCATCAAATCTGGTGGCAAGCTTTGGGCGGGTCCGCATGGATAGTCTCATTCATTAGTCCCGGTGGCAGTGACAAAAGCAATGATTCATTTTCTTTCACAGAAAGACAAAACCTAAATAAAAAGATGCCAGTCGTGTTGTGGAATCTGACACTGAAAACCAAAACACATCAATGCTGCCAACAAACGTGAAACGCTATGTTATCAAGTGTGCTGGTCTGTGATTTTTGACCTTACGGCATCAGGCCGTAAGGTCCAAAATCACAGACCAGCACACAATTAAAATGAAATATATAAGAAAAATGTGACAGAGTGTTAAAATGTGTACTGATTTTGTGATTGGGGAGCTCGTGGCCACACAGCGTAAGCTCCAGAATCGCCGCAGACCAGCACTTTAATACAGAAATAAATAAAATAAATATTTGCAACATGACCCTTTCCATTCTCTAAAAATAGTCAAACAGAAAAATGTAAAAACAATAATCAATACCGTTGCTGTAATGACTAGTCTAAGGCTCCAAACCGTAACGATGACTGTTAAATGCAAAGATATCCCAAGAAAGCAGGAAACACGCTTAGAAAGGCCAAGTACAACACGACTGTGTTGTACTTGTCCTTCCCTGTCGTGTTTATTACCTTGTTGGGACAAACACGCTTAGAAAGGGAAAGTACAGCACTTCGTCTTCTTCGGCGTTTGATTGCATGATGTCTGTCTTTCAATCTTAACCCTTTTAGCCCCAAGGTCATATTTCTCAAATTTTGAAGGTGTCGCCTAATGACTATGTACCAGTTGCAGGAGCTGGATTGATCATGATAATTCAAGGGTAGTGGCAGATTAGCTTAGCGCCTTCAGACGCTGCTGTAGGGACTCCAGGCTAAATGGGTTAGCGCTGTAGGCTGCCACGGAGTGAGCAATTTTCACGAGGTCTGCAGCGGGTGTAAAGGGGCGTGTCTTCTGGCCAGAGCTGCTTTCGTTCAGCTTGTCTGTATGGACAGGTCTGAACAATGCGCTTAGGAGATTGCTCTTCCGAGCCATATTCGCCTTGGATTGTCTCCGCAAGACCCAGTTTTTGCTGCGTTTTTGAGCCGTGCTTTTACTTGTCCATATTTCTAAGCATGTTTCTTTCTTCGTCGGGACTTTCTTAGTTTAAGGCTCGACATGTTCAACTTTTCCCCTGAAGTTACTAATGCTGCTTTCACGCTGTAAACACGACGGTTGTTCAGCAGATGTTCCGAACGTGTCCACCTTCAGCCCCTCTCCATCCCCCTCCTCGGCCTTCACAATGTGCACGGCATCGCTGACCACCGTCGACGGACACGTGTTGAAGTAGTTGTGGGGGGTGAGGAGGAGGGAGTAGGTGTTGGCGGTGGTGGTGGGGCTGGGGACGTCCTCCGCGCGGGGTATGACGGTTCCACCCAGGGTGGCCCACACCACGAGGTCTTCGTCCACGATGGTGTTGTTGTCCTCCAGGTACATACGGAAATCCAGCACGGGGTCCCAGGGGTCGCCCTGAGCGTACATGGACGAGCTGCTGTCCTCTATGTCCTTGTACTTGGTCACTACCAAGGGGAACGTGGCCCAGCCCGCCGCCTGCGCCACCGCCGACTTCTTCAGCACGAAGTCTGTGGGCGACCTGTGTATGATGCGGTATCCGCGATGTGACCGATACCTGCAAGATATTTTAACCTGAATCATTCTGATACGCCCATTGCTTGAAATAAAACTGACTGGTAGTTCAAAAGTAGTGCCAGAATAGTTTGGCGCCTGAAGCGCCAAGCTATTCTGGCACCATCCTTGAACAGTTGATCTATCTCCTAATCTGTAATGTAGCTTTCATAGGACAGTAATTTTTTTTTTATTACAAAATCAGCCTCAGGATTTAATGGGTTAAGGCAATACTTTTCCAAGGCCATATGGGAGCTGGGTACTCAGGTGGTCGCTAGAGCATTCGACTCTCGTCCGACATAGGCCGCGAGTTCGAATCCAGACCCTTTTTCGGTGCCCCGATCTTTGGCCTAAAATCACCTTTAAGCCCTAACAGATTAACGTTTTTAACATCATCATTACCGTATAAAGGCGCGAAAGACAAACAAGGAAAGAGGGGCTTCATGAAACGTAGAGAAATTCGCTACTGGTTTGAAGCTACAAGTTTCAATTAGCCCCTTCACTACGTAGCCCAGTAAGCAAAAGATCTTCAGGCCGACGTCAGCCGCGGTGGACCCGCGGACAGCAATGCGCGGGCCCACGGCGGCCGACGTCGACCTGTAGAACTTTGCGTACTGCAAGCGGACACCCAAATATTGAGCTTGAAATCGTTCGTGAGTCCTACATACTTGTTGGTCTGCTTGTGATTGAGGACGATGTGGTGCAGCAGGGCGCTGGAGCTGTGATTCCACATCGCCTCCCTCTCTGTCTTGATCAGCATGCCCTGGTGACGCATCTTGGTGGAGTTCTGCGGCGGGAACCAGAAGTTCGGCTCCTCCTCCGTGTAGAACTGCCACGTCTCGTACCTGTTGCTGCTGCCGCCGATGTCTAGGTCGACTTTGAAGTGGAAGAGGTCCTGGTGGACGTTGCCTATGATGTCCTCGTGCACGTGGTGGCCGAACGACCGTTCACGTGGTAGAGAGAACGACGTCTGGAGGTACCCGGTCACGTGCACTTTAATTTCTAACGACCCGTCTAAATGGAACACGTAGTCTAAGATAATGTCTTTGTTCCATATCACGGCGATCGTCCTCAACACCAAGCTGTAGTCGACAGTTCCTCCGTAATATGCGAACCCATCCGACGGATCGTGCGTGTAGTGTCGCCTTAAGGGAACGCCTGAGCTGACCTCGAAGATACACAAGGAATTTCGGTAACGCCGCGGGAAGCCACTGTCAAAAAAGTGGAATGAGTCGATGAACTGGGCCGTGGCTGGGCAGTCCACTCCGGGGACAAGCTCGAACGAGTGCCCGCCCACCAGCCATGAAGAGGCGTAGAAAGACAAAGAGCTGACCTCAGGGCTGTGGCCGGAATAAAACATGGCCGCCTCCTGAAGACCGATCTCGTAGGCGATGCGACCGTCCTGCAAAACGACAGCGGTGATAAAATTCAAGAGCGAATGTATTGCGGTTAACCTCCTTAAATTCCAGTGCACGCAGATTGCTGTTTCTGATATCTTCATGAATCTAACGCCAGATTCAAGACCGCTCAAGGAACATGGACACAAAATGGTGTCAGCAAGAGGCAACTGCTGGGGCCCGTGAAGATCTGTCTCCACAAGAGGTATAGATCCTCATGAGCCCCCGCAATTGCGGGGGCTCATGAGGATCTATGCCTCTTGCTGAGAGCAATTCTTGCAAATGCACCATGTTTACTTTTTTAATAATTTTTTTTTGTGTGTATAAGTATAAAGGCAGGTATCAAACTGCTAGATGCAGATTTCATACTGATCAGAATACTTACAACAGAGAATTAATACAGAAAACACAATTGAAACAGTTTAACCCCTTCCCTGCCAGTGCGGGACGCAAGATATCTTTCTGAAATCTTTGTTACAAGACTACCCCGCTTACAAGACAACGCAAAGAATCCCAACCGTGCAAGGAACACGGATAGGAAATGGTACCTGTACTGGCTTGTTGTCCATCTTGGCATCGATTTGAAAGTTCTCTCCCTAGCTTACCAGTGTGTGCATGGCCAAGCTCAACAGTACCTGCAAGAAATCATCCCACCATTCGCTCCCACCAGATCTCTGCGGTCTTCATCGCAGTCCAGACTCACAATTCCTGGCTTTGGAGCCGGTGTCAACAAGATGAGGTCAGGTGCTCGAGCTTATAAAAATGCTGCCCCGACCCTGTGGAATAACTACCTGACGCCCTCCGTAATGCAGACAGCATTCACTCTTTCCGTCGTCAGCTAAAGAGCCATCTCTTTGCTGACTTCTACATGTGAACTGCCAAGTTAGCTCCCCCCCCCCCCCCCCCATCTACCCCCCCCCCCCCCGTCTCTCTCTCTACTTACTCTACTCTCTAAAAGCGCAGCAAGCATTTCATTTATGGATGTTGCTGCGCTATATACATGGGCAAGGAATACAAGCGAGAGGCATAGATCCTCATGAGCCCCCGCAACTGCATGGGCCCGTGAAGATCTATGTCTCTTGAAGCTGGACTGTGTCCATTTTTTAAAATCTTGGCAGTGAAGGGACTAAACTCTAAACTAGCCGCCGAAATTAGATTACTAGACTATACCTGGAAGTTGACATCGAACAGCTGCAGGCCAGTTGCACAGCGTGACCGGAAGTTGAAGCTCCACCCAAAGTACTCCACGAACTGCCCGTCCACCTTGTACCGCCGCCCGTCCGGCTCGGTCAGCCGCGGACCCTGGCCGGGTACGTCAAACCGGTCTGGCCCCCGCCTCTCGTAAGAGGAGAACCCGCGGTCATAGCTGTCCATGTACAAACGCACTCTGCGGAGAGTTTCCTCCTGCACAAGTAAGGAATGATCTATAGCACTTTACATCATTAACTCATTCGAGACGTGCCGTCTCCGGATACGCGGCTTATGACGCGTATCCGGAGTCGGCACGTCTCGAATGGGTTAATAATAATAATAATAAAATAATAATAATAATTATAAAGTGTTTTCATATAGCGCCAATCCGCGAAAGATTAGGTTCGTAAGCTTTACAACGAAATACAGTAAAGCACGCAGGAGAGAGAAGAGCACACAAAAGTGCACATTACCATATTCACGGGTGACAATATGAAAATCTGAAATGACTGCCCCCGGGTTTACGAGCTACCTACGTCCAACTATACGACAGAGACAATCAATATTTCATGACAGATATTTGTCAAAATACACGCAAGTTCTCTATTCAGCTGTAGAGTTTAAGCAAGGATGCTGCAATATGCTGCTGTAACTGTAGCTGATCCACGGCCAGCAAGAGACATAAATTCTCATGAGCCCCTGCGGTCGCAGCCGCTCATGAGAGTCTAGGCCTCTTGCTGATGGAAGAAGTGCTGTTCTATCCGAACCTAAAATCTGAAATTTAGCTGTCCGGGATTTAAAAAAAACAACAACTGAATGAGTCTCCAGGACTTAGGACTGTCACCCACGCACGTTTGTACTTACCCCTCTTGTTCCTGCATTCCCCGATTTGATTCAACAGTATTAACCCGTTCAGTTCAGTTCGCTGACGCAGATTGTATTTCTGCAATATTTTTTTAATTCAACACCAAAAAGCCCTAGCTGTCATAGGAACATGGATTCCAAGTGGTATCCGCAAGGGATGTAGATCCTCATGAGCCCCCGCACCTGCGGAGCTCATGAGGATCTATTCCTCTTGCAGGAGTGCGGTATTCAAATTTTTCTCGGCACTGAACGGACTAATATAAGCTTACGAATAAAAAATAACAACAAACAAACTGGCTCACTTTAAAACAACACATACAAATGTTAGGTGGTCCTTTTAGGCCCACTACTGCCGTAACTGTTCAAAGATACACTTCTGTAACACATGTTACAAAACGCCATACACAGGTCTATGGTTCATTTATACACAGGACAATCCAGTGCAGCACACGTCGCCTTTATATCAAGCAACCTGACAATGAATCCACTCCGAGTACGAGAAACAATTAAAAATAGATTGACACGCTAACGGCTGCGCAGAATTTTAAAGTGCGATTACGCGTGTGATTTTGCTGCGTTTCCAAACTGCTGTTAACTCATTCGAGACGTGCTGCCTATGGACACGCGGCGAACCGCCGCGTGTCCGTAGGCGGCACGTCACGAATGAGTTAAAGTTCATTGGGTGTGTCGACAAGGTATAACCAACACAAATAGTGCTGAAATAGGTCTTCAGATTTATGCGTAATGGTACTTTAAAGTATTGTGCGTAGTACACATTTTCAAAGACACAGGTGACAACACCCACCCTGTAGCGGTCCATCAGGTCTTCCAGCTCGTAGAACATCTGGCCGTTGTAGATGACCCGCAGCACCTCCCACTTGCTGACGTCAGTGGACACGTGATCCACCAGCAGCGCGAAGCCCAGCGGGTGAAGGGGCGCCCCTTCCACCTTGCGGTACCCCCAGAACCACGACCGCCGCTCCCCGCTCTCCTGGCCCCTGGGGGGCAGGTCCACGAGGAGCATGCAGTCTGGACCGGACGTGCAGTTGTGGTAGCTCAGATCGTAGCTCTCTTTCAGGAGGAGGTGGAGAGGGGCAATAACTCGCTTGAGGAAGGCCAGCAACTCCCGCCTCTCCACCGAGTCCATGGGGCGGCTGGATGAACACAGCGGGAAATATAATGCGGTTGCGGCTTGGAGGAAATCGACGTCTCGCAAACTTTATCGGCACTAGCTTGAAATGCTTGCAAATAATTAATATGGGACTGCGCGCCAACAAGCTACATCCATACAACAGATCAATGTTCTCACACAAGCCATCCCTAAAAATCTTCACTGCCGCTTGATCTAAATTACATGATAACCCGTTCACTGTCAGGGGCGGATCAGCTCCAGGAGGGCGGGAGTGGGGGCGGGGGTCCAAACTCAAAACGAGGGACTGATATAACATTAAAAAGTATTTGGGGGCTGAAGGGGGTGAGGAAGCCCCTGGAACCCTCCCCCACATCTACCCCTGTTTTGAACGAGAAACACAGACACGAGGATGTATTCCTCTTGCGGTTGGGAGGTGTTCAATGTACCGTCGCAGTGAAGGGTTTATTAAATACAAAAAAAAAAAAGAGTTTAGCCATTCTTTGGGTTGCAGTTATACCGATGATCTGTTTCCGTAATTTGCAGCACAGCGGCAAACATACTTGCTGTCTCCAGCTATTCATTACCGCAGGTAGGGAATCTATGGAAACAACTGGTATGAGCGGCAAATATTCTTGTTAACAAACTCTGAAAGCTGAGCAGAAGACAGATCAACCATGATAGTTCGACCATGATATATCTCACGGGTGGTGCCGGAGTAGCTTGGCGCCTATAGGTGCCAAGCTACACCGGCACCACCCGTGCACTACATCATAGTCGATCCACTTCCGGTTGTAGTTTTGTCAGGGCCGAATGAGACATTGGTCGCCTGCCTTGCAAATGGAATGGGAGTGCGGCGATACGCCGGATTGGTGCCGAGCCTGTGGTATGTGGGTTCAGGGAGGGGTACCACGATGTGTTCCTCCACCCGGGGTGGCTCCATGTCCCCCCTGTACAACACCGCTATGGCCGCTCGACCAGGTTTCCTTCGCCCGCCGTCCGTGAAACCCAGGACTGCTGCTTTCAGTGGCACCTGGAAGAGACGAATTCAAAGTCAAACACAGCGTATTGAATCCATACAAACAAGGTGACTGCCAAGCGCTGTAAAATGGAAAGGCATTCCCAAGAAAGAAAGAAACATGCTTAGAAACGACAATGCGCAATACAATTCAAAACGCTGCGTCTTTTGCCAAATTAGGGCAGATATACCCGCGCTACATATCCGATTTTGCGATATACTATTCTCCTATGCAAAGGCTGACTGCGCTCCCGCGCTCGCTGTCCAACCTCTGCCACACATCAGGGCGCGGCTGGAAGCGTTGGAATCGGCTAGCACTACATGTACTTTCCCTTTCAAATTAGCATAGGCTTGAAAAGTGTATCCTGTCGCCAAAAACAGCCACCCACTCAATGCCCTTTCAATGATTTCTTTTGCTACATTTCTAGGGTTGTCAAAGTATTCGTTAGCTTCTTCGGTCTGCTTAATAAAAATACACTAGGAATTTCTGGAGTTTCTCTGAGACCGTGCGTTAATTCACAACCTGTGGTATATGCCTATCCGAAAACATATGGGGCCGGTTGCATAAGTAAGCCGAGTCCTGCCCCTATCACTAAACAAGGTGCTCCGCTATAGCTTAGTGGCTGGTGCAGGACTAAGCTCACTCATGCAGCTGGGCCCAGGCTCACTTGCTTCTGAAGCTGTATACACTAGTAGTACCTGTAATACCGAGTCTGTGCTAATCTCAGTTCTACCTTACATTTTTCTATACATGAATGCTATTCCTGTCACCTGTGGCATACCTGTAAGTCGATCATGTAGATGTAGCTGTTGTTGACAGCGGCCTTCTCCACGGGCACCAGCCCCAGACCTTTGTCAGCCAACAAGAAGTCCCGCACCGCGCGCATCTCGGAGGGCGTGAGATCGTTGAAGAGACCCGGCGATTCCATGTCCTTCCCTCTGCCCACGCGCCCGCGCTGACAGAGAGGAGGCGTGGCCCGCAGGATCGCCAAGACGATGACGGCGATGATGAGGGCGAGGATAACGACGAAGCAGACGACTACGAGGATGACGCTCCATCGCTGTCGGTTCGCGGACGCTTCTATACTGCATGGTAGCTTGCGAGAGCCCATGGTCTGAAACAACGAAACGAATGCCTTTTAAACAAACAGCCGAGAAAAATTGAACGACCACCCAACTGCAAGATGTATAGATCCTCATGAGCCCCCGCAGTCGCGGGGGCTCATGAGGATCTATGCCTCTTGCTGAAATCACTTTTGTATCCCCGACGACGGCTTGGGATCTCTGACTCAAGTTCGAATTATACTGATTTCAGACCTACAATCTGCGTCCGCTGACACTAAGTCAGAACTAGCCAACCAACCATACCAACAAAAGAAATTAAGGATCGATGAGGATCTATGCCCCTGGCTGGAACAACTTCGTGTCCACGTTTCTTTGACCTCTGGGGTCTTTGGCTTCGAATATACAGTCTACTCCGCTTATAACAAGGTCAGGTATAACAAAAGTCAGATATAGCAACTCTTCGTCAAAGGTCCCAACAGCAGTTTTTCAACGTAAATTATTTCGCTTTTTATCCCTTATCATTCGGAATACACCAGAGTGTGAAGTAAGTTTGACTAAAATAGTTCAAGGGTAGTGCCAGAATAGCTTGGCGCCTCTAGGCGCCAAGCTATTCTGGTACCACCCTTGAACTAAAGCCATTGGTCTATATCCTTATCCGTAAGTACTATAATGTAGCTTGCGCGTGGCAGTGTGCAAATGTGAAGCTTTTAGCCTCAGTATGATATGGGTTAATCAACGTCGGATATAACAACAAGAAACAGTGGGTCCCCTGGCATTAATTTTGTTCTATTCGGAGTTTACTGGATAATGATTTCATAAACATAAGCTTCGTCCAGCGTCTACTGGCAGTGAAGGGGTCAACGGTGTACAATGAAACATTGTGCGGTCATTCGTATTTGATTTTGGACCTTATCGCTGCTCTTAAAAATCACAGACCAGACGACAGTTACTAAAACATGTCTGTCAGCCACTCGCCATCCATCCAATCTGTTCACTCCAGCCATATCCCGGGAAGCAAAGGTCCTCGGGCCCACGACGGCTGCAGAGAGTCCGCGCACGGCTGTGGGTCCGAAGACGTTTTGCTACTGGGAATGCGGTAGCCTACTGACACTCGGGATCCCCTGCCAGCCGGAGCGGTTTCAAGCCATGCCAGCAAAGAACTGTTACAATTACACGTGTGGTCCTCAGAAGGAGGAAATCATGGGGGGTAACTGGGTGGGTGTGCGTACACTGGTTGTCACCCTCGATTCGCCACGGCTAATCAGCGGTAGCGAGAGGAGGGAGACACCCAGTTTGGGGGCGGGTGTTGGGATGGTTCCATCTCGATCATTAACTAACCCAGGAATGTAGCCAGTCCTAAAGTAAGGCGCCTATGCCACGCACACATCTGACCCAGTGATAAAAACATCACAACTTGTTTAGATTTGGATTTTGCGCGCATCGCACTCGATTCCAAGTCACCAAGAGACATAGTGCGGCGGCTCATGATGACCTATGCTTCTTGCGGCTGGCCCTTACTTTGTATCCATGTTCTTTAGTCCACAGAGACTTTCTGGCCGTTTCCAACCATCCCGCCCTCTTTCAGCGAACCTGCAGCACCTGGCGCGGCCCGCACGAGAGCTCTTGTGAAAAAAATAAGACGTGAAAGTGCGCACTTGCACACATCAACGCGCTCTTGATGAGTGAGCATGCAGGGGATCGTGAAGTTCAAAGCTTTTGTACAGCCGAAGCTGCACTTGGCGCCCGAATGTTCGTATGAAAAAGTAAGAAGAAAATTGCGCATTTGACACATCAGCGCGCACTTGATGGGTGAGCGTGCGGGGGATCAGGCTGTTCTTAGCCTCTTGCGACTCTGGCTTTTGGGATTGCGTAGTAGTTAGTTTTTTTCCCGGGCAGTGAAGGGGTTAACCCTTTCGTCGCCGCAATGCAACAACATAATGTCCAAATGCAAAAGGCATAGATCCTCATGAGCCCCCGCAGTCGCGGGGGCTCATGAGGATCTATGCCTCTTGCTGAAACCACTTTGTATCCGTGTTTTCGTCTCTTCTTTTTAGTAGATAGGGGATATTTTAGGTTGAATTTACAATGATTCAATAACACAATCTAGCTGTGTCCATTGGCAGCGATGTGGTTAAATCCATGAGGATCTATGTCTCTTGCTGAAGACATTTAGCATCTTTTTTTTTTTGAAGGTGAAAGAATTTACAATGATTTGAAAACAAAGTCTGCGTTCACTCAGTGGCAGTAAGGAGGTTTAACCCCGGCCATATCATACTGAGGTTAAAAGCTTCAAATTGGTACACTTTCTTTTGCATGTGGTTTTGCAAGCTACATTATAGTACTTACAGATAAGGATATAGACCAATAGGCGCCAAGCACCACCCTTGAACTATTTTAGTCATATTTATTTCACACACTGGTGTATTCCGAATGATAGGGTAAATACATATACAATGACGTGTGTACTTCTCAATCGATAACGATAAGGAAGGGTGATGCCCTCAAGCAACGTTATAGACTTGACCCTCCACAACAGCACCAGTCATGGGTAATAGGCCACCAGACTTTGTTTTGTTGAAGAGGCGATGCTGGAGGCAGACTTTCTGGTCAGGTCCGAACTATACCATCAAGCTACAGCTCCATAAGGGCGATTCCAATACGAATACGACCCAAACCCGATACAGCAATGCAATTTTAGTTCAACAACTGTGTCATGTTCGTTTCGAAATCGGATGCGATTTCGGTTTCGCATCGAATATATGGAAAGACACAATCATAATAACGACTTGCACGAACTTTTCTGTTTCAGACCCGCGGCTTCAGATTCGTATCGAATTTGCGCTTATGGAAAAGTAGCTTAAAGCTACGTTTCCATAAGCACGAATCCAATACGCAGGGTACGCGATAACCGGTAATTACGGGTTTGTGAACAGAGAATACCGAAAAAATTTTAAGCTGCCGGTTGCATCATTTTTTGTTTCGGACCCGCTTCGGATTCGGATCGGTTTCGTATCAGATTCGTGTTTATTGGTAGCCGCCTTTAGTGTTCAGAATTGTTTACTCTCTGAAGTATACAAAAGGTCTCTTGCAGACGGCACTTTGCATCCATGTTCTCTTGCTGCTGGAACTCTTTGGCGGCGTTGCGATAACAATGATTAAAAAACCCCAACATAATATGTGTCCACTGGCAAAAAAATAAGCTGAATCTAATAAGTGCGTCAGATTCGTGCATTCTCTTCGTCTACTTCTCATCTACGGGGGAGTGGGGGGGCCGGGGGGGGGGGGGGATTCGTCTATTCTAAAACGTCATGGGTGCTGATTTCAGACAGCGACCTTTTGCATGTGGTTTTGACTGGGAGATCCTGTTCCCAGAGTAACAGAAATGGATGGGGCAGGCTGAGCAAAAACGGCGGACAGATAACTCCGGGGTGGGGTGGGTGGTAGCGGATTACGGGAGTCACACCTTCGATAACACGACCGATATGTGTGCTGGTCTGTAATTTTGAACCTTACGGTTAAAGATGGAAGGTCCAAAAACACTGACCAGCCGCACACATGTAAGCACTTCACGAACCCACTGGTTTACATTCAGTTAAGTGTGCAGGGGCGGATCTAGGGGGCTCCAGGGGTTCCGGACCCCTCCCTCCCACGAATCCCCACCTCCAACCCCAAAATACTTTAAAGTACTATTTCACAGTGACTCCCCTTCCCATACTCCTTATATACTGATCAACAAAAGAAACGCGAAATTCGAGTGTATGTTGTATTTGTATGATAAATCCACGAAAATACAAGTTACACTATTTTTGATAGCCAGTGTACGAACAACAACTTGTAAGCATGCAGTCACCGTACTGTAGTAACCGTGTTACCCTCCCTGTGCACGAGGCACCCGTATTGGTCAGGACGCACGGCGTATGCTTTCCACGCACGTGCATACACTGCAGAGTGATGTTGGGTCATGAACTATGTTCAGCAATGCAAGTCAATAAAAAATCAGCAGTGCTACGCCTTCTGTCACTTTTGCCGTTGCCACATCAACCATGCCAAGACTTAGTGCTCCCCAACGAGAACGAGCTCTTGGGCGTTTGGAACCGGAGATCCACAAGCCGTGGCAATGGTCATTGGATGTCACATTTCGACCATTTACAGGCTGCAGCACCGCTATCATGCCAACGGTTCTTCTGGTGACGCTCCCCGAAGCGGACGACCACGTGTGACAAGACCGCCACATTTTCCGGGCTCACGTGCGAAATTGCTTTCAGCCGGCCGAGGAAACAGCAAGAGAAGTTATCAGCAACTATCAGGCACCCATCAGTGGCCAGACAGTGCAACGACGGCTAGAGGAGCATAATGTGCACAACCGCCGTCCAGCCCGTGGACCTGTTCTTACTGACCGTCATCGCCGTGCACGCCTACAGTGGTCACACGCTCATGTCGACTGGACCTGGCGACAGTGGCAGAACGTCCTGTTCACGGAGGAGAGCCATGCAGATGGGCGCATAAGAGTGTGGCGGAGAAGGGGTGAACGTTGATGGCTGTGTGCTGGAGAACAATGCCTGGGCGGGCCAAGCGTGATGATTTGGGGTGGGATTACCCTGAACTAGACAGTATGACCTGTGTTCTTCCGTGGACTTGTACCAGGTCGCGGAAATGGCATCACAGCTCAGCACTACATTGACCAAGTACTACACCCATATGTCCTGCCATTTTCTCAGGGACCCAGAAACTCCATCTTGCAGCAAGATAATGCGCGTACACACACTGCACGTATCACCCAGCACTTCTTGCAGCAGCACAACATCCCAGTCATGCCCTGGCCTGCCCTGAGCCCGGACCTCAATCCCATCAAACATCTCTAGGACCAACTGAAAAGGGAGGTCAATTCTGTACGTCCCAGACCAACGACAGCCGCAGAACTGGAGAATACCATTGTCCAGGCCGGGAACAACATCCCGAGGGCAGCTGTCAACCGCCTGATGCACTCTATGCGCCGACGCTGCCAAGCCGTCATCAACGCCAATGGGGGTCACACGCCATATTGACTTTGTGCTGTGCCATGCTTGCTCCAAATACAGAATAAACTTTCACACTGATTACGCTGGTGTCCATGATTTCATTCCTAAAATGTCGATAACATCCGTTGTATGGTTTGTCCGAAATCGACTTTCAAATGTTGGATTAAATGTGATTTGAAGGGTCTACTTCGAGTTTCTTTTGTTGATCAGTATATTATATGGCCAATATTTATAATCGGTTGAAGTTTTAAGGTGATGAAACACACACTTGCTCGTCGCCACTTCCGCCCCCTCCTCCCTCCGATTTTCGATCAGAGAAGTGAAAGTACATGAAATCCTCAAACACTCTCCCCCCCCCCCCCCCCCCACCCCGTTTTATAATCATCTTTCGGACAGTGGGAAGTAAGGTCTGCCATCTGCCTCAGGCTGAACGTACTAAACATAAATTTGGAACCACCACCCTCCCCAACCTCGGGAAGCAACTGATCCGCCCCTGGTGTAAAGCATCTCTGTGCCGCCCCAGTGCGCAAAGGTCCTCGGGCCCCACGACGGACTCAGTGGGTCCGCGCACGGCTGTGCGCGGGCCCACTGCGGCCGTCGCGGTCCCGATGACGTTTTGCTACTGGGGGCTAATATTTATAAGCGTCACATGATTAATGATACACGGATATATCTGGTGAGTGTATATTTAACCCATGTACTGCCGGTCGACGCAGACTGTGTTTTTGAAATCTTTGTAAATTCAACATCGAAAGATCCCCAGCCGTCAAAGGAACATGGACACAAAGTGATTTCAGCATGAGGTATAGATCCTCATGAGCCCCGGCAACTGCGGGGGGCTCAGGAGGATCTATACCTCTTGCAGTTGGACGGTGTCTACTTTTTCTCGGCGATCGGCTCCATGGCGGGTTTTGCTTGCTAAAATTCACCCACGAAACGGGTTACAAATGTTGTCTTGCGTTTCTGCTCTTCTCTGACAATCAGCGTGAGTAGGGTCACACAACAGATTTCCTACTGCCCTTGGCTCGTGTCAGCGGTACTCTCTCCGACGAAAAAAGGAGAAGAGCAGAAAAGACCCTCATTTTACAACTTTCAAACTTCGAAGTCTAATCTGGCCGTTTTGTCCAGCATTATTGTAAGACACAGTAAAAACATTTACAAAGAAGATATTGTTAACTATTAACCTCTTACTGTCTGAGGCAGATCCCTTCAATGTGGATCAGCAGACGAAGGTCAGAAGTGCATGATTAGCTGAAAGACACCTGCTCCACACCACCATGTGTAAATATTCTACAAGATGTCTTACAATAATGCCACGCAAAAGAGCTAACTTAACCCCTTCCCTGCCACTGTACGTACAGTTTTGTTTTTGAAATATTTGTCCATTCAACGACCAACAGCGAGAATCGTCCAAGAAACATGCATACAAATCGGTCTCAGCAGTCGCGGGGGTTCACGAGGATCTATGTCTCTTGCAGATGGATCGTGTTCACATTTTCTCGGCAGTCCAGGGGTTGACTTGTCTGAATGTCGTAAACCTTTCTTCTTCTCCTTTGTACGTAGGAGAGTTCCACCGACACGCGCGTTACCAGAGACATTCGAGCACCTCAGTGTATTGTGAAAACATGGGTAGGAAAGCCTCAGTTTGTGATAACATTGTCAAGCCGCTGTACCGGCCAATTATAGCAAAGAAAGCCCGCCCTGGTGCAAATCGCTTGAACACCCACGAGAACAATGAGCAATACAACATTATTTTCTAACGGTAAAAGTGTTTGGTTAAAGGATCAGTTCTCAAACTTCTACACCGTCTACATAAAAGACATACATGCAAATAAACAAACGCTTAAACAATGGTAAAGCAAGCTCGCGCGCGCGCGCGCGCGCGCGCGAGAGAGAGAGAGAGAGAGAGAGAGAGAGAGAGAGAGAGAGAGAGAGAGAGAGAGAGAGAGAGAGAGAGAGAGAGAGAGAGTCAACAAATATTCATTTTACAACGGTGAATATATTAACTCAGTTAGAGATTATGCAATCAAAGTTTTCGTACCTGCCGTTGCTACAACTACGACTAAGTACAAAAATATACATAAAACAGGGGCATCAAAGCACAGTGACACAAAATACACAGTCCTCTAAACACAAACAAACGCATGAACGCACAAACACAAACAAACGCATGCACGCACAAACGCACTCGCGCGTGCGCGCGCGCACACAACACACACACACACACACACACACACACACACATAATTATACACACGCGTTCATACACATGATTGTTAGACTGAATGTCACATGGTACGGTTTGCGCTAATCTTCCCTACGTCACACCACCAGTCACTTTAGCGCAAACCGTACCATGTGACCGTGATATAAAAAACCATGTAGCGAAAAATGGCGGACGTTTTGTAGCGCTCTCGATGACGCATCTTGGATGCCAGTTTTGTTCTATAAACGATCGCCAAACGTTCTAAAGTACAAAGTTACTTACTTACTCAGTCATGTCTGGCGTGATCCAGGTCGCAAGATGTCTTCTTGATTTCTTTTACGAAAATAGTGGAGGAATGAAAACAAATACGTTTTTGGTCGGAGGGGTTCGCTGCACGGACCCTTGTAGGCCTTCGGGAGGTCAAAGGAATCATTGTACCCCTCAGGCCTTCGGTGTACAATAATTCCTTTGACCTCCCTCAGGCCTACAAAGGTCCGTGTAGGGAACCCCTCCGACCAATAACTTATATATATATATATATATAATTTTTCAGAAAATTCTGAGAATGCTCTTGCTGTGCTAACACGCCATGGAATTCCAGGCTGGTAAGCTTGCATTGTGCCATCAGCTGCCCTTTTTATGACTGCATCGCTCACGAGATCTAGAAAGGAAGGGTAGTGGGAGAAAAGGAATGACAGACCTATCTTTTTGAGCCTTCCACTGAACACCTACTGCTTAGGGACTACCCCCAGGCGCCCCGCAACCCGCTAGAGAATATCCAGTCCTATCCCCCCCCCCCCCCCCGAGAGGGGAGGCTAGTGCATGAATATTCCCAAACAGATCTTGGTTCGCCCCAAGAGGGGGGGGGGGGGGGGGCTCTTCGGGTAGGCATACGGCGTGACTTGAATTCATTCATTCATTAGCGCCATTTTTTTTTTTTGTCCCTCTGGCACTGTACTGTGATCGGGGACTAGCTGTTACGATCTCTAGTTAACAAGACACTACATATACAAGAAGATCAAGTGTTTAAAACTGAAGTTAAAAATTATTATTCTCTCATAGAGTTGGATTTGGTCTCTCACCCAAAAAACCTCGGTCGAGTTACATACAACATATACTCTACTTTATTACAGAAAAACTGTTAAAATGAGATTAAGATTTTAGGACCACTTGATAAGAATCCAAAACGTTAAAATTATTAAAACTATATACATACCACGGTCAGGATAAAGACCAAGACAAAAGTGGATCAGGGCCAGCAATACTCATCACTTTACTAAGTTATGATTGATTGATTGTACATTGCTTAACGTCCCGACAGCAACAAGGCTTTCTCAGGACGTGCCTGCACTGCTTGTGAAAAAAACTAAACAGAACATTGAATGTATGTCGCTAGCCGGTCAAATACGTTAAATAAACCTAACACATGGGTCCTAAATAAAGCTAAGACCATTTAGCAACACACATCCAATATCAAGAGCTACAGGCAGTGCAGACAGTAGGGAGAGTTTTAAAAAGGCAAATACAGGTGAATGGACAAAGGGTAGACAGAAACACATGCCCCAGAATAGAGAGAAAAACCCACCCTGCGGGGCTGACCAGGGTGACCCTGGGAACTAAAAAATACCTAACCCCACCCAAGTCCCCCAGGGCAGACCCGGGTGGGGGACTTTACTAAGTTAGATTTATTATTTATTATTTATATTAATTCAGTAAAAACAGAGAGATTCAGAATATCTGCTATTTTGGCAATAGTGTCAACATCGGCGGTTTCAAGTATAGCCTGAAGAGACAAGGCTCCCGGATACACGGTTCTAAGATCTGCACACTCGGCGGCGAAAGCCACACACTCCAAGACCGCATGGTCAGGGGTGAAGCCCTCGCCGCAGAGACATGACGAGCGAGCCAGTCTGGCACGCCAGCCCCCTGTGCAGATTCTATTAATTACCCCGTCTACGAAGGGCAGTTTTTAAATAGCGTGGTTTTTCTTAATTCTATAGGCAAGGACGCCCGGAAAATCTCTGGCCAACAATAGGTTATTTTCGTTATTGATCTCAGTTATTATTTTATTAACTTTATTTTTAACTTCTTGGATAGTATGTGAGAGCCGCACCGGCTGGGCGCCCGGCGCGCCGGACGCACCAGCCCGGGCGGCCGTATCAGCAGCCTCATTACCAAGGATACCGACATGGGCGGGGACCCACTGGAGAGCGACACTGATCCCTCTAGCACTGAGTTGATTGATGTATAAAGTTATCTCTAATACGATATCGGTCTGCCAGATTGGTCATAATGTTGTAAACTCTGCAACGCTGATTTAGAATCAGTGCAGATTAGATATTGGTACATCTGCAGCGGCAGGGTCAGCACGTGATCAAGGGCCATTAGAATGGCCACCAGCTCTACCGTGCAAATGGCCCAGCCGCTACCCAGACTATAACTGATAGTTTTAGATAAGGACGGGATAAACACACCGCTCCCTGCATCACCGGCATCGTTTATAGATCCATCGGTATATGCAGTGAGCGAGTGCGAATACTGGGTTTCCAAAAACTCCAGTCACTAGTCTCTGGAGATTTGGGTCACTTTTCTTGTTGATATTAGGTATATCTGTAGTAATTGTGGCCGCGAGGAGAGTCCAAGGTGGATAAGGAGAAAGCGGAGCCGATTTAATTGTCTGGGGAGCCACAGCGGCCCTGTCATGGACCTTGCGAACCAGTGAGGTTAAAGACGGCTGAATTTTTCGTTTTTGTATGGCATGGATGGCTAGTTCCAGTCGATCCATGTTAATTTCATTGTAAAAAGTTTCCTGGGCGTTATTAGAGATATTAAATATACGATTGATGTAGTTGGCACAAAAATTCAAACGATATTGTTCCAGAGGAAGCACCTTGGTGAGGGCATAGACCGCTTTAGTTGATGTAAAATCTGGCACTTTAGCGATCTCATTTCTGCGGATTCCAGCATTTTAAGTACTCGTTTAGATGCCGAAAGGAAACATTCCGCTCCGTAGTTGAGATTAGAACGCACCAGTGCATGATGGAGGTGCAAGAGTAATTTGGTGCTTCTGCCCCACACCTCATGCTTAAGTAATCTAATTATGTTTACGGCTTTATTTGCTCTACAGATAAGGCTATTTATATGTGGTGTCCAGTTTAAAGTGGACGTGAATAATACGCCCAGGAATTTGATTTGAGTTAGCGGGGTAATCAGATGTTTAATGCCAAAATTGCTTAAAGATATTGGAATGCTAAACTTAGCCTTCCTAGTACTGAAAATTATTAATTGTGTTTTTTCCGGAGCCAACTCAAATCCGTTATTTTCTAAATATTTCTGTACTAAATCAATAACCTTCTGAAATTTCATAGTTTTTTCACGAGATATTTCCCTCTCATGGGAATTTACAATTTTAACCGGTTTCCATATAGCTATGTCATCGGCGTACTGAGATATTTGTAAAGAATTATTAGTGTATTTATCTAATTTAGCTTTAAGATAAACCGGGAGATCCGCCATCATAATGTTAAATAAGGTAGGAGCTAGACAGGTACCTTGAGGTACTCCACAATCAGTTTTGTATGTTTTTGAGAGGGCCTGCCCGTGTTTGACCTGGAAGGTTCGTTGTAAAAACTTTTTAAGATAACTTGAATTCATTTTATTCATTTTAATGTCCCTCTGGCACTAAGAGTGATCGGGGACTAAAGATAACTTGAATTTTTTTCATTTTATTCATTTTAATGTCCCTCTGGCACTAAGAGTGATCGGGGAATAACTTGAAATTGCAATCACAACGCATGTACAAGAAGCCGCCTCCAGACTTTACTGGTAGCACCACTAGCACAGCGCGGATTGCATCCCTAAAGCTTTATGAGGTGTTGCAGTGGAAGAAGACAGACTAATTTTGAAAAGGCAACACCTAGGCAATTTTGTGGTGCAATTATTCTTTACTAATAACAAAGGCGTCACCCAAAGCCAAAAAAATGCACTCAATCAGAATAGTTTCAAGGGACATAATTTTTCAGTAAATTCTGAGAATGCTCTTGCTGTGCTAACGCCATGGAATTCTATGCAAGCTTACCAGAAACTTAACCTCAGGGAACAAACAAACAAACAAACAAATGAGCGAAGGTACGAACAAACAAACAAACAAACACACAAACAATCACAAAACATTAACAACAAAAAGTAGAATAACAACAACAATCAACCGCAATTAGGCAGATCTCTTTTGCACACGATCATCCAGAACCATTTATTGTGCGTCAGAACGAGTAACTGAGAACGGCCACAAAAAACAATCGCTCATTCACTCTCGCCCCACCCGCAAAAGGCAAAGATCTCCATGAGCCCATGCATAGCACAGGTTCATGAGAATCTATGCATCTTGCTGCCAGAAACCGAAAACCAGTTACATCTATGTAAAAATGACAGTATTGTGGATTTAACCTCTTGGCCGGCGGTCGACGCAGACTTTGTTTATGAATTCCTCCAACACGGCAAAGAGCCCTAACCGCCCGTCTCAGGAACATGCATTCAAAGAGTGGCGCGCAAGAGGCATAGATCCTCATGAGCCCCCGCAACTGTGGGGCTCATGAGGATCTATGCCTCTTGCAGTCGGATCCAGAGTTAACCTTTTCTCGGCAGTCAAACGGGTTAAGCCAAAAAACTGACAATGGAACCGGGCCCCAAGATTTGCGGTATATGCGCCGAATGGTACAGTTATTGGCGTTATGCCATGTGCCAAGAAAAATACTGGTGCGTCGAACGATAAGCAGGTAAAAAAAAGGACTTTTTTTCTGTCTGGGAGGACTGTTATAAACATCAAGACTCGCGCAGCGAACGGCAAAATGTCTGCCAGACACATAGATCGTCATGCGTCTAAGTCGACAGATTAAGGCGGCTTCTGTGTATAATCACGGAAGACCTTGTTGGACAAATTATGTCGTGTTCATCTCATAACAGCAAACGTCAGACATTTGCCAAACACACAGAACTTAACACATTGGAGACGTTCCTGCATCCGGATACGCGACTTTATGCCGCGTATCCGGATGCGGCACGTCTCGAATGATTTAATGCGTCTCAGCAGGTTGTGGCAACTCATTATTATCAATGATTTGTTTGTCTCTTTGTATGTTTGTGTTCCTCATACAGAGAAGGTCAGTTCTAGATGTTTCGTCTACGACGGACGTGGAAAAAACATATGCCCCTGGGACTAAAAAAGAACAAGAAAGCAAAGCGTGCGTTCCAAAACCTTAGATCAAGCACCTAACCACTCAGCCCTGATATGATATACTAGAGCAGGAGAGAGATCGACAATGATGGTTCAAGAGAGATGCCAGAATAGTTTGGCGTCTCAAGGTGCCAGGCTATTCTGGCACCACCCTTGAACTAACATGATCGATCTATTTTCTTATGCGTAGGCGTCAAGATATTCTGTGTGTCTTGCAGATGGATAGCGTTGGCTCAAGAAACGTTCGGCTAAGTGCTCTTGTACTTACAGATGGTTCAGGAAAACAATACGTCCACAAATGAGTTCTGGATACTGACAGGAAAGATTTCCAGTTTGTCACATAATTTTGTGCTGCTGAAACTGTATCAGTTTGATGACTGACCGTTTGCGAACTTACACAATTTGCGAATTTCAGTACACAGTTTGAGAATGTCAATACAAAAGCTGCGAATTTCAAATACACACGTTCCTTGGACGAATGAAATTCTTTGATGTTGACATAACAAAGATTTCAGAAGCACAGACAATCTACGTCAGGCGGCAGGGAAGAGGTTAAGGCATTCGCGGACAGCCGCATCCGGATGCGCGGCATAAGCCGCGCACCCGGATGCGGCTGGCCGCGAATGAGTTAACCCCTTCATTGCCAGTGATCCTGAATTTCGCGTCTGAAACCAGTGCCCTGGCGACAATTATCGTGAAGACCGCACATGTAAATGAAACGAAAAATAGGCATAGAGAACATAGGACTAACAAGAGACACACATGCTCATGAGCCTCCGCGACTGCGGGGGCTCATGAGGATTTATGCCACTTGCGTTCGACAAGCCCCGGCAGTGAAGGGGTTAATAGAAACACAATCAGCGCTCATCTACGTGTAGTATTATACTTTATAGGCTTATTTTTCAGTTCTTACAGCAAGAGCTGACTGACGCCAGCTCCAAACACTGACTGTCTGGGTTTGTATACAAACTCAAGCCTGTCTCTATATCAGTATTATGCACTGCATTCTCTAGCGCTCCTTATAGACACAGGTCGAGAAAAGATTCAAGATATTTATTGTCCCAAAAGGTATATTCTTTTTACAGCTCAGAGCTAATAAAAAAAGGTAAAAGGATTAGGAGGAAACAGAATCTAAAATGAGAGAGAGAGAGAAAAAAAAAAGCGTTTTCACGATTACAGACTCAATGTGATGTACACTATTGATATTTTATGTTCACTATTTTTCGTCCACGAAAAGAGAAATACTCTAGCCTATACATTCATGCACATCGTGAGTGCAACGTATTTTTTTTTTTCACGACACAAGCACGTGTCGATCGACGAAAGAAAAATGTCAGCTGTTTCAAATACCGCGATCTGTCAGTGAAACCCAATTGATACTATAAAATCGTTTCCACCACTCCTCACACACGGCTAAACGTCCCTCTCTCTAGAAGCCTGGTCAAAGATTGTAGAGGTAGCCTCTATGGCCTGGTACAGCAGTACACTTACACCATAGGTCAGTGGCCTACTATGATTAATGCGACTCTCAACCCCGGCAACTACCTTTGACACGCAGCAACTATGTACCCGTTGCAGGAGATGGATCGACCATGGTAGTTCAAGGGTGGTAACTGAATAGCTTGGGGCGGAGTAGGCGCCGGGGGACCAAGCTATTCTGGCACCACCCTTGAACTACCACCACTCGTCCACCCCTGAACTATCATGGTCGATCTGTCTTCTGCACAGTAACGTTAACTTTGAGAGGGCGACTCCTAAAATGTGGGGATTTTTTACATTAGATCTAAATGTGTTAAACCTTTGGCTGTCGGTAGCGCTGTTCGTCGCGCTGATTCCTAAGGAATCATCGCGACAAAAAGCACTACCGAAAGCCAAAGGGTTAACTCGACGCTTGAGAAGTCAGCGCCGCTGTCAAGAATCTTATACAAGAGCGCGATTGTACCATATCTCTATGAAGTCAACAACAAGAAGGGAACGTATAACCTGGCAATTGACATCACGGACATAGCAGCTTAGACACTAACACGTCTAACCGAAACTCATCGATAAACAGGAAGCATATCTGCCCCGAATCAACCCCTTCACTGCCGGAAAATGCACCCCCCCCCCCCCCCACCAACTGCATGAGACAAAGAACCTCATGCCTCTTAAGCATCTATGCCTCTTGCTGAAACCACTTGGTACCCGCCATTCCCTTTGACAGGCTGGGAGGTCGTTGGAGAAACAATGATTTCAAAAACGCAGTGGCTGCGACCACTGGCAGTGAAGGAGATAACAGTTTCACAGGCCAGTAGAAAATGAAAAATTCAGAAAACCCGCTGCATATCCTCATGAGCCCATGAGATCGCAGGCCGGGTCTCCTTAGACATTATGTCTTCGACTGGCCAGAAGTCATCTTACTTTACATCTGCGGTTTGATGTATTTATTCATCCGCGGTTAACGATACGCAAAACTAGGTGCTGCGTCCATACTGTACGATTGTTACAAGGAGCTCACATCTCGAAATGATCCGCGGTGCCGCGGAATAAGCTATACTAAACGACCCCTCTGTACAGCTCACGCTGTCCTCGCTATCAGCTTGCACAGCCTGCTTTTTCTGACCTGATTACGAATAACACTCATCGTATACATCATGGCCTCTTGTCAATCCAGTTTACATCCGTGTTCATTATGGCGAAAAGGTCGCTGATAAGGCTTTCCGTCTTTGTCTGTCTGTCCACCGCTGGACAAGAGCGTCCATTGTGCGCACCTGGTCAAGAGGCGGGCACATAGGGGATGTAACTCTTTTTGCTCTTTATCATTAATTCCCAGCCACATACTCTACAATCACACTGGTTGTCTCCCTCGATTCGCTACCGCCTTTGGCGTAGCGAATCGAGGGAGACCAGTGTGGACCCACAGTCGCAATCGCCACAAATTTCGGAACAATCATGACAACCGTCAATGAAAGCAAAGCATTCAGTTACGACGCACTACAGTCAAATACGCATCGACCACGAAAGTTCAAGGGTAGTGCATAAACAAAACTGAGTTAGAAATGAATCGTCGTAGCAAGCAATCTGCCAAAGTTTAGCTTTTGGAAATGAAAGAAGGAAGCAGTTACACTTATCCATGTACTTGCGTTTGTTAACAAGGAAGGACCGGTGATATGACGGGTTTCATTTCCGGACATAGTCAGGCATTTGTTGGCAAATTCTCCTATTTGAAAATCAGTCTGTTCGGCTGATTATTCTATTTTTAGTCTATATAGTATAGTCCACCCACCTACCCATCTATCCATGCATGCATGCATCAATGCATCCACCCACTCACCCACTCACCCATCCATGCATCCACCCATCAATGCATCCATCCACCCACTTACCCAACCATCCAGCCACCAATCCATCCAAGTTTTAAACGTAGCACACGACTGTGCCCCCCCCCCCCACCTCCTTTCCCACACAGACCCCCTCCATCCTCCCCCCCCCCCCCCTTCACCGGGCAAGTAAACACGGACTGAGTAACTAGCCTGCCTCACATCCACAACAAATTTGCATCCAGCGACTCGATCTTATCATCTAACGTTTTCCAGGTGTAGTCCGAACTTGTTTATGACACTTCTCCAGCTCTCTCGAAACGCATCTGCAGGGGAGGAAGAGATCCTCATGAGCCCAGGCAGGCATGAGGAAATATGCGTCTTGGCGAGGCTCATGAGGATCTATGCCTGTTGCTGACCCAATCTATCTAGTCACGCCATTTACGCTCGTGTTACAGGCTAAAGTGCCGGACGTCTCTGTCCTAAACATTTCCACGCAGATAAATAAACAGTTTGGACAGAAACCTGGTGCAGGCGATACGTAATACCTGTTCTGTCGACGTTGATATCTTAACCCTTTTCATCCTGACACACCTTTGCTTGAAATAAATTCGACTATGATAGTTCAAGGGTGGTGCCAGAACAGCTTGGCGCCTGAGGCGCCAAGCTATTCTGGCACCACCCTTGAACTAAAATGGTGGATCTATCTCGTAATCTGCAATAGGGCCTTCCTAGGACCGTACAGCAAAATTTAAAAATGCAACCTCATGATGTAACGGGTTAAACGTCGCACCATTCTAAGCCCTTCTACTTTCAGCACGTGCTATCGGAAGATGTTGACTTGACCTAGCTAAATGTCGAGAGCATTTTCTGCACGTCGACACCTCCACCCTCCCCCCCCCCCCAACCCCCCCAAATAAAAATAAAAAATAAAAAGAAAGAAAGAAAGAAAGAAAGAAATTTAAGTTATTTTTGTGGGTTTCCTAATTTTTTAACACCACAGAGGTGATTTTTAAACAGTCTGACAGTTTAATGTGAGTTTACCCCCTCAATGACAGCCGACACGCCGCAGATAATGTTTGTGCTATCTCCGTTAATTCAACGTCAGCGCGCATTAAGGCCCCGCCACACATGCCGGTTGTGCCCCGATTTTGAAGATGATTCCGATCCGATTGCGATCGGATGACGTCATATATCCGATCCGATCCCAATCGGCTGCGAATCGGGTGTCTAGAACCTGCTCTATTTTTCCGATCCGAATCGGCCCCGATTGTAAGCTTCAACCAATCAAAGCGCGTCTCGCAAAGCATGTCGTTTCAGTTTGAAAATGGCGGAAGATCAGTATCACCTTCGTTGCCGATGTTTCGCCCGCCTCTTCCCGATTATGATGCAAAACTGCTGATAATGCAAGCACATCATCATCACTGTCAAAACCAGCAGCCATTTCGCTCTGACTGGTACGACCTTGATGTTCGATTCAAACCGGTCGGCTAAAACTGAAAAAGTCGGGGAATGTGTGGCAGTGCACCATAGAGCGTATATAATAGGGAGTGGCGGTTCTAGCCTCGCAGCGTGCGGCGTCGCGTAGGCAGCGGCCGCCATCTTGAGAGTTCCGACGCCAGCGTTTCTGGCACTAGGCGGCAGAGACAGTTCACGTTTGCATTCACATATAATGACGGGCTGGATCTCATTAACGCATCGAAGCTTGACATGTACAGAAGATAGATCGACAATGATGGTTCAAGGGTAGTGCCAGAATAGTTTAGCCCCTAAAGTGATCACGACCACATACTGACGTGAAAAGTAGTGCCAGAATGCTCTACCGCCTACCACTATTTTAAGGGCTGTGCCAAAATAGCACGACACTTAGAGTGATCGCGACCATATTCAAGAGTGCCAGTGGTATCAGAATAGCTTAGCGCCTACCATGATAGTTCAAGTGTGATAGCAACATAGCTTTGGCGCCTCAGTAGTGATAATCAAGAGTGGCGCCAGAATAGCTTCAGTGGCACCTAGAAGGATCGACCATGTTCAAGGGTGGTTCCAGAATAGCTCAGCGCCAAACCATGATAGTTCATAGGTGGTGCCAGAATACCTAAGCTCCTAAATGCACAAACTGTAATGGGCTAGCCTATGTCCCACCAGTACAAAAATAAAGTCTTCGGTGTACAGCTCCCCAGTGCTGTTCTGACATCACCATTGAACATTTTGTATTGTTTAGTCGGCTAAAAATACCATACTTTCATGGTATAAATTGAAAATGTTCGCGTGTCATACCGTTCTATCTGTTCATAAAGATAGGTATTAGTGTGTAAATCCTTACGGAAGTCACTGAAACACTGACAGTGAATGTCAGATTCTTTTTACATTATTTACAGAGTTCGGCACGAAAGACTCAGAAAGCGTCTGCATAATAAAATAATCAGCTCCATTTTCAGAGTTCATGTTCCGGCGTCGGTTTGTCTGTCAGTATTTCTGCCTCTTCTGTCTGTCTATCAGTCAGTGTCTTTGCCTCTTGTGGCTGTCTGTTTCAGCCTCTGTCTGTGTTTCTGTTTATTCTGCCTCTGTCATTTTGGCTGGTGCAGTGATAATCACGTGATTATTAGTATTCTAAAGATAAAGAGCATGTTAGTTACTACACGTCCGAAACACCAGCATGGCCTACCACCTTTAACACTCTCCTTATATAGCCTGCCTGTAGAACAAGTAACTAGGCATCGCTTATTAGTAGGCGTTATAGTGGACAACCAATTAAGCTGGAAACCGCATACCGACTCTGTATGCAAAACAATCTCCAAAAATCTATTTCTGTTATCAAAACTACGCCATATAGTTAATACGATATCCGTTAACTCTTTTCCATGCACATATTAAAACGCATTGTGACTACAGTTCTACCGTCTGGGATGGATGCAGCGAAGTTCACATGAAAAAAGTTAATTCCTAGTATCGTCGGGGCATTAAATTATTACTTCCCGGTCATACTTCGACTGACGAAAAATTAAAATCTCTCAAGTTGCTAACACTGAATAAACAGTTTGAATTTAATCGCTGTGTTCTACTGCACAAGATCATGCACGGAAAAGCCCCACCCTATCTAAAAACTCTATTTTCCGACAATAATAGGAAAAACACGAGAAATAGTTCGAGCCACCTTCCAAAAATTAGATTAGACATCTGTAAAACCAGCCTTTCCTTTTCAGGTGCTAAAGTGTGGAATATTTTACCTCCACACCTGAAATCATTTGTAAGATTAACGTCTTCAAAGATCGCCTCCATAAATATTTACTTCAGAAGTAACAGTATGTTCGGCTCCCTTATGCTACTATTCGTATAGTTAGTGACAAGTTTCCTATTACCTAATAATCTTCTACTGTTGCTGCAGAATATGTAATAGTTCGATTGTCTGCATTAACATGTCAGGTTCATACTTGTACATATGTGACCCGCCACCACAAAATGAGTCTTAAGTCACTTTTTAGACATTTTGAGATATTGATATCAGCAGAAACTAGAAAGAAAAACCCTTTTCAATGGTGCCAATAACATGTGAATCAGACGATTGGTCACTGAGATATGGTTTATAGAAACTGGGGACCACGCCACCCGACAATTTTCAAAATGAGTCTAAAGTCACTTTTTGGACATATTGAGATATTGATATCAGCAGAAACTAGAAAGAAAACCCTTTTTAATGGTGCGAATAACATGTGAATCGGACGATTGGTCACCGAGTTATGTTTTTTAGAAACTGGGGATCCCGCACATTCCACCCGACAATTTTCACCAATAGCGGGAAATCGGGTCAGGGACATTACGACTCATTTCGTGGTGGCGGGTCACATATATATTTTTTAATTTTTCATTTTTTAATTTTTATTTATTTATTTTTCATTTTATTTTAATTTTTTTCTGAGGGTGGGATGGGGGGGGGGGGGGGGGCGGGGGGGGGGGGGGGGGAATGGGTCTTTTTACTTATATATGTTTTATCTTTTGCTGTATCGTCTGGTGTATTTTTGTATGTGTAGAGTAGCAGGGCAGTTTGGAAGATAACTATTTATCCTGAATAAAAACGTTCCATCATCATCTGTCTGTCTGTCTCTCTTTCTCTCCGGCTCTCTCTCTCTCTCTGTGCGTGTGTGTGTATGTGTGTGTGTATGTGTGTGTGTATGTGTGTGTGCGTGTGTGTGTGATGGCGGGTGTGTGTGTGTGATGGCGGGTGTGTGGGTGTCAGTCCGGGAGTGTTATGCAGTCGGTGTGCGTGCAGGAAGAAGGCAGTCCTAAGAACTTATGTTTTTCATTTCATCCACAGTATGCACATAGTGTATATGTTAACAGTCACGTAGGGACACAGAGGTGTAAAAACAGGGAACTAAAGATGCGACTGATTTCCATAAGCGACTGGCATCCGGCTGCCGAGCCAAATGGATCGACCAAGCAGAGTAGAGAGCAGAGCAATACTTTTGGCGCGATTCCTTAGAAATATGGCACCAAGATAACATTCAAAAACTTTAGTGGATCTTCCGCAAGCATAGCGCAGTCATAGTCCTGTCTAAACTTACGTGAAGTAAGATCAGTAACCGGTTGCCGTGCGGGCCGCCGTAAGGAAACACTGAAACGCTTTTAGACCACTTGGTTAGTTTATAATGTGTGTATTATTTTGGAAATGCACGCCAAGTACAAGTCTGTACAGTTCACACGCCTGGCATTCCATTATCCTTATCTCTGACAGGTGTTAAAAGGCAGCAGTATATACAGGCTATAGCATAAACACAGTGCGGAGGTAGCGGTTAGTGGAACCCATAAGTGCCAGATAGCCTCTCCCTATATATACGCTCTATGCAGTGCACACGTTTTTGCTGTCCGGTCCGATCACACTCCGATTCGAAACTGCTCAAGAATCGGCCTCAAAATCGGGCATGTGTGGCGGGGCCTTTAGCTGTCTCAGAACTTGGATTCAATATGGTCAGCATTGAAGAGGCAGGGCATTTGAAAGGGTTCATGAGGATCTATGTCTCTTGCAGTTGGATCGTGCTCACTTTATCTCGGCAGTCAAGGGGTTAAACAAATTATGCAAAGTGTACCGAGCGGTCAGGCCAAGATAGCGTACACACAAAATTGATATTCGGCGTCATGTAACCTTTTCCCAACCAGCCGCTGGAAATAACATAGCAGACATCACTGCCGGTTCACGCAAGGGTCACACAAACATAAATCAGGGACTAACAAGAGACATAGATCCTCATGAGCCCCCGCGTAAGTTGGGGCTCATGAGGATCTATGACTGACCTCTTGCGTCCGGGTGTTGTTAGCTGTTTTCCGGCAGTTGAATGGTTAACCATGGGCGTAATCTGTTAGCTTAGAAGTAAACGAACACAGCGGCCTCTATAATCAGGCGGCTCGATGGGGGTGGAGGGGGGGGGGGAGGGGGTTAGGGTGTAGGGGGTTAATTGGAAACATCGGTCGGAAACAATGTTGCTTATCAATCATGTAATTAGGTCAGTAGAACGTGCGCCTCGGAATTTACTCGACATGTAACAGAAGAAATAAGACATGTTGTATGTTCCACGATTCAAGTGAGACCCGCAGGCAAGGCGTTTGATCGCGAACTAACTTCTATGCGAGGAATTGAATTATTTCACTCAGTTTTGTGCTACATCAGATCATCAGTTTGACTGACTGTGTATAATTAATTGATCTGGCTTAGCTTAACGCAATTTTCGCCATGGACCGGCAATATACGTTTCTGAAGTCACTGTTAATTCGAAGACAAAGACTCCTAGACGTACACGCCACATGGATATAAAATGATGTCCGCAAGAGGCATAGATCCTCATGAGCCCCCGCGACAGCGGGGGCTCCTGAGGATCTACGCCTCTTGCAGTTGGATGTTAGTCACTGTGGCCCAGCAGTAAATGGGTTAAACTAGGGCAGACAAATGTAAATTTATTGTCGGAACAATCCCCAAGCGTTGATGGTTAGATGGTTAGACGAACGGAACACGTATAACTAACTGTATTCGCCTTATTGCTAGGACTTTGAATGCATTAAAATTTGGATTCGATAATTTCAGGCAACAAAAGCAACTCACCGCCTGGCTTCACAACATCTGCCTTAGCCGGTGCGCCATCTGCAACACACGAAAAGAAAATCCATAAACAGACGAAAGTAATGAAGTGAGAAAGCATACAGCAACACTGCGCGTTTCGAATACTAGTGTATGGGGAGGAATACAAATGTACAATGCACGAGAGTACAATCTATGGAACACGCACAGAGTTTGTGTGTGTGTGTGTGTGTGTGTGTGTGTGTTAGTGTGTGTGTGCGCGCGCGTGCGTGCGTGTGCACTCTCTCTCTCTCCCTCTCTCACACACACGCGTGTGCGTGTATTTTCATATTTTCATGTGTTTTTCTTTTCTTCTCGTCAGCAATGTACCCCTGCTCCATCTTTTCCCCTTAAATTATTTTCGTAGTTGTAGCAACGGCAGGTGCGAAAAATGACTTGTTTTTGACTATGCTAATACCTTTACCTTTGAAACACACACACACACACACACACACACACACACACACACACACACACACACACACACATGGAGACAAAAGCCTCAGAGTGGGTTACCTACCATTTTGTGTGAAAATGGGTTCCCATATTTTTATTTATTCTAGGGCTCTGGAGTTGATGTGAATGTTTAGAACTCACCTTATAACCAAGCTCTACAACTTAAAATAAATAGACATTTTCTAGGAGCCACTGGATGGAGAAAAAAAAATGGGTTTCTACCAATAAAGGGGGTGCCTCTCACACAAAAACTCGCATTACAGTCAAAATGGGTGTCTTCTTTAAATCATTCATTTTAGCATGGACTGTTTTAATAAAATTAGGCGTCTGTAATAGGTAAAGTTCACGGAATATTTGATGCTTCTTTTCCACATTTATTTGATTGTTGTCATTCTTTTTTCAACTTAATGTGTATTCCTTTTTTTTTCCTGCATTAAAATTGTCAAGCACAATGACACAACACACAGTTGGGTGGGGTTGTGGGGGGGAGGGTGGGGTGGAGGGGGGGGGGTCTTCACTTTTGGTTTTATAGAGCTGCTGAATGCTCTCATATGAATGAAAGATTTTCATTATCAGTGGAATCAGTAGGTCATTTCAGAGGTGCGAACCGAGTTGCACGTCAAACCACTCACAAATATACATTTGGAGTGCACCAGATGGATCCAGTTGGCCAAGTCCCATGTGGACAGCGAAGACTGAGAAACAATCACGGCGTTTATGGCACGGTACAAGGTTTAAAACTAAGAAACTGTTGTTTTTAGAAGCGTGTCGGGCAAAAGTTTTATTAAAACTGTTTTAAAACTTCTTTAACTCAACTTTTGTTAATGTTAAAAGTGTTTTAATTTACAAGCGTGTCGTAACTGTTATGCATCTATTCCAAGATATAGTGCTGGATATTTTTCCCATTGTCGCCTTCTCTCTTCGCTCAACACTCGACTTTCCAGTCCTTCCCTCAAAGGGACAACATTCACACAAACAATACTTTACTATTACACCTTTTGGCAACATTAGGTTTCTTTCTCTGACCTAGCATTACATCCGAAAATGGCCCATCCAAGCCTGCACTCTTTTTACTGCACTAAACGACCGACTGCAGCAGACGACGCACGTAACGATGCTGACTGTGTGACGTCATTTGTATTCAATCAATTTGTGCATACAATCCAAGAGGAGATGCAGCCAAAAAACGAAAGCATTCATAACACCGACAAACCCATAAACAAAGCAACTGGTTGAACCAAAAGGTCGGGCAGGACACAAGACAACAGCAGTGTCCCCCGAAGTGCACGGCCTATCTCACACTGCGCACTCATACGATCACTTCACTCCATAGCAAGTTGCTGGCGCACAAATACTGACATTGCCCAAGTCACTGGCGCACAAAAATATTGCTCTCAAATTTGCCACTAGACATGACCTCGCACCACATCCCCCCGGAAGCACAACACAACTCAACACTTTTTTTTTTTTTTTTTACAAAACAACCACACCCTCAAATAACAAACCTCATTTTGCAGCAACATACACAATTTACTCTCTCACACAACTACAATACCCCCCCCCCCCCCCCCCACTACCTTTCGTATCTCTCCGTTTCACTTCGGCTCACCGATGAAGTCGACCAATCAGGTATTAAGTTATTTATAGCTGAGAAGGGTGATGTCGCACACACACCCCCATTTTAGGGGTTTTGCGCGTGCACACACACACACACACCACACACACACACACACACACACACACACGCTGCTGGGACAAGTTCAAACACACTAGCAGAGAGTCTCTTAAACACAAAAGTGCATGTAAAAACGCCAAAATGAGAAAAACGTTTTTTTAAAAAAAATATTTGTTATGACTTTTTACTGATTAACAATGCAGAAACAACCCTCAGAAAAAATGGGTGTCTGACTTGGGCACCCAGAATTTTACACACACACATTTTCCATAAGGGTGGTGAAGACAGTCACCCATTTTAGGGCTTTTGTGCACACACACACACACACACACACACACACACACACACACACACACACACACACACACACACACACACACACACATGCGTTATTCAATCGAAGTTACCGCGCTGTGGCGAACAGGCTTCAGAGAAGTATCGGCCTTGGCATTTATATGCCCGTAGACATTCAGAGGCGTAATAAACGGGACCTTATTCAGGCTGTATAGGAAAATAAAACTCGAATTAGGTATCTGTCTGGCATCGTCACAAGACAGATAGATGGAAATGCCAGCCAAAATCGCAGACCTCCACCCACACTTGATCATCCGCGCCGGTGTACACCGACTCCATGTCACAACAACTCCATAATCTCCGCCTTCTATGAGAAACAGATAAGCATGCTACTAGTCTATATCAGCAAGAGACAACCTGCAGGAGCTCATGAAGATCTATGCCTCTTGCAGATGGAACTGATGGCCTCCACCCGTTTATCTGATGTGCCGATCGCCGATTCTTTAACTTCTTCGGCTTTTCAGTGACAACAGATGCTGATGAAACCAGTCTTTGGAAACAAGAGGCTTAAATCCTATTGGGCCCTTAAGAATTGCATGTGCTCGTGTGGATCTATGCCACAAGTGCAGCTAGCATGTACTTGGTACGAACTCCGATTCCAGTCCGTTCACAGACTCAAACCTTTACGATCTCCGCATGCTCATCCACCTAGACTAATGTTTTGGTACAGCAAGAGGTATGCATGGATACCCGTGAGACCCTGCAACCTGCTAAGGATAATTAAGGTCTAGGCCTTCTCGTAGGTGGAATGCAAGGCATGGCTAAGACACCAACTGAATGTTACGATTCCGATCGTGTGATCTTCCGTTGGAGAAGGGATGGGTACAGACATAGAATTACCCCTACGTGACTACCGCCGTCCGAGGAACGGAGAGTTTTAACTAAAATAGGGCTGATCTTGACCAAACTGAGGCATACATTCTCATAAATCCCTGCAGCCTGCGGCTGCAAGAGCTTATGAAACTATATTCTTCTTAAACACAGAAAAAATGGGTCAGAGATGGGTCAGACGAAGGGAATGCATATATACAGTCTGCACACCGACACAGACGCTCGTGTAACTAGCTCTATGGCAAAAATAGAGGCTTATGAATCCTCAAGGGTCCCCACATCCTGCACAGGCTCGTGAAAATCTATGCGTCTTGTAGATGCAAAGGAGTAGAGAAACAGTAAGTGGGTTGGACGTAAGAGAGGAGTGATAATGTACAAAAGTCTACATTCCGCCGTATCCTGACTCACAAACTGAGCTGACAGTTACCATTCCGTCAAGGAGAACCACAGGCTTCGGTAGAGATTCTTACATTGGTGTTTGGGGGATACTGAGAACCAGTAACAAGCTGTCTGAGTCTCACCCCCTACCCCCCCTTCCCCCCCCAAAAAAAAAAAAAAAAAAAAAAAAAGAATGTAGGCGGCACGTGTTATTTTAAGACACTTTTAGTTTTATGGCAAAAGGGCTCTTGTGGATTAGTCTTTAGAGAAAGCATTTTTCAACTCGTGTTTGGTGAAGCCGAAATGCTCGGTGAACCTCGCACTGATGCCCCCCCCCCCCCCACATACACACACAAAAAAAAAAAAAGAAAAAAAAAAAGAAAGAAAGAAGAGAATTATGTAGCAGGAGGTGCATGGTACGACGCTGTTTAACCCATTATATCCTGAGGTTGATTTTAAAAAAATTGTTTATTGTCCTATCAAGGCTACAGTACAGACTAAGAGATAGATCAACCATGTTAGTTCAAGGGTGGTGCCACAACAGCTTGTAGCATATTGTGATGGTTGCTATGGTAACAGTTTTATGTGTTATGTTTTCATCCTTATGTATGCTGTGATTATTAGTTGGTACGATAATTGGTGCGATATTATTTTAGTCTTTAGTAACCGACATCAAGACATATTCCAATGTTTGTTTGTTTTTTTACATGGAAACATATGAACTATCTTATCTTATCTTTTCTGGCATCACCCTTGAACTATCATAGTCAACTTTATTTCAAGCAATGGGCGTATCAGGATGAAAAGGGTTAACCGATTTAGCCCAAGGACTCTACAGCAGGAGATTGGATTGATCATGATAATTCAAGGGTGGTGCCAGATGAGCTTGGCGCCTGAAGGCGCCAAGCTCATCTGACACTACCCTTGAATTATGTCATGATCAATCTATCTCATACAACTGATACATAGTTGCGAGGCAACACCTCCAAAATTTGAGAAATGGGACCTTGGGGTTAAAAGAGTTAGGCAATAGAGCAAAAAAAAAAAAAAAAAAAAAAAAAAAAAAAAATATATATATATATATATATATATATATATATATATATATATATATATATATATATATATATATATATATATATATATATATATATATATATATATATATATACACACACACACTCGCCTCTTATGTTATTTTGTGGAGCCGTAATGCTCGGTGAGCCTCGCATTCCAGGTCTACCAAATAATTTAGTCGATTAACAATTCTCCTGTAATCCACACAATCCCTATTATAAGCACTATATAGTTTTACAAGCGAAAGCTCATAGGAAAAGGTATAAAACCACTTTGCAGCTGGGATTCAGCGTTACCTACTAAAACACCGATCAACGAATCTATATATTTTTACGATCTCTGCTGTTAAATATATATATAGCAAAAAAAAGTATGTTCAGTTTTTGAAAAAGTTGAGAAAAGCATGAGTGTTAACTGTTGTTGTTACACAATGTACACAATGATTATCTCGCTTTTCTAAAAAATAGAAAAGAATGGACTTGCTCGCTTTTGTCATATAACTGCAAATCTGCATCGAAGCCCAGTATTTATAACTCTTCTTTGGTAGTGAATACTGACAACAGATGAAACTCTGCATATTTGATACACAAGGTGAAATACCGTTCTCGACCCACCGCCCGAGACTGCCGCGAGTGCACATGCTCTCAACAGGCAAAGCACGATGTGTGCTGATCTGTGATTTTGGACCTTACGGCTTTCAGCCGTAAGGTCCAAAAACACAGACCGGCACACGGTTACAGACTTTAGCAGAAGGTGTGTGGTTATACATGTATGCGTACACAATAAAAGTTTTACGATTTGCCGTCTACATAATATGCTGCGAGCTGATTTCGGAAAGTTCATGGGCACTCAGCTGTGACGTGAATGTCAGTCCTGAGTGAAATGCCAGACGGGGGGTTAGGAGAAGTAATAACATAAGCACAGCATTTTACCCTCTGTAAAGGAGTATTAGTATTTCTGTGTGCAACAGTGCTGCAAGAAGCCCCTTATTTTATTTAATTTTTACATTTTTTTTAGTGTTTTTTTTCTGATAACTTTTCCTCAGACCGTCTCGTGTATTTATCTTCCCTGGATTCTCAAGTTGTATTTAATGCTAATGTTTTCATGCCATTCAGAATTATTTGTACAGATCCTGACAGAAAGGTGACCGCCAAGCATGTCAAGTGCAAAGAAAATTCCCCACAAAGAAGGAAACGCGTCTAGAAAGCCAAATTGCATACAGTGTATTAACCCTATGAGTCATCAATTAAATGGCCAGTGTCAAATACATCCCAAATACATACTCGGTGTTGAAGCGAAACAAATTTTCGGTTTCGGTCGCGCTATTTGTCGCAGGAATTACCGCCACAAAAACCGCTACCGACAGCCAAACGGTCGATAAATATTGTGTTGTAATTGTCCTTTCTAAGCAAGCGTGTTTCTTTATTGGGAATTTCTTTGTACAGATGCACGAGTCATTTGTGTGCTCAGCGCCAGTTGTACGTCATTGCGGACCATATGGCGACAGCCGTAACATCCAAAATCACAGACCTCTACATATATATTCATACACCTAATTTCACATTCATTGATTGTTATCATTATTATTTCTCGCTTTAACTCATCCGAGACGTGCCGTTCAGGATACGCGGCACGTCTCCAATGAGTTCAACGAAGCATATCTCTACGCGCCCCAGGGCAGCGACACACTGCTATAAGGTGTATTCAAATTTAGTTTGCTGTAACTACACACCAGAGAATAGGCATCATACATTATAACAAACGAGAGAGAGAGAGAGAGAGAGAGAGAGAGAGAGAGAGAGAGAGAGAGAGAGAGAGAGAGAGAGAGAGAGAGAGAGAGAGAGAGAGTAGTTGAGTGGCGTGGACAAGTGATCTAGACTGCGGTTGGCGGTGTACCGGGAAAATGCCGGTATGTTAAAATATAGATATACCGTTAAAATACTGGTACGGATTTTCGTACCGGTATGCAACTCTGTTCCGCACCACTGATATGTTTTGTATGTAATTTACATTTGCTTGTAACAGATACTTGTATATATACTCGCAGCAACACTATTAGTTGGCCCCCTGGCGCTTTGTTATATCCGCGGTTTACAGTACATAACTTTGCACTTTTACTTTGATATTCGAGGGACGTTAAGTCGGCTGTACATGCATGTACCCAATACGCAAAAGTCGTGCGCGGGCCAACGGCGGCCGACGTTGGCCCTATGGCCTTTTGCGCATTGGGTATATTGCTCGAGGCGAGATAAGTCGGGATGAAATATCGCAGACACAATTTATCACGGCAGGCAAAGTGTCAGCCGTCCCGCTGCGAACATCGATACGTCCGTGAAATCAGTCCACCCTCCCGGTCTCGGACGCTAACCCATACACCCCCCCCCCCCACCCCTCACCCCCACCCCTGTCCGTCTAGCTCTGTCTCGCACACACAAAATAAATCAATATATAGTCTTGTGATACATGAAAACATAAATGCATGAATAAATGGGCGAACGAACGCACGGACACAAACAAACAAACAAACAAACAAACAAATAAATAAATAAATAAATAAATAAATAAATAAATAAATGTTCGCTCCTTCTTCCCCATCCATGAGATCATTTGAAATCTGAATCGGTAGTAGTCGGAGATTGTGTTTCTGAATTCAACATCTTTAGCTACAGCTATCAGTTTGTCATGGATACAACGTCAAGTCAGCAAGAGGGCAGGGACTTTCATTAGCCCCAGCACCTGCCGACCTCCCTCTGGCCTACTTTATTCGCTTCGAAATAACTGTGCCATTTCTCAGCTTACCCAACGACAAATGACGTCGGTCGAAGCTGACATTTCATATGACCCCAAAAGTCAACGCACATCATTCTTTTTCTCTCTTAACTCATTCAGCCCGACGAACGTATTTCCCAAAGTTTGGAGGCGTCATCTAACGACAATGCACATGTTGCAGGAGATGGATCGACCATGATAATTCAAGGGTAGTGCCAGATTAGCTGAGCGCCGACAGGTGCCAAGCTAATCTGGCACCACCCTGGAATTATCATGAGTGGGACCGAAAAAAAAGTTGAATCCTGAAGCGAGGGACTTGAGGCACTTTTTAAGTGAATTTGTTTTTTTTAAAATTTTTTTTTATATAAAATCCGGAAATCCGGTGTGTAGCCGGAAAAGACTCACCCATGAATTATCATGGTCGACCCATCTCCTGCTTTAGTGCATCAGGGCTGAATTATTGATTGATTGTACATTGCTTAACGTCCGGACAGCAACAAGGCTTTCTCAGGACGTGCCTGCACTGCGTGTGAAAAAAACAACAAACCCCCCCAAAACAAACAAACAAACAAACAAAAACAACAACAACAACAACAAAACAGAATATTGAATGTATGTCGCCAGCCGGTCCAATACGTTAAATAAACCTACGACATGGGGCCAAATAAAGCTAAGACCATTTAGCACCACACATTCAATATCAAGAGCTACAGTCAGCGCAGACAGTAGGGAGAGTTGAAAAAGGAAAATACAGGTGAATGGACCAAGGGTAGACAGAAACACATGCCCCAGAATACAGAAGAAAACCCACCCTGTGGGGCTGACCAGGGTGACCCTGGGAACTAAAAAGTAGTTACCCCACCCAAGTCCCCCTGGGCAGACCCGGGTGGGGGTAGGGCTGAATTAGTTAAACATGACTTATCTATGCAGTTGTTTATAGAAACGTTGTGAAACATAATCACAAGAACAATGAACATTATCATATACAAAAATAAAACAGTCTGTAATTAGGTAAACTTTGAAATGATGGAATTCCCTCCACAGCCATACACTGCATAGGTTCATCCCAAGCAGTTGCCTCAGCCGTAATGGACTATTTTAAGCCGTACTGCTTTTCCTTGCTTGACAGTTTTTCTAAAAAATCGCTTGTCACGGTTAATATCCAAACTTTGCCTGTAAGTATTCTTCGTTCTCGCACAACTCTATAAAAGTGACGTATTTTGTTTATTGTTAAAAATAAAACAGGTAAACCCTCCGGCATTCTGGCCATTGCAGTCACGTGAATCAACGTTTTACAGACCTAGTTAGACAGGTCTGTAGGATTACTATCTTCTCTCCATCTCCACTCCCCTTCTCCCCGCCCCCGCCCCTCTCATTTTTTCCCTCTCCACCCCAATCCCGCCATTATTGGTGAGATCAGCATTTGGGGCAGACAGTTTCTCGGCTATTCATGGCTGCATATTAGCGGCGCTGTCCGCCAAGGAAGATCATGTGTTTTTATCGATCCTATTCAGCGCAGTCGGTGTGGCAAGTCACTGTGAGCCAACACCGTAATGTAAGTCTGACTATTCCTTCGGCCATCCCTTTGCCATCTGCAAGAAGCATAGATTCTCATGAGCCCCTGCATTCGCAGGGGCTGATGAAAATCTATGCCTCTTGCTGCTACTTATCGTACCTATTTACATCTACCAGGGAGGGAGTCGTCGGTGTGTACGGGAGTTGGAAGACTGTTGGGAAAACGTGGCAGGGATGGAGACGGATTACTGACCTGAAAAAAAAGTGTGTGTGTGTGTGTGTGTGTGTGTGTGTGTGAATTATAACACGCTTAGTCAAGTCCATGTCCATGTGTTTCCATTCACTAGGCTTCCACAATATTCGCCGGCCCAAGGTTTTCAGTGTTACATTGAAACAGAGGCATAAATAGGGAACATTTACGTCTATGTTTGAAAGTACGTTCATTAACTCTTTATCTGAAAGCCACATATCACTGGTCATAACAATCCTCCACAGACAGACTCTTGCGTCATTAACATCTCTTCCAGACGGCGCCGGGATGAGCAGGTCAGCTGGTGTTCAGTTAGCGACGGACTGAATAGCAAAATCAATAAGCAGTGCAGAGAAATTTGGATTAACAAAGGAAAATGGCAATGACTCATTGTAACTATCGAATTTCAGGGGTTCCCAAGGCGTTGCTGCACACCGCAGAGCAACAACCACTGATTACACTAGGCTGGCATGAACGGCAGTTGTGTGGTGCAGGTGTTTCTATACAAGCTCAGTGGTGATTAACCTCTTGCCTGCTACTGCCTAAACCGTTCGGCGGAAAAGACGCGTAGTTCCGCCAAACGGTATCGTCAATAACAGTCAAGGGTTACAATTTTAACAAAACTAAATAACAACATTAACATGTCACAAAAGATAAAAGTCGATCAAGACACGTGCCCGGTAGTGCTTGATAACCTTAGCACAGAGACTATAACCTCTGTGTAGGAGGCAGTGTGTCCATTTCAGTACTAATTACTATAATTATCTTTCCGGGAGAGATTTCATGAGCCACTCAATCTTAACTCATTCATCCCGGCGCAGGTATTACATAAATTTTGGAGGCGTCATCTAACGACTATGCCGCACCAGTTGCAGGAGATGGATCCGGCGACCATAATTGAAGGGCAGTGCCAGATAAGCTTGGCGCCGACAGGTGCCGGAGCTAATCTGGCACTACCCTTGAATTATCATGGTCGACCCATCTCCTGCTGTAGTGCGTCAGGGCTGAATGGGTTAATTTCTTGACTGACATTGACGACAACGCTCGGCGGAAAAGACGAGTATTCACGCGTCTTTTCCGCCGAGAGGTACCATCAGCAGCATTCAAGGGGTTAAAAACGCTTTCAAAAGCGTGTTTAGTAGTATCGTCTCGTTGCATCGCACACATTGAGTTGCAGCAAACTCCAAAACAACCACTGAATATATCTAAGTCACAACTGCCACTGGTGACCATCTGTTTTTGCTGACAACTACTTCTCTGAAAATTCAATATGATTATTGCATAATTTGGGATACAGTGTATAGAGAAAATAGGGATTCACATTGCACAAATAAACGAAAGTGAATCCACTTACAAAGAAAACAGAAAGAAGGGAAAAGCGACATGGACTGTCTATGGTACTTGCAGACATTTTTTAAAATATTATATTTTTTTTTTTGGTAAACATTTACGTATATATCCATTGTGACGTATACAATCATTGTTACCTTGGTAAACATTGTCACGTATACAATCATTGTTACCTAACTATATATTCTTACTTGGTGATGACTATGATGTACTCCGCGTGCAGTGAATGACTGGCTGGCAAGAACACAGCAGCTGTTGCGTCATAATCCTCGCACATATGTAAACCTCATAAATCGAGTTCTCAAATGGCCAGTGGCAAAAAAAATCCCATGCCACCCGGCGCCATTCAGTGCTGAAGTGAAACAAATTCAACTCTGACACTTCCGTCTGCTGTACTTAGTCCGATTTCTACAGCGAGAGCATGGTGGTGTCGGCTACAACGCGGAATAACAACACTACGCGCAGGGGGCATGGTTCGCTGGCTGGAACACTTCAGAAACGTTCGCAGTCTACTCGTTTCTGCATGAGGCATAGAGCCTCATAAGCTCTCGCATCAGCACCTGACGTAAGAAACAAAGCTCGTGTATATCTATTGGAGGCATAGATCCTCATGAGCTATCGCAGCCTGAAGGCTGCGAGAGCTCATGAGAATCTATGCCTCTTTGAGAACACTAAGAGATATACTTTGCTTGTCAATTACCTTCTACATCAGTTTTCGTCTGTGCAGGGTTTGCTAGCCGGCTGCGAGGGCATACGAAGATGCATGCATCATTTTTTTTGCGAACGGAATCGATGACGCCCGTGGTTCGGTTTAAAGCGATCGTCTTCATGGCGGGCTTTCCTTGCTGCAATTCGCCGATACTACTGTGACAACGCATTATCAATGTTATCTTGCCGCAACTGATTAATTAATTAATTAATTGTACATTGCTTAACGTCCCGACAGCAACAAGGCTTTCTCAGGACGTGCCTGCACTGCTTGTGAAAAAAACCAAAACTAAACAGAACATTGAATGTATGTCGCCAGCCGGTCAAATACATTAAATAAACCTAAAACATGGGGCCTAAATAAAGCTAAGACCATTTAGCAACACACATCCAAAATCAAGAGCTACAGGCAGTGCAGACAGTAGGGAGAGTTTTAAAAAGGCAAATACAGGTGAATGGACCTCGAGTAGACAGAAACACATGCCCCAGAATAGAGAGAAAAACTCACCCTGTGGGGCTGACCAGGGTGACCCTGGGAACTAAAAAGTACCTAACCCCACCCAAGTCCCCCAGGGCAGACCCGGGTGGGGACTTGCCGCAACTGAGACCTTTCTACCCTTCCTCTCACAATCCATGTGTGTAGACACATACCATAGGTTTTCCACTTGCCTTTTGAGCATCCGTAAAGGGCGGGTACTCTCTAGCGCACAAATTTGAAGAAAAGCAGAAAAGTCTTTCATTTTACGACATTCATAATTGAATTCATTCATAATCAAAACTTCATAACTGAAGACAGTCCTTTTGTCCTGCATTATTGTAAGAAATACAAAGAGCATTAATAAGGAGATCTTGTGATCTATTCACCCTTAGTTGCCGCCTGGAGTAGGCCGCTCTAGACAAAAGTGACAGTGGTAGGCCTAAATATAAACTCAGCGAGCGGTTTATGAGCACTTTGTCTACTAACCCTTTGGCTGTCGGTAGCGCTTTTTTTCGAGGCGATTCCTAAAAGAATCGCCTGGACAAAACGCGCTACCGACAGCCAAATGACTAAGATGGCGAGGCCATTCGGCGGTGTGTTGTAAATCGGCGGTTTTCAGTGAGCCGTGGCGATTGTGTCAGTTGTGTGCCGCAACAACACTCTTACCTAGCCGCGTCGTATCCCTGGCAGAGACTGTCGGTGGTTTTACAAGATTTTGCACAGTTAGCAAAGTACCGACACCCCCTCCTCCCCGCCCCCAACCATTCCAGGCCAAAACTGAACCGCAATTTGCCTGCCCTGCAGTCCCATCTGTGAAAATGCCTTCACCTTTGTCTGTCCCATCTATCCCCTAATTTTTCAATCCCCTAAACAACACTACTGCCCACATGCTGCACATTTGCAATGCACAAAATCCACCCAAAATAAGGGCATCAGCCGTCTCATTTCCTGGCTATGAAAATAATATATGCAGTGGGCAGATGTTCACATCTGCACGGGACATAGACGACCCCGCCCTCCACGAGTCGCCTGCTGCCTTGCAGGCCTGGCCGCTTGGCTGCGGAAAGGCTAAGGGAGGAAACCCCTGACATCAAAGCCCCCGTGTCTCCGGGGAAGGCTTTTGAGCCAGAGACTAGGACAAGGACAGTCTGATATAAAACCTACGACCCGAGGACCTCGATGCCATCGTCCCAGCTTGCTAGGCCATGGCAGATGAACCAAGGGTTTAAAGGGTGGGGCCAGTACTGCGCACACTGCACTCCACCAAAAAGCTCCACCGCGCAGGCTTTAGGAAACGTCCACGGACCATGACACTGACCATTCCAAGTCCTGTAGCGACGGGCGAGGGGCGAAACGGCAGGTGAAAGATGTCACTGGAAGCCGCAGTCTCAAACCTGCATGCAGGCGGTTCAGGATATTGGTCGCCTGATGTTGACCTGGGGATGACAACATCACTCGGCACACCCTGAACGACCAAGCAGCCTTCTCTAGGGACAGCACTGCTTGCTCCACACGGAGAGGGGCCTAGAAAAGGTGGCCTAACCAAAGCTCGTCCCCTCGCAACCCCAGTTGGCTAGCCGCGGTCAACGGGCATCTTCTCCTGCGGTCAAAAAACAAGAAAGAATAACGGATCCACTCTCATGACGACCACGACCGGACTCAACGTAGCATGCTGGAACGTCCGAACCATGCTCGACAAAGCAGACAGCGGACGCCCTGAACGTCGCTCCGCCCTCATTGCCCATGAATTGCGGAGGTTAAACATCGACATCGCCGCGCTCAGCGAAGTACGCCTTCCGGACGAAGGCAGCCTCCAAGAACTTGGTGCTGGGTACACCCTCTACTGGTCAGGCAGGCCTGCATCAGAAAGACGGCTCTCAGGCGTGGGTTTCATGGTCAAGACATCCATTGCGACTAAGCTGGAAAACCTACCAACGGGCCACTCAGACCGCATCATGTCCATGCGCCTCCCACTGAGACACCAGCAACACGTCACCCTTCTCAGTGTGTACTCCCCAACCCTCCTGGCAGAGCCTGCTGAAAAGGACAAGTTTTACACTGACCTGCGCAGCCTCCTAGTACCCCTGCAGATGACAAAGTCATCATCCTTGGCGACTTCAACGCCAGAGTGGGCCAGGACTCTGAAGCCTGGAAAGGAGTCCTCGGCAAGCATGGCGTGGGTAACTGCAATGACAATGGCCGCCTACTGTTGGAGTTCTGTGCGGAGCAGCAACTGGTCATCACCAACACTACTTTTCAGCAAAAGGACAGTCGAAAGACCACCTGGATGCATCCTCGCTCCAAACACTGGCACCTTATCGACTATGTCCTAGTGCGTCAGAGGGACCGCAGTGACGTCCTCCTCACCAGAGTGATGCCCAGCGCAGAGTGCCACACTGACCACCGCCTTGTCCGCTGCAAACTCAGGCTCCACTTCAGGCCAAAACCCAAAAAATGGGGGCCCCCCAAGAAAAAGCTTGATGTTGCCAGCCTTCAGCGTGACGATGTGAAAGCCGCCTTTCAGACAGATTTACAGCGCAGGCTCAAAGACACAGCGGACCCAGTAGACTCCTCCCCTGAAACACTTTGGGAACAACTGAAAACTGCTATTGCAAAATCCTCTGCAGAAGTCTTGGGTTTCGCCAGAAAGAAGAACAAAGACTGGTTTGACGAAAACGATGTAGAGATCCAGGAACACCTAGCAAAAAAAAGAGCCGCCCATCAGGCCCACCTAGCCCAGCCTTCCTGCCCTGTGAAGAAGTCTGCCTTCCGCCTCGTCTGCAGCAGTCTCCAGCGCAAGCTCAGAGATCTCCAGAATGAGTGGTGGACCAGACTTGCACAGAGGACCCAGCTTTGTGCTGACAATGGTGACTACAGGGGCTTCTACGAAGCACTGAAAGCAGTGTATGGCCCCAGGCACCTGGTACAAAGTCCCCTGCGAAGCGCGAATGGCCAGGCACTCCTCACAGATAATACCTCCATCTTGAACCGCTGGTCGGAATACTTTCAGAGCCTCTTCAGCGCTGAGCGCACTGTTCAAGAAGCAGTCGTCCTACAAATCCCACACCTCCCAGTAAAGGTTGAATTGGACGAACCGCCCACCGCTGAAGAGACCCTCACAGCCATCCACCAGCTCAAGAGTGGCAAAGCAGCAGGCATTGATGGAATACCGCCAGAGATCTGGAAACATGGAGGCACAGCACTGCACAACAAGCTCCATGACCTCTTTCTCTGCTGCTGGGAGGAAGGAACACTACCAAAAGATCTCCGTGATGCAGTCGTTATCACCCTGTACAAGAACAAAGGCGAGAAGTCTGACTGTTCCAACTATCGGGGAATTACCCTGCTGTCCATTGCTGGGAAAATCCTTGCAAGGCTGCTCCTGAATCGGCTGGTACCTGCCATCGCTGAAGACCAACTCCCAGAGGGCCAGTGTGGCTTCAGAGCAAACAGGAGCACCACCGATATGGTCTTTGTGCTGAGACAGCTACAGGAGAAGTGCCGCGAGCAGAACAAAGGGCTGTACGTAACATTTGTCGACCTAACAAAAGCGTTCGACACTGTGAGCAGGCAAGGCATGTGGCAGATCCTGGAGCGACTTGGCTGTCCCCCAAAGTTCCTCAACATGATTGTTCAGCTACACGAGGACCAGCAAGGCCAGGTCAGACTCAACAATGACCTCTCAGAACCATTCCCTATTCTCAACGGCGTAAAGCAGGGCTGCGTGCTGGCACCGACCCTCTTCACCATCTTTTTTAGCATGATGTTGAAGCAGGCCACAGTGGACCTTGATGATGACGATGCAGTGTACATCAGGTATCGTCTCGATGGCAGCCTGTTCAACCTCAGACGACTGCAGGCCCACACGAAAACCCTAGACCAACTGATTCGTGAGCTGCTTTTTGCTGATGATGCTGCCCTCGTTGCACACACAGAGAGAGCCCTGCAGCGCATCACGTCTTGCTTCGCAGATGCTGCCCAGCTCTTTGGACTCGAGGTCAGTCTGAAAAAGACAGAGGTCCTCCATCAGCCGGCACCCAAGACAGTGTATCGCCCTCCTCACATCACCATTGGCGAGTCTGAACTAAAGTCAGTGCACCAGTTTACTTACCTTGGCTGCATTATCACGTCGGACGCCAAGCTGGACAAGGAGCTTGACAGCAGGCTGGCAAAAGCGAACAGCGCTTTCGGGCGACTTTTCAAGCGGGTGTGGCACAATCAACAGCTGAAAACAGGCACCAAGATCAGCATGTACAGAGCTGTGGTCCTCACCACCCTGCTGTATGGTTCCGAGTCCTGGGCCCTCTACCGCAGCCAACTACGACTCCTCGAACGCTTCCACCAGCGCTGCCTGCGTACCATCCTGGGCATTCACTGGAGTGACTATGTCACCAACGTCGAGGTCCTTGAACAGGCTGAAACTGTGAGCATCGAGGCTTTGCTGCTGCGGACACAGCTCCGCTGGGCGGGGCATGTCTCCAGGATGGAGGATCATCGCCTACCAAAGATCACCCTGTTCGGCGAGCTTGCTACTGGACACCGTGACAGAGGGGCACCAAAGAAGAGATACAAAGACTGTCTCAAGAAGTCACTTAGTGCCTGCCAAATCGACCACCACCAGTGGTCTTCGCTTGCTGCGGACCGTGACACCTGGCGCTCCACCATTTACAAGGCAGCTGTCTCCTTTGAGGACTCTCACAGAGCTAGCCTTAAGGACAAGCGGCTCAGGAGAAAAAACAGAGATGCCGCAGCTCAGAACCCCGGCCATACCTTCCCCTGCAGCCACTGCGGTCGAACCTGCCTGTCTCGGATTGGCCTCCGCAGCCACGAACAAGCCTGCAGACGTCGTGGGCAACTCCTATAAAATCTTCGTTCACGAAGTCAAGCCAAGAGATCTTATAATAATTATAACTCTAAGCTCGCACTCACAACTCACGCACGCATGTGCATGCTTCTGACAATGACTCACATACCACAAATTGATTAGACAGTTAGCTTGGGATGGGGAGTGTGGTGGCCTTATAGTGCTAGAAACTGTTGAAAGAGGTGAGTTTTGAGGGCGGGCTGGAAGGAGGAGAGAGAGAGGGTTTCTGACGGAGAGAGAGTGGAAGAGCTATGAACATGTTTCTGTATCAACCCTACACCCAAGCGCAGCCAAAACTGGTAGACACCTCAAATCACCATCCACTTGGCAACTCAAACTAGGCCAAAAAAAAGTCTGCTAGTGAAGCCAAGGCTGGTATGAATCAAAACATCAAACATGTCTCTTGAGCAATTTCCAGGTCATACTGCCTCTGTACAAAATGCGAAAGAAGGCAGAAGATTTAAAAAAAAAACACAAAAAAAAAACACCAGTCCCGCTGCCTCACCTACCCCATTTAAATATGTACTGTGACCTCCAGCCCGCCCGCCCTCCTCTCCCCGGTTGTGAAAGACAAAGCGAATGCCATCCAACATTATATTATTTCCAGATGTACTCGTAATTTCAAGGAACAATTTTGTCACTTTCTTATCGCCGACTACGTTACATAATTATCTGTTCCAGGCACTAGGAGGATGCTAGGTAAGAGTTTGGTTCAGTCAGTGGCACCAACCTGCCAACGCGGCACTCCGCCACAGCCAGCACAAGTGGTGGCGCTGATCGGCTGCAAACCATCATTGTTTCTCTGACGAAGGGGGCCAAAGGGTTTTGACTCTGGGGTGGAATGGGAACCGGGGCAGAGACGCATCAGTCACAAACAGTCAATACAACCCCCCCCCCCCCCCCCAACCGCCTCCCTCTAAATGAGTAACAGAGCGAGAAGTGGAAGAGCATAGCTAGTCTGTATCTTGCAATATCACAGTGAAGTGAAAAATGTTTCGGAGATTCGCGTCGGCAATACATCATCTGAAAATCTTCCTACGCCACAGATATGTACACATCGTCTAGAACACACTAGAACCTAGCATCCCTCAAGCTTCAAGGGTCCGTTGCATGAATAAGATTAGTCCTGCGCCAGCCACAAAGCAAGGTGCTCCGCTACAGCGGAACACCTTGCTTAGTGGCTGGCGCAGGACTAGCTAGCTCAGGACTAATGTGGCTCACTCGATGCTATCCTCTCACTTCCAAATCTTTTAAAGGTACCCCAGTTTCCCCTCAGTCACTCCAATCAGGCAGCTGTCGGACAGATCGCTTTAAAAGTCCTGCCAATGGTGTTAACGAGTCCATAGACAATGCGCACCACGGGGTCAAAATGCAGGAGTCAGTCACTGACATTTACACTTGACCCAACGCAGGCTCCACAGTTCTTCACTGACAGTGACCATGAATCGTTTCTATTCAACGGGCCATCCCAGTACTGCGCTGAAGTATCCCATTCATCCATCCATCCACCCATCCATATTACTGAAAACGGACCAGCACAAAAATGGCACAGAATTTCCTGCGCCACCGCATCTGCGAGGCACTAGTCTGATCTATGCCTATTGCAGTTTTGTCGCGTTCGACTATTTTCTGGCGGCGGCGGAGGGGTTAACTCTGATGACGTCATCCGTTTGAAGAGCAAACAGAGACAATCTCTTCTGTGTAAGCAAGTGGCACGCATTCTCATCAGCCACTGAAGGCTGCAGGGCGGCATCATGAGAATCTTTGCCTCCCTGGGTTTAGGAGTCCTGAAGTGCAGATATCGAGATAGGTTTCGATACGCACTGCGTAGGAGTTATTTGGGTTTAACACCATACTGACTGCCGAGGTGACGCAAATGCTACTCAACTGCAAGAGACATAAACCTTCATGAGCCCCCGCAGTCGCGGGGGCTCATGAGGGTTTTTGTCTCTTGTTTGTAGTCCTATGTTTTTTATGCTTATTTTTGTCCAGCATATGTCTGTGTTGTTCGCGGGAAGCGATGATGGACTGTGGTAAGAGTCGTGAATAAGATTGATTGACTGAGCTACACACGAGCAGCTATCATCCCTAAGCCGCTGAGGATGCTAATCGACTGCCTGCAAGCGCTCTCCTACAATGAAAATTGCCCATGCTTGTCAGTCTAGCATTCTCATGGGGTTGGGAGTTCATTGCAGTTCCCTAGCGTCATAGATAATCAACACACTCATGCACTGTCTGTGTCTGCACGTAGCAGGTTACTTCTATGTCCACACCCGCCCCCCCCCCCCCCCACCCCCCCTATGGGTCATCGAAATTATGATTCAGGTCTTAGGCTGAAATGACCCTCACGCGCTGCAAAGCTGCCCTACTTGCGACAGCTGGCACATGTGCACGTGAACAACGCTGCACGCCCAATATAAACTATATTGGGTTACACTGAGATTGGGTTTTTGGAAGAAATATGCATACGCCAAGGAGGCAGGGAGGAAGGTAAATGAAGCCCTATCCCCGACAGCAAGAGGTATAGATTCTCACGAGCCCCTGCGACTGCAGGGCCTCGTGAGGATCTATGCCTCTTGCAGACGGGCGAAAAAAGTTAACCCTGTTTGAACTATTAAGTTACATCTTGCGTTTGTTTAGCAGGGCGTTGGCCCCTTTACAGACTTGGGAGCGACGGAAAAAAGGGGGAATTTTGGACTCAAACTTCTGGAATCTCTTGGCACAAAAAGGGGCGAGGACCCTGATCCAAACTGAACAGATCTGCAGCTGAACGTAGACCTAAATTTCAAACACCTTCTTAACCCACTACATCTTGAGGCTGATTAACCCTTATCATTCGGAATACACCAGTGTGTGAAATAAGTTTGACTAAAATAGTTCAAGGATAGTGCCAGAATAGCTTGGCGCCCCTAGGAGCCAAGTAATTCTGGCACCACCCTTGAACTAAAGCCATTGGTCTATATCCTTATCTGTAAGTACTATAATGTAGCTTGCATATGGCATGTGCAGATTTGAAGCTTTTAGCCTCAGGATGATATGGGTTAAAAAAAAGAGCTTATTGTCCTATGATGGCTACAATACAGATTAAGAGACAGATCAACCATTTCAACTTAGTTCAAGGATAGGGTCAGAATAGCTCGGCACCTAAGGCGCCAAGCTGTTCTGGCATAGCCCTTGAGCTATAAACGTCAAATTAATTTCAAGCAGTAATGTATCAGAATGAAAAGGGTTAACACCTTTAGTTTCTGGGCAGAACAAGCATCCAAATGTAACAGAGCGGGTTTTAGCTTGTTAAGTAATCATCACCCGCACATAGTAATTTTTTTTCCCCTAACCCGACTTGGATTTTCCTGCATTCAGCCGTTAGCTGTGAGAATACATTAGTACTCTGATAGTATCTTATCGCCTGCGCGCGTGCAGTACTCTCTTCTTTCGGGCGGTGTCTGTAGATGGCCTACGTGACCAGCGACGCAGTATCTTTTCCCGCCATCCTTGATATAGTGCTGACTAAGCGCCAGATTCCAGTCTCTTTGGTTCTGGGCGGTCGAAGTTCAGGCAACTTGTGCGGCTTTGCCGGCCAGCATTCAAACTACATTCTGTTTTATTTACAACCGACTTGCGTTTCTGTCCTGTACTGCTTTTCTTCTTTGTAATGTTGTGGTAAAATTAAATTCAAAGAACCATGACTACCATCTCGACTCCCTTTTAATTCCCCCCACATTTTGCACCATGCAGCCGCACGGCTACACAAACACAAGAGGCATAGATCTGCATGAGCCCTCGTAGATGCGGGGCTTATAAGGATAATTTATGCCTTTTGCTTGATTCATTGGAATCATCGTCTGTATGAATAAGGTTGCAGGGCATTTCAACTCTACTTTTTTTTTTTTTTACTGCAAAGGTGGTGTTAGGAACCAAATCAGGAAGGCTGTACTGCCTCCTTGTCCACAAAAAGAACGTCATTATTTGCACTACATATAGTACAAAAACAGGTCATTGCACAGGCGGAACTGGAGGGCGGTGGTGGTGGTGGTGATGGGGTTCAGGTTAAATGTCCCAAACAAAAAATTGGACGCCCTTCATTAATGGAGGTAACTGATCCTTTCCTGTCAAATACTACTGAAATCTGAGGTCAGTACCAGTGACAATTTGCTTTCCTATATAGATCTAAACAGAGCTGGCCTGGAGCCCAAACTGCCTGGAACCAACAAGTGAGCTAACAGAGTTGACAGAAGAGTGAAACCAAGTTATTCAGCTGGCGTAATCATGATAGCTGTACACTGTGTATTCTAGTACTACTACTGTACTAGTCTGCAACTCTCCAATCCTTGGCAGTATCTGTTCTTGTAATGATGTACATGCTTGTGTGTGTGCGTGTGTGTGTGTGTGTGTGTGTGTGTGTGTGCATGCGCGTGCATGTAGCATGAGCTATGATATGTACTAATGTATCATTTCAGTTGTAATGTTTCTTGCAACCTTTGACTTGTCATGTACTCTTTTGTTCTTTAATTTTTGGTTTGTAGCGCACTTGAAACATCACAAACTTGGAGGTTAGGCACTATATAAATTCACGTTATTATTATTACTATTATTATTAATATTGATGTTTCAAAGTCTGCTTTCTTGTCACCACTATTTTATGACACAACAATTATCTATTGACCTGGACTGAGTTGCATGAAGAGCGTAAGCCAATAGCAGCCACTAAAAAAAGTGCTTCCCTAAAGCTAACAAACATATTATGGTGTATGAAGGGTTTACACTATCTCATGTATGTCAGCCCTTTAGCTGGAGTCAGGAGTCAGTTGCATGAGTGCGAGCACAAGCCAACAAGCAAAGTGTTCCAGTAAATGAGCATCTTCTTAGTGGCTTGCACGGATTTAACCCATTTAACCCCATGACCGCCACATTTCCCCAAAAGTTGTGGAGATGTCACCTCGCCACTTGCAGGTGATGGATCGACTAATGACATTTCAAGAGTATTGCCAGATTAGCTTGGTGCCACTGATCAGGCGCCAAGCTAATCTAGCACTACCCTTGAATTTTATAGTTGATCCATTGCCTGCTGTAGCGCATTGGGCCGGGCTAAACACTGATATGACGCAACTGAGCCCAGTCCACTTCGCTACGATTCAGCGACTGCGAGCAAACAGTAGGTTGTGGACCTTAAAGACCTATTATTTTTCAATATACGCAACAAAAAATGGTAATGGTAATGGTAACAGGCCGGCATGGCACGATGAACAGATTTTCCTTGATGAGCCGAGCCCGGCCAGCTGCAGGGCTTCACGAGAATCCACGCGTCTGATCAGTCGTGATGTTAATCATTTGATGCCAAACGTTCTAACTCGAAGTTAAATCCGTGAACTGAGAACTGCAACTAACGTCTGCTTGCAAGCATGCACTGTATACAAACACGAATTGTCGTCTACAGCAAGCACAACAACACACACGCACGGTACAATTTTCGTGAAACCATGCAGTCTCTTACCGTTCAGCCAGTGACGCTAGGCCTGATCATCTCAGTCCCGGCAACATATTGGTTGTGGCCAAGGCTCTTAGCACTGACCTCGGACACAATTCTTCACGGTAATCCCGGCCGGCTAACCCACGTCGGCTGAGAGAGAAGTGTGCTCACACACACACACACACACACACACTGCTTGTGTTACGTCGATTGACCTGCCTGGTACACACACAATCATGCTCTCTCGCAGTCTCTACCTGAAAGCTGTTCCATCTACAAGAAGCATAGATTCTCATGAGCCTCTGCATTCGCCTCTTGCTTTTAGAGACTGGTCGGTAATGCACTCACGTACTTAGTGGAGGGAAAATCATCTAATCGGCGCATAATCCTCCCCCCCCCCACCTCTCTCTCTCTCTCTCAGCCTCTCTCTCTCTCTGTCTCTGTGGGACGCTGTGCTCGCGCTAAAGACTGCGCTGACGCCGGAGAATATTTCGCATGGGGAGCTACAGGTTTCTTCGTGTCTTTGGGCACTTGGCTTGAACTACAGGCATCAGTGAGGTTTCGTTTGCAACTGACGAACGACTCCCATCCGTGACAACGAACGAACGACTCCCATCCGTGACAACGAACGAACGACTCCCATCCGTGACAACGAACGAACGAGAGCGAAATCACGTCGGATAACCAGCTTGTACCATAAGCATAGACAACACTCCAAACATCTTTGAGTCATCTGCAGAGGCATATATCCTCATGAGCACACCCCCCCCCCCCCCCTTTATGGCTGAAGCGGGTTTCCAGCTCATGCTGATCGGTGTCTGGCTTTCTGTCTTGCATTTATCCGTTCGCTTGAAGGCTTGTTAGGAAGATCGCTGCAAATGACCTATATATTTCCCCCTCCCTCCCCTGGCCTCGCCGTTTTCTCTTATAATAAACCAAGCCGGTCCCGTTACGCACTGTTGATAGTCTTATGAAGATATCATCTCTTTCTCTCGGCCTTCTGTGATGGCGGTCTCTCTGCCAATGTCAGTCAGCATTACAGTAGTGAAACCTTGAACTGCAATGTTTTGTCTCGCGAATTAAAAAAAGAAGAAAAAACAGACTGTAAGTGAAATCTACAGCATTGTGAAGTCCGCCCAAAACTTATTGAAAGACACTTGAAATCTTGCAATTTGACAGCATAGTGCTTATTCGAAATCCGCATTACCATTTTTCAGGTGGTCCGTAACACACACACACACACACACACACACACACACACACACACACACACACACACACACACACACACACACACACACACACACTCACATCTCACATAGGCCTACACACACACACACACACACACACACACACACTGCTTGTGTTACGTCGATTGACCTGCCTGGTACACACACAATCATGCTCTCTCGCAGTCTCTACCTGAAAGCTGTTCCATCTACAAGAAGCATAGATTCTCATGAGCCTCTGCATTCGCCTCTTGCTTTTAGAGACTGGTCGGTAATGCACTCACGTACTTAGTGGAGGGAAAATCATCTAATCGGCGCATAATCCTCCCCCCCCCCCCACCTCTCTCTCTCTCTCTCAGCCTCTCTCTCTCTGTCTCTGTGGGACGCTGTGCTCGCGCTAAAGACTGCGCTGACGCCGGAGAATATTTCGCATGGGGAGCTACAGGTTTCTTCGTGTCTTTGGGCACTTGGCTTGAACTACAGGCATCAGTGAGGTTTCGTTTGCAAACGAACGACTCCCATCCGTGACAACGAACGAACGAGAGCGAAATCACGTCGGATAACCAGCTTGTACCATAAGCATAGACAGCACTCCAAACATCTTTGAGTCATCTGCAGAGGCATATATCCTCATGAGCACACCCCCCCCCCCCCCCCCTTTATGGCTGAAGCGGGTTTCCAGCTCATGCTGATCGGTGTATGGCTTTCTGTCTTGCATTTATCCGTTCGCTTGAAGGCTTGTTAGGAAGATCGCTGCAAATGACCTATATATTTCCCCCTCCCTCCCCTGGCCTCGCCGTTTTCTCTTATAATAAACCAAGCCGGTCCCGTTACGCACTGTTGATAGTCTTATGAAGATATCATCTCTTTCTCTCGGCCTTCTGTGATGGCGGTCTCTCTGCCAATGTCAGTCAGCATTACAGTAGTGAAACCTTGAACTGCAATGTTTTGTCTCGCGAATTAAAAAAAGAAGAAAAAACAGACTGTTGAAGTGAAATCTACAGCATTGTGAAGTCCGCCCAAAACTTATTGAAAGACACTTGAAATCTTGCAATTTGACAGCATAGTGCTTATTCGAAATCCGCATTACCATTTTTCAGGTGGTCCGTAACACACACACACACACACACACACACACACACACACACACACACACACACACACACACACACACACACACACACACACACACTCACATCTCACATAGGCCTACACACACACACACACACACACACACACACACACACACACGGCACACACACACACACACCGGCACACATACACTACACACACGCACGCACGCACACACGCACAGAGCCAAGAGAGAGAGAGAGAGAGAGAGAGAGAGAGAGAGAGAGAGAGAGAGAGAGAGAGAGAGAGAGAGAGAGAGAGAGACTGACTGACTGACTGACTGACTGAAACTTTATTTATCAGGATTGAGATATTAGGCGCACAGGCCTTCTTCCAATCTGTCCTTGCTACATCTACTGACATATAATAACAGGCAAAGCTACATTAAACTCACAAACAACATCGAACTGAATTAATGCGAATTACGACAACACTACAAACTGCAACAATGATTTAACAAAACACACAGGTACCCATACGAAGATGTTTGCAGAGAGAGAGAGAGAGAGAGAGAGAGAGAGAGATAGAGAGAGAGAGAGAGAGAGAGAGAGAGAGAGAGAGAGAGAGAGAGAGAGAGAGAGAGAGAGAGAGAGAGAGAGAGAGAGAGAGAGAGCACATACACCACACATATGGAACATATATATCATTTGTTCTTATTCATCCATCATGGTTTTATTTCTGATCTGTTCGCAGTAAAATTACTGACGGTGACTGCCAAGACGTGAAACACGACTGCTTATGATTTCAGTGAAAGTCCCTTTGATTTTCAACGGCAATCACTGATTTCAGTGAAAGTCCTTTGATTTTCAACGGCAATCACTGATTTCAGTGAAAGTCTTTTGATTTTCAACAATCATAATTACGGTTTCTGTTTTACTACGTGATAGTTTACAGATGACACCAAGTGGCGGCTACAGCGGTGGACTTTTTGGTGGGAGGCGGGGAGGAGGGAAGAGGGGGGGGGGGGAGGTGGAAGCGAAACTGTTTAACCCTTTTAGCCCCAAGGTCCCATTTCTCAAATTTTGGAAGTCTTGCCTAACGACTATGTACCATTTGCAGGAGATGGCTTGACCATGATAATGATAATTCAAGGGTAGTGCCTGATTAGCTTGGCACCTGAAGGCCTGTATTATCATGGTCAAACCATCTCTTGCTGTAGGGATCCGGGGCTAAAAGGATTAATACTGCTCCATTTTGACAGAGCGAATCTTCATGGCGACGTCTTCTCCTTGCCACGTTGGGTACCAATGATTGCGCGCATTCCAGAAGTCCATCATCTGTGTGGCTTTGGTCGGGTCCCAGGGTCTTGCGTATGGATGGTTAGTAAAGCCGTTTCCGAAGAAATCCCCTCCTACGGCAACGCTCAAAATTAGGTAGAACTGTCAGTAGGGATAGAATGAGATATCATTGATGAATGAGGCCTTAGGTAGCAATTACCTGAGAGTAATTATCTCAACAACGAACGGCTACTGACAGCCAATGAGGTAATAAAACGTAAGTGCTAAGAAGTAAATTGACCTGACTCAGTGGCAAAATTAATATCAAGTTCTGGTTTTATTGAAAAGCGGTCATGGTGTTTCTTTACAGACGTCACACACTGAGGCGAAATCTGTGTGGCTTTTACATCTGTAATCTGGGCATAAATAAGATATGACTAACAAGAGACATAAATCCTCATGAGCCCCCGCGAATTCGGGGGCTTATGAGGGTTTATGTCTCTTGTAGTTGGGTGGCGCCTTCGCCTTGCAGTTAAGGGATTAAACATAGCTATAACAAAAATCACTTTTGTAGTAAATCCTACCGGCTGATCGAACGGCGCATTTTTTCCCCCGTGCGACCAAATGCTCGGTCCGGCACCCTGACTTTGAAATCTCCCTTCAGCCCAGAACCCGTTAGCTGGTGTGTTGACTACCAAGGTAGTGTGGGCATCCACGCCGATTCTGCAAGATGATCACACCGAACATGGGAAAGAAAACCTGGAGGCTTTGTAAGCCCTTAAAAAGAAAGTTAACCTCCCCCACCCCCAACAACCTTGCGCATACAGTTGCCAGCACAGTAACTGTTTTTACAGAACCGCGATGTCTGCAAGTGTACAAGGGAGTGACGTTTTGCCGTTTAGTCCTATGATCGGTGGGCAGTGGGCAGATGTTCACATCTGCACGGGACATAGACGACCCCGCCCTCCACGAGTCCCCTGCTGCCTTGCAGGTTAGGTTTTGGATAACCAATGGTTAGGGTGCTGACACCGTACCTGATTGGGTGTATGAACTTCCTTGATGAAGTCACCACCCAGGGCTTTGTTGGAGTTTAATGGTATTACTTCCTTGATGAAAAAGGGTCAACACAATACTGGATGTTTCGGCTCCGTAATTGAGGAAGAGGTAGAGAATTGAGGATTGAATACATGTGTATTAACTAACGCGTCAGATACGGATTGCGTTATGTTTACGTGTTATTATTGATATGGGACGCGGTTAAATAAGGTGTTGCGGTCATCGTAAGCGTTGATCAAGCATTCAAGATAGTGAAGGGAACTGCCTTACGGAAGACCAAGATATACTGAAGAGACGGGGCAGAGTACTGCTCAGATTTGTACAACCACCGAGCTACAGGGGACCCAGGCATACTTGTCAACCCACCCGTGACCAACAATGGCAACTATCCCATCCTCCGAGAAGAAGTAGAGGCTGCAGTGAAGTCGCTGAAAAAAGGGAAGGCAGCAGGAGCAGACAACATCCCTGCAGAACTAGTCCAAGAAGGGGGAGAAGACATGATAAGCGCCTTATTAACAATCTGCAATAAGATCTGGCAGTCAGGGGATTGGCCCACACCATGGACCCAATCACTTATATTAACTCTCCCCCAAAAAGGCAACTTACATCAATGCCAGAATTATCGCACGATCAGTCTTATATGCCACCCAAGCAAAGTCATGTTAAAGATCCTACCGGAACAGGCTGAAGCCACAGGCAGAGGAAATCATAGCTGAGAAACAGGCAGGCTTCAGACCAGGGCGCAGCACAACTGAGCAGATCTTCAACCTGAGAGTTCTATGTAAGAGGTACCTCCAGCACCAGCAAGACCTCTATCATGTCTTTGTGGATTTTAAGAAGCGTTCACAGGGTGTGGCATGCAGCCCTTTGGTCCACCATGAAGCTATACAACATAAATGCCAACCTGATCAAAGTCATAGCAAACCTTTACAACAAGGCCACTAGCGCAGTCTGCTTCAACGGCAAAATATGAAACTGTTTTAGGACTACAGTCGGAGTCAGACAAGGCTGCTTGCTCTCACCTACTCTTTTCAACATCTTCCTGGAAAGAATCATGACAGACGCTCTGAAAGATCACGAAGGAACTGTCATTATTGGAGGCAGAACAATCACGAACTTGCGCTTTGCGGACGACATTGATGGCCATGCAGGAACAGAGAAGGAGCTAGCTCAGCTGGTGGAAAAGCTAGATAGTACAGCCATTGCGTATGGGATAGAAATCAGTGCAGAGAAGACCAAACTGATGACAAATAACACCAATGGCATTGGCACTGACGTCATGATTGGAAGCCAAAAACTGGAAACAGTTAATAAATTCAAATACTTAGGAGCCATTGTGACAGATGAGGGATCAAAACCAGAAATACTGTCCAGGATTGCGCAGACAACAACATCACTGACAAGATTGAAGACCATAATGGAAGGACAGAAACATCACGCTCTGCTCCAAGATCAGACTGATGCGCTCCTTAGTCATCTCATTGTTCTTGTATGCCTGCGAGTCATGGACCCTCACAGCAGACCTTGAAAGGAAGATACAAGCCACTGAAATGAGATGTTTTCGAAGGCTGCTTGGCATTTCATACAGAGATCACAGCACGAACGAGGAAGTGGGAAGCAGAATCAGGCAAGCCATCGGGCCCTATGAAGACCTATTAGCCATTACGAAAAAACGCAAACTGAAGTGGTATGGGCATGTCACGCGTTCAGCAGGGCTTGCCAAAACAATCCTGCAAGGCACTGTGCAAGGAGGACGAAGGAGAGGAAGACAGAGGAAAAGATGGGAGGACAATATCTCAGAGTGGACAGGACTGAGGCTGGGCGATACGCTAAGAATGGCAGAGAGCAGAGAGGAATGAATTGGAGCTGGTTGCCAAGTCATCAGTGGTGCCCCAACGGTCGGCAAGACTTTCTACGGGAGATAGATAGATAGATAGATAGATAGATAGATAGATAGATAGATAGATAGATAGATAGATAGATAGATAGATAGATAGATAGATAGATACATAGATAGATGACCGAGTTTCCAAATCAATGGGTCTGCGATTGACATGATAGTTCAAAGGTGGTGCCATAATAGCTGGTCTATGCACACACACATCACTGATGGGGCAGAAAGCATATATGAGGTGGAAGAACTTCTTGCACTTTCTCGCCGCCGGCCAAAATGTCGAAAAGCGGGTAGGGGATGGGGATGGTGGGGGTGGGAGTGGGTGGTGGTGGGGTGGGGGGTTGTAAGCAGCGAATGTGTGTGTGTGTGTGTGTGTGTGTGTGTGTGTGTGTGTGTGTGTGTGTGTGAGTGTGTGTGTGTGTGACAGGCTTTTACCGATTACATTTTCAAGAAACAGTAAAGCGAGGAGGAGGAGGGGAGGGGGAGGGGGGGGGGGGGGGTCTTAACGACACATTTTACCCCAGAACCGAAATCCCCAAGTTTTGAAGTTGCCCTCTGAAGGACTGTATTACAATTCTAGAGACAGATCGAGCATGACAGTTCAAGGGTGGTGACAGAACAGCTGGCGCCCATGGGTGCCAATTTATTCTGGCACCACCCTTGAACTATCATGCTCGATCCATGTCTTGCTATGGTGTGTCGGGGCTGAATGAGTTAATTTCATAAATAAGACATATTTTTATGGAGGGATGGGGAAGGGGGGGGGGGGCAGAGGGGGTCTACAACCGCTGGGACCCCCCTTCCCCCCAATCCGCCCCTGAAAAATTATACAGATGTTAATTTTTGGGATAGTTGTTGTTGTTGTTGTTGTTGTTCTAGAAAAAGCACGTCGAAACATGAACAGTCAGTACAGAAGGTTAAAATCCAAAGACTGGTTCCTCTTCAAGTTGTGTATGCCAAAATTTGTTGTGCAAAAGACGTTTTACGAGGAGCGCTCGGTATGTGTCGGAACGCTCTCCATTTAAAGGAGTACAGTCTTTAAGTGCAATTTCATCATAAACAACATATATTATATTAGTAATCGTACAAAATGTCCAATGCCTACGACATACGGCTGTTAAAATAACGGCTTCCCAAAAGTATACCCTTGCATGTCTCCAAGACGTGGCTGTTCGTGTGATTTTGTAGGGCTGCACAACCATGGCTTTTAAAAGCGAATAACGCACAGAGAAACATTAGGTCGTTTTGCTTTTTGTAGAAGCGGCTGAGTCTTCTCCGATGCTAAAACGTTGAATGGATTCATTGCGGCATTGAAAACGGGTAGACAAGGTCTTCAAAATGATAGTCTATTATTATTGTTAACTCATTTAAGGCCACATCCATTTAGAGGAGGAAACCAAACATAAATCTGAACTGTAGATCGTGAGATACAGTAATGCTTTGGGATCCAATCGGGAAGAGCAGACATGATCCAAGTCGGATACTTCGGAGGTAAAAAGTAAACTTAGCAGGGGTGACCCCATCACAGTGACTTCAAGTGGAAAGTGTAGGGTTGTTTGGTGTCATGGATTGGCCGAAACTGTTACTGGACACTTCCCTCTCTCTTGGCTTGACTTCGCGAACGAAGATTCTATAGGGCTTGCCCACGTCGTCTGCAGGCATTTTCGTGGCTGCGGAGGCCAATCCGGGACAGGCAGGTTCGACCGCAGTGGCTGCAGGGGAAGGTCTGGTCAGGGTTCTGAGTTACGACAACTCTGTTTTTTCTTCTGAGCCGCTTGTCCTTAAGGTTAGCTCTGCGAGAGTCCTCAAAGGAGACGGCTGCCTTGTGAATGGTGGAGCGCCAGGTGTCACGGTCCGCAGCAAGCGAAGACCACTGGCGGTGGTCGATTTGGCAGGCACTAAGTGACTTCTTGAGACCGTCTTTGTATCTCTTCTTTGGTGCCCCTCTGTCTCGGTGTCCAGTGGCGAGCTCGCCGAACAGAGTGATCTTGGGTAGGCGATGATCCTCCATCCTGGAGACGTGCCCAGCGAAGCTGTGTCCGCAGCAGCAAAGCCTCGATGCTCACAGTTTCCGCCGGCCTGTTCAAGGACCTAGACGTTGGTGACATAGTCAATCCAGTGAATGCTGAGGATGGTACGCAGGCAGCGCTGGTGAAAGCGTTCGAGGAGTCATAGTTGGCTGCGGTAGAGGGCCCAGGACTCGGAACCGTACAGCAGGGTGGTGAGGACGACAGCTCTGTAAACGCTGATCTTGGTGCCTTTTTTCAGCTGTTGATTGTGCCACACCCGCTTGAATAGTCGCCCGAAAGCACTGTTCACTTTTGCCAGCCTGTTGTCCAGCTCCTTGTCCAGCTTGGCGTCTGACGTGATGATGCAGCCAAGGTAGGTAAACTGGTGTACAGACTTCAGTTCGGACTCGCCGATGGTGATGTGGGGAGGGCGATGCTCTTCCTTGGGTGCCGGCTGATGAAGGATCTCTGTCTTTTTCAGACTGACCTCAAGTCCAAAGAGCTGGGCGGCATCTGCGAAGCAGGACGTAATGCGCTGCAAGGCTCTCTCTGTGTGTGCAACGAGGGCAGCGTCATCAGCAAAGAGCAGCTCACGAATCAGTTGGTCTAGGGTTTTCGTGTGGGCCTGCAGTCGTCTGAGGTTGAACAGGCTGCCATCGAGACAATACCTGATGTACACTGCGTCGTTATCGTCGAGGTCCACTGTGGCCTGCTTCAACATCATGCTGAAGAAGATGGTGAAGAGGGTCGGTGCCAGCACGCAGCCTTGCTTCACGCCGTTGCGAATGGGGAATGGTTCTGAGAGGTCACTGTTTAGTCTGACCTGGCCTTGCTGGTCCTCGTGGAGCTGGACGATCATGTTGAGGAACTTTGGGGGACAACCTAGTCGCTCCAGGATCTGCCACATACCTTGCCTGCTCACAGTGTCAAACGCTTTTGTTAGGTCGACAAACGTCACGTACAGCCCTTTTTTCCTGCTCGCGGCACTTCTCCTGAAGCTGTCTAAGCACAAAGACCATGTCGGTGGTACTCCTGTTGGCTCTGAAGCCACACTGGCCCTCTGGGAGGTGGTCTTCAGCGATGGCAGGTACCATCCGATTCAGGAGCAACCTTGCGAGAATTTTCCCGGCAATGGACAGCAGGGTAATTCCACGATGATTAGAGCAGGCAGACTTCTCTCCTTTGTTCTTGTACAGGGTGATGATGACTGCATCACGGAGATCCTTTGGTAGTGTTCCTTTTTCCGAGCAGCAGAGAAAGAGGTCGTGGAGCTTGTTGTGCAGTGCTGGCCCTCCATGTTTCCAGATCTCTGGCGGGATTTCGTCAATGCCTGCTGCTTTGCCACTCTTGAGCTGGTGGATGGCTGTGAGGGTCTCTTCGGCGGTGGGCGGTTCGTCCAATTCAACCTTTAGTGGAAGGTGTGGGATTTGGAGGATGACTGTTTCTTGAACAGTGCGCTCAGCGCCGAAGAGGTCCTGAAAGTATTCCGACCAGCGGTGCAAGATGGAGGTATTATCTGTGAGGAGTGCCTGTCCATCAGCGCTTCGCAGGGGACTTTGTACCAGGTGCCTAGGGCCATACACTGCTTTCAGTGCTTCGTAGAAGCCCCTGTAGTCACCGTTGTCAGCGCAGAGCTGGGTCCTCTGTGCGAGTCTGGACCACCACTCGTTCTGGAGCTCAAAAAGCTTGAGCTGGAGACTGCTGCAGATGAGGCGGAAGGCAGACTTCTTCACAGGGCAGAAAGGCTGGGCTAGGTGGGCCTGATGGGCGGCTCTTTGTTTTGCTAGAAGTTCCTGGATCTCTACGTCGTTTTCGTCAAACCAGTCTTTGTTCCTCTTTCTAGCAAAGCCCAAGACTTCCACAGAGGATTTTACAATAGCAGTTTTCAGTTGTTCCCAGAGTGTTTCAGGGGAGGAGTCTGCTGGATCAACTGTGTCTTTGAGCATGCGCTGTAAATCGGCCTGAAGGGCAGCTTTCTTGTCGTCACGCTGAAGGCTGGCAACATCAAGCTTTTTATTGGGGGGGCCCCCTTTCTTGGGTTTCAGCTTGAGGCGGAGCCTGAGTTTGCAGCGAACAAGGCGGTGGTCAGTGTGGCACTCTGCGCTGGGCATCACTCTGGTGAGGAGGACGTCACTGCGGTCCCTCTGACGCACTAGGACATAGTCGATAAGGTGCCAGTGCTTGGAGCGAGGATGCATCCAGGTGGTCTTTCGACTGTCCTTTTGCTGGAAAGTAGTGTTGGTGATGACAAGTTGCTGCTCTGCACAGAGCTCCAACAGTAGGCGACCATTGTCATTGCAGTTCCCAACGCCATGCTTGCCGAGGACTCCTTTCCAGGCTTCAGAGTCTTGGCCCACTCTGGCGTTGAAGTCACCAAGGATGATGACTTTGTCGTCTGCAGGGGTGCTCTGCAGGAGGCTGCGCAGGTCAGAGTAGAACTTGTCTTTTTCTGCAGGCTCTGCCAGGAGGGTTGGGGAGTACACACTGAGAAGGGTGACGTATTGCTGGTGTCTCAGTGGGAGGCGCATGGACATGATGCGGTCGGAGTGACCCGTTGGTAGGTTTTCCAACTTAGTCGCAATGGGGGTCTTTCACCATGAAGCCCACGCCTGAGAGCCATCTTTCTGATGCAGGCCTGCCGACCAGTAGAGGGTGTAACCAGCGCCAAGTTCTTGGAGGCTGCCTTCCTCCGGAAGGCGTACTTCGCTGAGCGCGGCGATGTCGATGTTTAACCTCCGCAATTCATGGGCAATGAGGGCGGAGCGACTTTCAGGGCGTCCGCTGTCTGCTGTGTCGAGCATGGTTCGGATGTTCCAGCATGCTACGTTGAGTCCGGTCGTGGTCGTCATGAGAGTGGATCCATTGTTTTTTCTTGTTTTCTGACCGCATGAGAAGATGCCCGTTGACCGCGGCTAGCCAACTGGGGGTTACGAGGGGATGACCTTTTCTAGGCCCCTCTCCGTGTGTAGCAAGCAGTGCTGTCCCTAGAGAAGGCTGCTTGGTCGTTCAGGGTGTGCCGAGTGACGTTGTCATCCCCAGGTCAACATCAGGCGACCAATATCCTGAACCGCCTGCATGCAGGTTTGAGACTGCGGCTTCCAGTGACATCTTTCACCCGCCTTTTGCCCCTTGCCCATCGCTACAGGACTTGGAAAGTTCAGTGTCATAGTCCGTGGGCGTTTCCTGAAGCCTGCGCGGTGGAGCTTTGGTGGAGTGCAGTGTGCGCAGTACTGGCCCCTTGGTTCGTTTGCCATGGCCTAGCAAGCTGGGACGGTGGCATCGAGGTCCTCGGGTCTTAGGTTTTATATCAGACTGTCCTTGTCTTAGTCTCTGGCAGCCTTCCCCGGAGACACGGGGGCTTTGATGTCAGGGGTTTCCTCCCTTAGCCTTTCCGCAGCCAAGCGGCCAGGCCTGCAAGGCAGCAGGGGACTCGTGGGGGCCGGGGTCGACTATGTCCCGTGCAGATGTGAACATCTGCCCACTGCCCAGACGGTGACACTTACCAGAGGAGAAAAATCCAACGCCGGAACCCGGTATCGAACCTCGCACCTTTGGCATTGGAGGCATACGCCTTAACCACTGCGCCACTTCCCCGGACACTTCAAATGAAAGCATATTTGACACTATAAATGTTACATTTGAAGGAAACAAACCGATCAGGTGTATGCACAATTCTAAACCCGTTCAGAGTTCCTTTGCTCTAAGAAAATTTCAAGACTGGAAAAAGAACACAAGATTCTGACGTATCAGAGCGGGATTTTCTAAAATGACCAATCCGGTAACTATATTCAAATGGCTGGTAAGAAACAGCCGACTGGCAAATGCACTCCTTTTTTTGCACGCTCTACTCTGGGAGCAAGCTGCATTGGACTAAAATACCTCCATTTTCCCATGACACTTCTAGCGTGCAGTCCTACGATGGGATAACATGATTCCTGGCAAGCTTCAGCATCCAAGATGTCTTTCACTTTTGCCAATGCCATGTCTGATACCTATTTACTCTGGATTTTTGAGAAAATGTCAGAGTTGCATTGAGTTATAGACCGTTAACTCATTCGAGACGTGGCGCCTCCGTATACGCGGTTTATGCCGCGTATCCGGAGGCGGCCCGTCTCGAATGCGTTAAAGCTGTCCAGCAAGCGTTCACGGGGCGGGGTGGGGGGGGGGAGGGAGGGGGGGGGGAGGGGGGGGGAGGGAACTTAGTGCCAGCTGTAGCGTGGGCCACAGGGTTTGAGCGTCTGGAGTGAGCAAGAATGTTACATCTCATAAGGACTGGAGTTGCTCTACAAGCTGACATGACCCACGTGTGGCCAAACCTTACCAGTAAAGCACATTCCAAAACTTATCGAGTGCCCCACGTACATGTTTTTCCTTGAAGGTACTTTTACCCAACTACTTTACCCAATGTTGTTTGGGACGGTAACGTACTTATCATGTCTGGCTTTTCGGAACGCCCTCTAAACACAAAATAATACTTTCGACAGATGTAGTATGTGTCGCATATTGCTTTCATCCCTACGTCACACGACCATTCCCTTTAGCGCAAACTGTACCACATGACCAAGCTACAAAAACCCTTGTAGCGACAAATGGCGGACTTCTTGTAGCCCCCTTTGTGACGCATCTTGGATGCGAGTTTTATTCTATAAAAGATCACCAAAACGTTCTAAAGTAAAACGTTAATTAGTATTGTTCGAAACAACAAGCACACTGACTACTGGAGACGGCAACGTCATGAAATATTTTAAATTACGTCATAAGTCTATTATGTATAAATGTATATTCATTTGACGTCAGTCATGTCTGGCGTGATCCAAGTGGAAAGCTTTCTTCTTGATTTCTTTTACGAAAATTGTGGATGAATGAAAACAAATACGTTATTGGTAGCAGGGGCTTACTGCACGGACCCTTCTAGGCCTTTGGGGGGGGGGGTGGGGGGGGGGGGGGGGAAGGTCAAAGGAACCATTGTACGCCTCAGGCCTTCGGCCTTCGGGGTAAAATGATTCCTTTGACCTCCCTCATGCTTACAAGGGTCCGTGTAGGAAGCCCTGCTACCAATAACTTATATTATACTTCCAATATTATCTTCCAAATTCCCTCCATCTCGCTATAAAACAAAAGTTCTGATTTTTGCTATAAAAGGGTAGGTGCCAATCCCCCCCTCCCCCCCCCCCCCCCCCCCCCACACATTTGCGCTTGTTATTGACCTGGGGCCAAAGTGAGACAACTGTTTTTACTTGATGTAGTCCTCTGTCCAGTCCAGCCACCATGTGTGGAAGCCATTGGCGAAGGTCGTTCCCGGTATATTGCTAAAACAGGAGAATAATGTGTTGAATAGTTAATATGTGAACGGGGTTGCTATTGTCATGTGCAACACAGCAATATCAGAACCGAACTTTAAAAAAAAACATCCGAACAATATGAACTTTTGGCTTTTGGCGATTTTTTTTTTCTTTCTGCGGTGTCATCAGTCCCTTGACTATTCCCGACAAACGTCAACCGACTTAGCCCCATGGCGACATGTCCCACATTTTGGAGGTGTTACCTAACTCACGTGTACCACTTGCAAGATATAGAGTGACCATGGTAATTCAAGGGTAGTGCCAGATTGACTTGGCGCCTTCAGGTGCCAAGCCAATCTGGCACTACCCTTGAATTATCGTGGTCATTATCATGGCTATTATCATGGTCATTATCAAGGTCATTATCGTGGCCATTATCATGGTCAATCCATCTCCTGCTGTAGGGCATTGGGGTAAATGGGTTAACGTGAGTACTTGCAAGGACTCTAAACCTGACGAAAACCTTGGCACAAAGGTGGCTGGCCGAGAGACGTTTTGAAACTTACCCGCTCGCGTGACTTACGTTGGTCGTCAAGGTCACGAAAGGTCAATAGATAATATGTGTGTGCGTCTGTGAGTGTGTGTGTGTGTGTGTGTGTGTGTGTGTGTGTGTATGGTGTGTGTGTTGTGTGTGTGTGTGTGTGTGTGTGTGTGTGTGTGTGTTGTGTGTGTGTGTGTGTGTGTGCGTCTGTGTGCGTGTGTGTGTGTGTGTGTGTGTGTGTGTGTGTGTGTGTGTGTGTGTGTGTGTGTGTGTGTGTGTGTGTGTGTGTGTGTGTGTGTACCCACTATATGTCCTCGTGGGTTTTATGGAACCCGGTCCTCAAGATGAGTCCATAGTGGATCAGGGAGCGCGCCCGATCACACCCAGCCGAGTCGCCGTTTTGGTCGATCATGTTTTGATTGCCTGTCGTGGAAAAAAAAAAAAAACCCAACACCTTGTGAATATAGCCACCGGTTATGTACACATCGCCTTTGGCGGCATGCACAAGGGGTTTAATCCATTGACTGCCGAGAAAAAGTGAACTCGATCCAATTGCAAGAGACATAGATCCTCATGAGCCCCCGCAACAGCGAGGGCTCATGATGTTCTATGTCGCTTGTACCCATGTCCTTTGGACGGTTGTGGCTTTTGGTCGTTGAATGAACAAATATTAAATTCAATATACGTACAGTGGCAGGGAAGGGGTTAATTTCTTTTAATTTCTTTTAATTACAATTTCAGTTTTTAATAAAGCGGATACGGGAGATCTCGTGTATTTATTATGCCGTGGTGGAGGATTGGCTGAAATACACGCGCTGGACGGCGAATGGCTTAAGAAGAAGAAAACAAATTGGCGCCCTGATATTATTTCCAATGAAGTACACTACTCTGGTAGAGAATTACTTTCATCCTTGTACTGCCAGAGAACACAGATGGTGTTTTTTTTAAGTCATTGCAGATTCAACGTTAACCCCTTCAGTGCTACTGATCGTACATTGTACGTTTGAAATCAACGAGAAAGAGCTCCAGCCGTTCCATGGAAAATGGATACAAAGAGGTTGCAGCAAGGGGCATAAATCCTCATGAGCCCACGTAATAGCGGGGGCTCATGAAGGATCTATACCTCTTGCAGCAGTGTGGTGCTCATTTTTTTCTCGGCACTTGGAGGGGTTCGTAAAGAGCAGCAGCTGTCGTCAAAGGGACATAGTTTCAGAGTGGTGTCAGCAAGAGGCACATATCCTCATGAGCCCCCGCAACTGCGTAGACTCGTGAGAAGCTGTGCATCCTGCAGTTGGATCGTCGAAATTTTTTTTCTCGGCAGTAAAGGGATTACGAGGTGAGATCCCCATTGGTGATCCCAGAGGAATGGCATCGGCAGTTCTTACCTCTTAACTCATTTAGTCCCGACACACCACAGCAAGATATGGCTCGACCATGATAGTTCAAGGGTGGTGCTACAATAGCTTGGCGCCTATAGGCGCCAAGCTATTCTGGCACCACCCTTGAACTATTATGGTCGATCTGTCTCCTAAATTGTATGACAACTCAGAGGACAATTCCAAACTGTGGGTATTTTGTACCAGGGACACAATGAGTTAAAACAAAAGTTCACTCTCGAGAGCCTGTGATGTTAAGTAATAGCAGCTGACACGGTCGAAAAAATGCATAATTATATAAGAAAACTGATAAATACTTACCAGCAGCTTCCATAATGTCGATCTCTCCAGACCTGGGCCAATGTCCGTAATGAAAGTCTGCAGGCATCAGCCAGACAGCTGGACACAGGAAAACAAGTCAGTAGAATTCAAGCAGCTAAACATTTTCTTGGAACTTGCAGAAATCATCGCGACAAAAAGCGCTACCGACAGTCAGAGGGAATTTTAATGTTGCTACATGTGGACTTTCCCGATTTTACATTCTTAGAGGCCAGCCATGTTATGATATTGCAAATAAAAGGCTTCAATATGTCGTAATACTGGAACACATTTGTTTCATATCCATCTCGAAAGCTACAGCTGTCTCGATCGATATGAGAAAAAAATATGTCTCGAAGTTATGTAAAACATCATAGCATATTGAAGCCTTTTCTCTGTAATATTATATAATATGGCGGTAATAATAGATTCGGGGAGGTAGGGAGGTGTGGGGGTGGGGGGGGAGGGGGAGGCGGCGGAGGGGAGGGCAGGGGCGGATCAGTTACCTCGACTGGGGACGGGGGTGGGGTGGGGGGTTCCTACTTTATGTTTGGTGCCTTCAACCTGACACAAAAGGTCTCTCTAGAGGCTAGACCTTCTTCCAGTGGCCGAATAAAATCAAGCAACGGAGAAGGGGGAGGAGGTGGGGGGGGGGGGGGGGTACATACCTGAGGTCATATTAGAGTTTAGTAAATGAAGTCCACAAAATAGAACAGTTCACAAAACAGTCTTGTGACAGTTTGTTGGAGTGGGGAACAGCATAATGTATACTCGCCTGGCGTCAGCCAGTCCCCTCTGGGCATTTTGGCGACGACCTCCACCTTGCCGTATTTGATGTGAGCGAGGGAGCTCACCATTCCGGACATAATGGGGTGGATCTGGTTCGAACCAGTCCTGCTACAGTCCCAGTTGCTGCACGTACCCCATACGGCTGCAAAGAAAGAAACGTGTACAAGGTGGCATCAATAGCTGCTAAAGTGTCGTATAGCGTTGCCGCCGGCAACGCTATACGACACGTTCGCAGCTATTGATGCCACCTTGTACATGTTTGCTTGTTCGTTTTTTAATTTTATTTTAAATTTGTTGTAGTTACTACATGTACCCCGAAATTGTCGCACGTATGTCAGTGTACCGTTTGTGATGAATTACTTAAAGGCCCATTATCGCCGTAACTGTTCAAAGACACACTTCTGTAACAGATGGTCGTTAAGAAACGCTACACACGGTCTAGTTACGGTTCATTTAGACACAGGACAATTGTCACAATTTATTTTAATCATTATTCATTATTTTCTTTTGGATAGAAGTTTCGTTTTACGTTTTGTGTTGAGATGATGGCATGTTCCTTTTTAGTGACGTCAAGAACATGTGACGTAAGATGTTTGTTTGAACGGACGGTATGCGTCATTGTGGATTTGGAGACACATCAAGTCATAAGAGATTTGCTCTTTAGCCAGAATTTAGTTTTTGTGAGAAGTTGAGGCGGTGGGGAGATGCCGCGTAGTAATCTATTGTAGAATAGATGGTAGAAGCGCAGAATGCTCAATAATTATAGGAGTGTATAATAAGGTATGTAGTTGAAGAACTCAATATAGGAGTGTGTAAAAAGATATGTAGTGAAGAACTACGATGTAACGGGATTGACTAACCAGTGTGACCTTGTCAACGGCCATGGTGGGCGGCAGACAGGCACAAAATAAGTCGACGGAGTAAACCTTTCACGCATCTTTGGTTAGGTATTTGTTTGTTGAGTAGTAGATTCGGGAAGTGTGTTAGTTGATTGGCTCTGGATCGGAAACTGTATGACATTCGGGTGCGCATCGGCGAGTTTCAGGTATCGCCTGGCGATCGAGCGCGGGGATGAAGTCGGTTGATCGGGAAGCGTTTCGTTTAGCCTGATTTTGAAATCAGATTCGGGTCGAGTTTGAGGGGTTATGTGTTGTGCGGAAATATGATGTATTCGTGTGTGTGCATGGCATTTCGAATTGATTGTTATTCTATCTATCTATCTATCTATCTGTCTGTCTGTCTGTCTGTCTGTCTGTCTGTCTGTCTGTCTATCTATCTATCTATCTATCTATCTATCTATCTATCTATCTATCTATATCCCGTAGTCTTGCCGACCGTTAGGGCACCACTGATGACTTGGCAACCAGCTCCCCCCATTCCTCTCTATTCTCTGCCATTCTTAGCGTATCACACAGCCTCAGTCCTGTCCACTCTGAGATATTGTCCTCCCATCTTTTCCTCTCCTTCGTCCTCCTTGCACAGTGCCTTGCAATATTGTTTTGGCAAGCCCTGCTGAACGCGTGACATGCCCATACCACTTCAGTTTGCGATTTTTCACAATGGCTAATAGATCTTCATAGGGCCGATGGCTTGCCTGATTCTGCTTCCCACTTCCTCGTTCGTGATGTGATCTCTGTATGAAATGCCAAGCAGCCTTCGAAAACGTCTCAGTTCATTGGCTTGTATCCTCCTTTCAAGGTTTGCTGTGAGGGTCCATGACTCGCAGGCATACAAGAACACTGAGATGACTAAGGAGCGCATCAGTTTGATCTTGGAGCAGAACGTGATGTTTCTGTCCTTCCATATGGTCTTCAATCTTGTCAGTGCTGTTGTTGTCTGCGCAATCCTATACAGTATTTCTGGTTTTGATCCCTCACTGATCTGTTACAATGGCTCCTAAGTATTCGAATTTATTAACTGTTTCTAGTTTTTGGCTTCCAATCATGACGCCAGTGCCAATGCCACTGGTGTTATTTGTCATCAGTTTGGTCTTCTTTGCACTGATTTCCATCCCATACGCAATGGCTGTGCTGTCCAGCTTTTCCACCAGCTGAGCTAGCTCCTTCTCTGTTCCTGCAAGGCTATCAATGTCGTCCGCAAAGCGCAAGTCCGTGATTGTTCTGCCTCCAATACTGACAGTTTCTTCATGATCTTTCAGAGCGTCTGTCATGATTCTTTCCAGGAAGATGTTGAAAAGAGTAGGTGAGAGCAAGCATCCTTGTCTGACTCCGACTGTAGTCCTAAAACAGTTTCCTATTTTACCGTTGAAGCAGACTGCGCTAGTGGCCTTGTTGTAAAGGTTTGCTATGACTTTGATCAGGTTGGCATTTATGTTGTATAGCTTCATGGTGGACCAAAGGGCTGCATGCCACACCCTGTCAAACGCTTTCTTAAAATCCACAAAGACATGATAGAGGTCTTGCTGGTGCTGGAGGTACCTCTCACATAGAACTTTCAGGTTGAAGATCTGCTCAGTTGTGCTGCGCCCTGGTCTGAAACCTGCCTTTTTCTCAGCTATGATTTCCTCTGCCTGTGGCTTCAGACTGTTCAGAAGGATCTTTAACATGACTTTGCTTGGGTGGCATATAAGACTGATCGTGCGATAATTCTGGCATTGATGTAAGTTGCCTTTTTTGGGGAGAGTTATAAGTGATTGGGTCCATGGTGTGGGCCAATCCCCTGACTGCCAGATCTTATTGCAGATTGTTAATAAGGCGCTTATCATGTCTTCTCCCCCTTCTTGGACTAGTTCTGCAGGGATGTTGTCTGCTCCTGCTGCCTTCCCTTTTTTCAGCGACTTCACTGCAGCCTCTACTTCTTCTCGGAGGATGGGATAGTTGCCATTGTTGGTCACGGCTGGGTTGACAAGTATGCCTGGGTCCCCTGTAGCTCGGTGGTTGTACAAACCTGAGCAGTACTCTGTCCATCTCTTCAGTATGTCTTGGTCTTCCGTAAGACAGTTCCCTTCACTATCTTGAATGATCGAGGAGCGTCCTTGTTTTACACTGGTCAGGTCTTTCACCAGCTGGTATGTTTTTTTTTTTTCAGATTTTCTTCTACGTGTTTACACTGATCTTCAATCCACTTATTTTTTGCCTTTTTCATGGAATGGGAAAATCAAATCATTAAAATCGAACAGAAAATCCAACAATTCCGTGTGATATATAACTTTCCTCCCTGGTGTGACAACAATCCAGTTTAACACAGGTCGCTTAATAATGACTCCACTCTGGTCTAGAAATACAACGTTATCAGTACGAGAAACAACTAAAAATAGATTGACACGTTAACGGCTGCGCAGAATAAATAGGTGCGATTACACGTGCGCTATTGCTGCGTGTCTCAACTGCTGTTAAAGTTCATTAGGTGTGCCGACAAGGCATAGTAAACACAAATGGTATTGAAATATGTCTTCAAATTTATGCGTTTTAATGGTTAATATTGGTCTTGTCGTCATCATAATCTTTTTTTTTTCATTAAATAAAGTTAAATAAGCGAACGAACGAAAGAAAGAAAAAAATGCAAAAGCAACCTAAAACAATAATTTTTAAAAACCCAAACCCAAACAACCAACCCAAAAACAAAAAATAACCCTCTGTGTGTCTGCACGTGTGTGTATGTGTATCTCCCTGTGTAGTGTGTGTGTGTGTGTGTGTGTGTGTGTGTGTGTGTGTGTGTGTGTGTGTGTGTGTTGGGAGGAGGAGGAGCAGGGTGGGGTGGGAGGGTGGGGGGGGGGGTTGGTGGTGGTGGTGCGGTACTACCGCTGTATGAGAACTGTTTGTTATTTGTTCTTGCTGACCTTTGGCGTCAAGTGTACCGTGAGTGAGGAAATCGTTTCCAAATTTGTCCACAGTTAGCGTCTGCAAAAAATGTAGACAGTATCAATGCAAATCATTAGTAACGTCAGTCCCAGTGCGCAAAGGCCATCGGGCTGACGTCGGTCGCCATTGGCCCGCGCACGGCCGTGCGCGGGCCAACGGCGGCCGACGTCGCCCCGATGGCCTTTTGCGCTTTGGGTTGCTTTGTACTAACAGAAAATCAGAATAATATGGAATGCCATAACTGAGGTCATAAATGTGTCAAGAGTTCAGGCTGACAAAACACAACACTTCACAATTAGCCAGCCGAGTCATTGTTGCAAGATACGTTAACATTTGCTTATTTAAGTGACCCTTTGAAAAGGTCAAGGTCACATAAGTTCAGAGAAATAATGCAAATTCGTCATGCACGTGAGCCATTCGGGCTTTACCATTCTTGTTTCTCTTAGCCTAACTTACAGGGTGGAGGTACAGCACGCCATTTTTCACATAGACGTTGACAGGCTCCGGCGTGTACATCTGAAACTCGTGGTTCTGAAACAGATTGTGGTTAAATACCGAACATTACACAACGTAATACTTCTGGATGTGAAATAATTTCAATCTTATACTGACGAGCTAAAGAAAAGTCACATCATTGGAGTCATCGAAGACGCCGCAGTGTTTCTGATGACTAGAATGATGTCGCATTCATTTGCAAAAACAACAACAAACAAACAAACAATTAAACAAGCAAACAAACAACCCAAAAACCCAAAACAAAACAAAACAACCCCCCCCACACACACACACACAAAGAGAGAGAGAAAAAACAAACAAACAACAAAACAAAACAAAACAAAACAAAACAAAACAGAACAAAACAGAACAAAACAAAACAAGGCAAAACAAGGCAAAACAAAACAAAACAAACAAACAAACAAAAACCCCGCATATTGTGTTTTTGCTGAATACAGATTTCTTTTAAAGTGAAAAAAATTAATTGTAGCAGCAGCGAATAGTACTGTAGTCGGCTGGGCAGTCACAGGTCTTTCGTGTCGCCATATTCTCCATTCAGGCAAAAGGCCGTTGCGTCGCATTTCAACTTCAAAAAATAGTGTTTGCAGCGAAGGCAGAGAGTTAATTGCCATGGTTGCAATAATAGCGCTTCGTATGTCTTTGGTGATTATCATAGTAAAGAAATGACGTCTTTGACCTAAAAGTAAAAGTAGGAAATAACATCACCACCTAACCTGAGTGCTAATCCGATGATCATATTTTGGATTTGTCGTCTGTGTGCTGAATTGTTTTACGAGTAAGTTTTCGAATGAATGTGTGTGTGACAGTTTTCACAACATTTACAGAGCAATGGCCACTGGGAATTTATTATTATTGTATCACTTAATAATTTGCTTATATAAACTCCAGATGGGCCTGCGCGCTAAAACCGCTTTCCATGGGAAATCAATCAATCAATCAATCAATCAATCAATCAATCAATCAATCAATCAATCAATCAATCAATCAATCAATCAATCAATCAATCAATCAATCAATCAATCAATCAATCAGTCGGCCAATCAGTCGGCCAATCAGTCGGCCAATCAATCAATCAATCGGCCAATCAATCGGCCAATCAATCGGCCAATCAATCAATCAATCAATCAATCAATCAATCAATCAATCAATCAATCAATCAATCAATCAATCAATCAATCAATCAATCAATCAATCAATCAATCAATCAATCAATCAATCAATCAAATCTAGTGTTGCGTTTAGTTTCTTTGCTAAGTTTAACGATTTTACAATTTGCTTACACTATTTGTTAAAACATTGTCGTAGGTCCGTATTCGTCAAAAGGAGCATGCACACACTGGTTTCAGCAAGAGAAATAGATCCTAATGAGCTCCTCAACTGCTGGGGGCTTATGAGAATCTATACCCCTTGCCTTTGGACCAGTGTTACGTTTCTCTCGGCAGGGAAGGGGTGGAACTATCATGAGCGATCCATTCCCATGCAACTGGTACATAGTCATTAATTAGTGAAAATCTGCACGACGTCAAGAGGCAGTTACCCTGACTCCGCCCGCGCTGACATATATTCCCCACTTGTGGGGGTCCACGTGACCGGAACTGAAGTCATCGTAAAGCACGGTTGTCGCCCTTCGCTGTAGGAAGCGCGGGCTGTTGGGTACCAGTGATTTTTCCTCATCTAAAGAACAATTACAAAAACAACAGACATTTGCGATTAGATGGTTGCCAGTGCTAGTACCTCGTCTAATGAACATTCAGAAGAAAACAACTTGATAGACATTAGCACTTCTAGCATTTGTAGCCTGATAGGGAAAACAGTGATCTGACACCAGTAGAATTAGCACTGCAGTTGCCCACAGTCAGGTACTTAGAATTACAAGGTACAATATAGTGCTTAGACAAAAGGGTTTGAGTGGATTACTGAAAACTTATTCACCTAGTATGTTGTAATACAGACCAAAAAGGTGACTGCCAAGCGTGTGAAATGCAAAGAAGTACCCAACGGAGAAGAAACACGCTTAGAAAAAACGGTACAACACAATTTATTAATATTTCGGGTAAATACCCTTTGTCAAAATAGACAAACAAACAGAGACATTAGCCGCTACTTATCTTCAGATGCAGAAGGAATGTGGCAACATTCCTTCTGCATCTGAAGATAAGTAGCGGCTAATGTCTCTGTTTGTTTGTCTATTTTGACAAAGGGTATTTACCCGAAATATTAATAAATTGTGTTGTACCGTTTTTTCTAAGCGTGTTTCTTTCTCCGTTGGGTACTACCTAGTATGTTGTTTTGCGTAACCCGGAATGCGAGGTTCATCGACATTCCGGCTTTACCAAATAGCATACGAGGTGAATTTATTTTCTGTAATCCACGAAACCCTTATTGCCTAAGCAGTTTATACCATGTGTATCCTTCTACTTACTATTTTTTATGGTCTGCAATGTGACCGAAAGAGCCTTCAAAGTGGACTCACGCCGCGGCATGTGTACACATGACGCCTCAGAACGTACACACGTCCTTCGGATGCCAGCAAATCCGATAATTATCTCTCCCAGTGCGCAAAGGCCATCGGGCCGACGTCGGCCCGATGGCCTTTTGCGCATCGGGTCTCATACCAAACCGATAATTTACGAGAAAAAAAAAGCATCATCGAACCTGTTTCTGCCAAGAATTTATTTGTGCACTGTAAACACTTGCACAACAGCCTGATGATGCCGCCCACTGCTTTCTACTATTAGTGACAAACAAAGGCCTATACCTGACGTCACACTCTAATTTTAAACGCACTTTCCTACTCCATAAATGTGTCATTTCAATATGCACAAGTCTTGTTATGTCCTACTTTTACTTCAGCGTGTTTTCATGTTCGGTCGTCGGTCCATTTTTTTGTTGCTGGGTAAATCGCAGGTTGCTAAGTGGATCGAACATTGGTAATCCACCCCAGAAAATGTCATGGAAGATGATGATATGATGATATTTGAGACCAATCATTTTTCTTTTTGCATAATTACCGAAATCAACAAGAAAACATAAGAGCAACATACGAGGTATGAGCAGAAAGTAATGAAAGTTGTGCCGCCATTTGTAAACTACTAAAGTCACATAATTAAATTTAGTATCAAAACAAACTTCAGTCTTTGTCCTTTATTCATGCACAATCTTAAGCCAGACCCACTGTGTGACGTCAATGAAAAAAGAGAGATAAATAGCTGTGCTTGTAAACAGTGGACTCTCCAAGATAATACATTCATTTCTACATTTTTTAAAAGTGTGAGACTTTGAGACAATCAGGTCAAAATCCAAACAAAATTGAAAGTTGTTTGATATGGTACTTGTGTATTGTCTGGCACTGACTGCAAATAAATTGTGCAATTTAACTATGAAAGATAGGACTTGGAAGACGAGTACTGCTCTGACTGTCAAATGTCAGCCGGGAACACGCAAAGTTTGCGTTTTATTTACACACTGATAGGAAAAGACGGAGACATTTTATTTTGAGAGATATCTCAAATTTCCGATCTTTATTTTTGGGCAGTTCACATGCCAGTGCGAAATGACCTTGACCTCCAAAAACTATCTGCAATAAGGATACCCCATTTCTTGACAGAGACTTAAATGCAACAGAAAGTTCATTGCTTAGATTAACTACTCAAAACGTTTAGCATAAATGGCCTCTAACAACCGTGTGATGTCATCACTGAAGACTATGCTTGTTTGTCCTGTAACGGTATCTCTAGCAAACAGTCCAGCCAGGAGTGGCTGGCCTCTGATAAGAAGAGACTAGGGGCACTTTTCTTATATTTTCAGAATTGATGGCAACATTTTCTTTAACTCATTCTACCCCAGACACACCACAGCAGGATAAGGATCCACCATGATAGTTCAAGGGTGATGCCAGCATAGCTTGGCGCCTACGGGCGCCAAGCTATTCTGGCATCACCCTTTAACTATCATAGTCGATCTGTGTCCTGCACTGCAATGCAGTCTTGAGAGGACAGGGCAAAATTTAAGGATTTTGGTGTTGGGGTAGAATGAGTTAATTTGTATAACTTAGAGGTCCATGTCTTAAATAATTTTAGCAGTGCTGCGCGCAGTCCATACACAATATCTTATAAGACATTCTTTTTGAAAAGTCTGTTCATGAGCTGCGGCCAACTCTCAATGGCCAGAACATCTAGTTTTTCCTTGAAAATGTCAGTGACCACAAAGCCACGGTCACTGTCCGACACAGAGGTACAAAACATTTGTGTTCTTCCTGAACCATCATACAGTCCGTGCCTTGACCAGTGTGACTTGGTTCTTCCCTAAACTAAAAAGAGGCTGGCAGGACAGAGTTTTTCCACATCCAGGACCTAGCAAAAGCCGTAAATTCACAAGTCCGACTCTGACCTTCATCAGAATAGCACATCGCCTTTGAATCTTGCCTGAAATAGCTAAAAATGTGCGTAAACAGTGAAGGACAGTGCTATTACAAAGTAACAAAGAAATTGGGATAACAGTTTTGGTTTTACGGCACAACTATCATTATTTTCTGATCATTCCTCGTATCACCTATGTCATGGCCAAATATCGTATTTTTCTATCCACTGGTTTTCCAGATCTAGCATTTTTTAAATTTGCTTTTGAACACTGAATAAGAAACGGCAACCCATCTGGTTTCTGAGCCTTTATAAAACAAACCATGGCACTGGCAAAATAGGATGAGTAGATATTAGCTGATTTGCATACTACTAAACCTAAATCTGTTTCACCCACAGCAACAGTTGGTAGGCGGATAATGCTTTTTTTTTCTTCAGGATCGCTTGTCTTCTAAGAGAGCAACGTGAAATTGCGAAAGATAAGTAATACTATAAAATGTCAGTTGCTCATGTCCGGACAGTAGTTGATGCAGACACAAAGATTGTTGAACATGTTGCCGTACATTCGTCATCTGTTTGTAGTCTTGACGATTGAAACAAGAGGATAGGTGCGTTTTCCCTAAACTCGTATACAGCAGTACAAAACTGTGACCCAAGACTCTTGAATTTAACCCGTTCAGTGCCAAGAAAATGTGAACACCACCCAACTGCAAGAGGTATAGATTCTCATGAGCCCCCGCAGTTGCGGGGGCTCATGAGGATCTATGCGTCTTGCTGACACCACTTTGAATCCATGTTCCTGGGACTTCCAGGGTTTTTGTGTCTTGAATTAATGAAGTTTGCCGCAACACAGTCTGCGTCAGCTGGCACTGAACGGGTTAATAGTTTTAGTATTGCTTGGGTGAATCATTTTGAGACCCACAGAAAGGCCAAGAATGAGGGTCAGGATGCCAAAAGGCGGGAGCTCTCCTAAAAGTTCAAGGCGGACTGAAGACGTCACTTTCGAAAGGAAGGTTCTGTATACTGTCTTGCTCAATACAGAAGGAATTGTTCGATGAAATCCGTGCAAGACAGAAGACATCATCAATGCAAAGTACTGCACAGACTTTGCAATTGCTGAGGTGAACAGATTCTAACAAAATCCAATAACAAACACTGGGACTATGCCTAGAATCAAAACCATACAACATGAGAATGCACCTCTTAAAAGTGCAGGCTGGTACAAACATGCCTTCAACAGGAGGATATCCGAGCTTTGCCGCGTCCTGCTTACTTCCATGATCCGGCTTTTTTCCCCCCATACCTGAACTAATGCCTTGCTAGAAACATTTTAAACCCATTTAACCCCACGGTCACGTTTTCCTAATTTGGAGGTGTCACCTAAAGACTATGTAGCAGTTGCAGGAGACGGACTGACCATGCGGTTAATTTAAGGGTAGTGTCAGATTAGCTTGGCCCCATCAGGCGCCAAGCTAATCTGGCACTAGCCTTGAATTATCATGGTCGATCCGACTCCTGCTGAAGAGCGTTGGGGCTAATGGGTTAAACACTCGTTCAACCCTCGGAACCGCCTGTTCCCAGTGACTGTCATTTAACCCTAAAAGCGCCAACACCCTACAGCGGGAGATTGATTGACCATGATAATTCAAGGGTAGTGCCAGATTAGCTTGGCGCCTTCAGGCGCCAAGCTAATCTGGCACTACCCTTGAATTATCATGGTCAATCCACCTCTTGCAAGTGGTACATACTAGTCGTTAAGTAACACTTCCAAAATTAGGGAAATGCAACCATGGCGCTAAAAGAGTTAACCCGAAAAACAGCTACATACGGGCATTTCTACTGCGGACAAAACAAATAAACATGTGTGTGACGGTAGAAAGGAAGGACTTTGGACAGCTCCACTAGAACACAAATCCTACTGGTGTGTACACCGTGAAAAATTATCCTGTCTCATAATATCTGAAAATGCCCTCGTAAATACACCCGTAGTGTGCTTACCTTTTTCCTCTTTCAACACACTGGCCTCTACAGTTACGAAGCACAATCCCACAAAACTCAAGAAAACAGCTGCATTCATCTCCCCGACTGGAATCAGCGCAGATAATACCTGTGATTCAACAAACGCAGCACGCTTAATACACTCTGCCGTTATTTTGAAAAATCAGTATACGCATTTTTAAGAAAAGCGAGATTTTCATGTTATACAATGAAAATATCGCTTTTCTATAAAACAAAATGACATGCCCATTAAGCAAAAGGCCATCGGACCGACGTCGGCCAGATGGCATTTGCTCACTGGGTACTGATTGTTGCCATGGCAGGCTTTTATGCTAAAGTAAGCAGACACAAAGGGTTGCCAATGTTCTATGGCCGTACCTAAGACTTTTCTACTCTTTTCTTTTCTCCAAACTATGATCGGGTGATCGGCACACGTACCCGATGTTTCCCACTGCCTTTTGAACGTAACGGAGGGAACTCTCCTGCGTACACAGGAGAAGAGAACCAGAAAAGTCTTTTTATTTTGCAACAGAACGACTCCATAATTTAAGTGGGGTCTTTTGTCCAGCATTTCTCAAGGACATATTAAAAATATTTATAAAGGAACGACATATTTTGAACTCTTAACCTTTCACTGCTGGAGCAGGTCGATATAAGCGTGCGGTGTCTTACAAGGAATGGGGCGGATCTGGGTTTGGGGGATCCTAGGTGTTCCGGCCGGAACCCCCCTCCAGAACCAAAGTTGTTTAAAATGCTATAAAAAAAGGTGCCTTTTCTTGTCTTTGGACACCCCCCCCCCCTTCCGTTGTTTGCTTTTCGGTCATTGGAAGAAGGTCTAGCGCCGGGGAGGTCTTTTTGTGTCAGGCTCAAGGTCCCAAACAAAAAAACTGGAACCCTACATACCCCCCCCCCCCCTCGAGGTAACTGATCCGCCCATAAAGGACCGTGCCTCCTATTGCCCACAGTTGTCCGCTGTTTTTCAGTTTTCTTTTCTCCCCCAAACTGAGCAGATTATCATGACATGAACATGCAGCAGATGTTCATTTCACAGGTGAAGATCGAGGAATAAATAAGACCTAGCGTTTAACACAAGCGGACCGCCGCGAATCAGGTTTCGGCACGTCTCGAAAGAGTTAATCCATTACCCTTTCACTACCGAAAAAAAAGTCAACACGATCCAACTGCAAGAGACACAGGTCCTCATGAGCCCCTCGTGAGGATCCCCAATGCGCAAAAGGCCATCGGGCCGAGGTCGGCCGCCGTTGGCCCGCGCACGGCCGTGCGCGGGCCAACGGCGGCCGACCTCGGCCCGCTGGCCTTTTGCGCATTGGGGCTGTGGGCCGCAATTTCCGACACTATTTTAAATCCATTTTCCTGGGAAGCCTGGGGCTCTGTGGCGTTGAATTAACGAGGACTGCCGAATCACATTGTGCGTCAAATGGCAGTACAGGGGTCAATTTTGAAGCAGTTTGCCTACAGATATGTACATTTCTTTCAGCTTTTGCGCCTACATGCTCCAGGCCGAAACAGCGCCTAATAAGAAGCACCCTGCGCCCGCCAATGCTGGCTGTGAAAAAAACAAAAAACAAAAACAAAAACAAAACCAAAAAAAAAAAAAACCAAATCAACAAAACAATACAAAATCAACAACAAAAACGCACGCATCTTTTTGGGGAGGCACTCTGTTCCTATTATGAAACACAGAAAGCACCAAAAATTAAAAGAGTTTTACATTAACTCATTGTGCCCGAGGCACGAAATACCCACATTATGGAGTATCCTCTGAGGACTGCATTACATTTCAGGAGACAGATCGACCATGATAGTTAAAGGATGGTGGCAGAATATCTTGCGGTCTTGTGTCGCGGGCAGAATGAGTTAAAAACAGTGTTTCATATAATGAATATTGTCTGAAACCATCTAGCTAGACCTGTCCTTGAATTTCAAGGTGACGATCCGGAAGTTAACCATATCTGATAACAAAATTGTTGTTTCATCTTAGAACGAATTTGCGGCCCTGTGGAGCAAAGCGGACTGACTCGAGTTGAGTTAAATTGAATGTCCTTAATAAATTTTGTGAAACCAAAGTTTGCATTTATAAATGACCAATACGAATGCACCTTGGATGCATGAAATTGGAATGAATAACCAGTGTGTTGATATTATATATTTCCCTTACAGTTTTTTTATGGTTTAACCCTTATAGCCCCCACGGGTGCTTTTCCAAAATTTTGGAAGTGTTACTGAACGACTATGCACCAGTTGCAGGAGGTGGATTGACCATGATAATTCAAGGGTACTGCCAGATTAGCTTGGCGCCTGAAGGCGCCAAGCTAATCTGGCACTAACCTTGAATTATCATGGTCAATCAATATCCTGCTGCAGTGACTCGGGGCTAAATAGGTTAATATTGCGGATGGCCCCGCACGTGTCCTTATGTGCGTGCTTGCTTGCTTGCTTGCGTGCTTGAATGAGTGCGTGCTGCTGCGCTTGCGTGATGGCTTTTTTTGTTCTTGCTTGCGTGCGTGCGTGCGTGCGTGTTTTCTTGCTTGCTTGCTTGCGTGCGTGCGTGCTTGCGTTCGTGTACGTGTGTGCACTATATTTGTGTGCGTGCGTGCGTGCGTGCGTGCTTAGCCACGGCACAAGCGCCGTCAGTAGCAGAAGCAAGGGTTTTGTCTATGCCGGGGTGAGCATATGTAATAATATGCTTGCACTCCAAAGCCGATTCGTCAGATACGTCCAATAAACACATTGTACCCCAGGACCGAAATCCCCAAATTTTGAAGTTGCCCTCTGACGGACTGTATTACAATTCTAGAGACAGATCGACTGCTTTGAGCGCCAAGCTATTCTGACACCATCCTTGAACTATCATGCTCGATCCGTGTCTTGCTGTGGTATGTCGGGGCTGAATGAGTTAAGTGAATTTGATCAACTCATTAAAGGCACCCCCTCATCAATAACTACGAAGGAGTGGTACAGCTATGCGACACTTCCGCAGCTACTAATGCAGGACACCTCAAATGAGTTAAAAACTATTTTGTGAAAAAGAAGAGGCGATTAAATTTATTCATTGACTTTAAAATTGGCCTATTTTGGATTCACGGTGGACATGACAGTGATATGACCCATTGCGTACTGACCCATTCCTAACCTGAAAACCGCGTTGTTAACTAATTCAAGGCAGCCCGCATCAATAGCTGCTAAATTGTCGTATAACTTGACGTTGCCTGCGGCAACGCTATTCGACACTTCCGCAGCTATTGATGCGGGGCGTCTTAAATGAGTTAAACAAAAGGACACAACAAGCATGCACCACTACCTGAAATACCGAAACTGTTCACGACAATAAATTATGCTACACTTACAGTGACAGTACTGCTCCCTACACAAAATTATTTGTTCGTGCACTGTGTGATGTGGAGCACTCTCAGACTTGCTGTTATCTATGTAGTATAGTTTGCTACTCTGCGGAAATTCTATATTATCCCTTTGCGTGTCGGTAGCGGCTTTAGTCGCGATGATTCCTGTAGGAATCTTCGCGACTAAAACCGCTACCGACACACACAGGGTTATGGCGTGACCTTTCTTCTCGTGGGAGCTATTTACATATATATATGCAAGAGTCATAGAGCGTCATAACTGAGCCTGTGGTGTGTGTGTGTGTGTGTGGGGTGGGGTTGGGGGTGGGGGTGGGGGTGGGGATGGGGGGAGTGTGGGGGGTGGGCTAAGGGGGGCTTCTGGGTTGGGAGGAGAGGGGGGGGTGTGGGGGGGGGGTGGAGGGGGGTTCCATCGTGTCGGACTTCTTATTTCACAGCTTCCAAATATCCAACAGTCCAAACATCCAAAATTATTTCATTACTAATTTTTGTTTGGTGCCTTTTACTGCACTTGATCAAAGTGAGTAAGCCAAACACTATTAATAGTATTTATAAAACACCTTTTAACCGAATTTCAGGTTGGTAATGAATAAATAGATAGAAGCTATTTTTGTTCCGTGGTTTCCCGAAATTTGAAAATGTCTCGGTGGAAGGCTTTTGCTGTTTGCGCTGTGTAATTAGTGGTGAAATATTGTTTAGTTGGCTCCTCACGTCGTAAAAAATAAGGCAGATGATGTGTATTACGTCAAATAGGACCACTTTAGTGCGTTTTTTTCTGCTATTTTGTCGAACCGAGTTGCTATCAAGACTCGAAAACGAGGTCGTAACGCGTCATCGAGAGGGCTATAAAACGTCCGCCATTTTTCGCTACAGTGGTTTTTATATCACGGTCACATGGTACAGTTTGCGCTAAATTTACTGGTCGTGTTACGTAGGGAGGAAAACAATATATATATATATATATATATATATATATATATATATATATATATATATATATATATATATATATATATATATATATATATATATATATATATATATATATATTCGGCCTGAGGGGTACAATGATTCCTGTGACCTCCCTCAGACCTACAAAGGTCCGTGTAGCGAACCCCTCCGACCAATAACGTATTTGGTTTCCTTCCTCCGTTTATTGTTTAGAAAAAAATCCCGTTTATGAAGACGGCCGCTTCTGTGGCGGATAGGTGACACCATTGAATATATACATGTTCTGCCGGGGATTTCCAAAGAGTGAAGTAGCATGATTCGGTGCGAAGCGCAAGTCTTGTTTTCGCGAGTAAAAAGCTAATCTTGGCTTGTGTACAGAATGATTAAAGCTGCAATGTCTACAAAAGGTCGTTAAAGTATTACAGTGACAGTGCTTCTTGACTGCTGTGTGATTCAGAAAAATAAAGAACTTTTTGATGAAGCGATCGGCATTTTGACCACTGATGTGACAGCTTGAGCAAGTTAGCATGGTGCCTCGTGCTTTTAGATTCAAGATGACAGAAGGGCATGCTTCGAGTGTGCAGCAGATTGTCGTTGTAATATCCTAAAGTGTCATGTGTGTTGGGATATCTGGAAAAAGGAATACCAAAACAAAACGCTCGTTGTTAACAGCAGGACTTGTGCTGAGATGGATTTTAAGGTAAGATTTTATTTCACACTCACAGCGTAGACATGATGTCAGATAGTCTTCGAAAATTCGGGAGATGTTTTTCTGTCGTGTAGTTTTGACGTGACCACAGCCTCCGCTCGAAACCGAAGACCTCTGCAGCCACCGAAAAAGTACTACACAAAACAAAATAGTCCCTTAGTTTCTCAATTTATAGAGCCTCAAATAAAACGTCCAAGTATTTCCAGCTATTTAGTAAGACGTTCCGATCATTCACCATGTCGGGAAAAATCAGATCTATTCTGGAATTTACTTAGATCTAGCGTAGTCTAGCCGCATTACTCATAACAAGCGGTTAGTGGACCGTTACTCGCAAGCATTCTTCTTTACAATGTCGATAATTAGGCATAACAAATCGTATTCCGTGTCAGATAATGTCATCATATAACATCACTGTAATTCAGAATCGTTCGGTTTATAAAACAATTTCAAATATTCATTCAGGAATCTGTATTCGAACGGAGAGTTTCGTTTCCAGCTGATCCAAATGGCTACCTTCGAAAGTGAAAGGCTTACACACGAGAGAATAAAAGCTTATAACTTCCAAACTGCACTGAAATAAAATCTCAGGAAATATTCGGAGTTACAGATTAACTACAGAATTCCGATTATAACCACAATTTGTCTTGTCGTTAGTTTTTCTTGCCGATATCATAAGAAATTCGATCTCCGCTCGAAAATTTGCCCTTGTCATTATTTCCGGTAAAATTAGCTCCCTTATTTCGTCTGCTAAGGTGCCAATTACCGTCAAGTTTCAGACTGCTTTCCATAGTTCTATAATGAAAAGCTTTGGCCAAAGTCTTGCAAATTGCATTTAGTGAACTTGAGAAAGCATTCTAAAGCGTCACCAACGTTATGAACAACAACATTAACGAAAATAATGTGATCGCGTAAGAAACACAACAAGTAAGCCATTTGCTTACACGATACACACACACACACACACACACACACACACACACACACCACACTCACACACCACACTCACACACACACACTATATATATATATATATATATATATATATATATATATATATATATATATATATATATATATATATATATATATATATATATATATATATATATATATATATATATATATATAGAGAGAGAGAGAGAGAGAGAGAGAGAGAGAGAGAGAGAGAGAGAGAGAGAACGTGTCTGTTAACCGCTTCACTGCCATTGGACATAAATTGTATTTTTGAAAGCTCTGATAATTAAAAAAAACAACAACAACAACAACAACAAAAGAATAACTACACCTAACAAAACAAACAAAAAACAAACAAACAAGCATTTCAAGGAACATGGAAGTGGTGTCAGTAAGAGGCATACATCTTCTATAGCACACGCAACTGGGTCTCTTGACACATTCTACCCCAGGACCGAAACTTGACCCCCAAATTTTGAAGGTGCCCTCGGAAGGACTGTATTGCAATTCTAGAGAAATGGCTCGAGCATGATAGTTCACAGGGTGGTGCCAGAATAGCGTGGCGCCTATGGGCGCCAAGCTATTCTAGCGTGACCACCCTGGAACTATCATGCTCGATCCATGTCTTGCTGTGGTGCGTCGGGGCTGAATGAGTTAACGCTTCGGAGTAGAGGCGGTCATCAAGTAAATTCTGATCATATGGAAACTGCTTGAAAGCAGGCATTTCACAAAGGTACAAAGGTGCCTGTTCTAGTTTTGATTTTCTACCACCTGGCCTTAACCCATTTCAGTAACCCCAAGGTCGCATTTCGGATCTTCACCTACCGACTACGCACCAGTTGCAAGAGATGGTTCCCGACCAAGATAATTCAAGGTTAGTGCCAGATTAGCTTGGCGCCATCAGGCGCCAAGCTAATCTGGCACTAACCTTGAATTACCATGGTCGACCATACCCTGTTGTAGTGCGTCGGGGTTAAACGGGTTAAACTTTAGGTTCAAAATCACAGACCAGCACATGTCTGTAGATTATCGCAACCACTACGAAAAAGGAGCGTTTTACATTGACGGATTTTATCACGCTCTTCGTGAGGCTTTTATCGTTTTAACCCATTGACTGATATTGACCATACCGCTCGGCGGAAAAGACGCGTAGTTACGTAGGTAGTGACGTAGTTATGCGTCTTTCCCAGCAGTCATGGAGTTAAACTGACCCCGAATGACCTGTCCCGTTTCAGGAACAGAAATACAACAGAAAATTCGGCAGAACGTAAAAGTACACGGTCCTCGTAAACACTACTGGGTTTAAGGGCTGACGATTATCTATACCGTTTCAAGATGGCCGGTGTTGGTTAGGGTAGTGTATTTAAGTGCCGGTGTAGAGTTTGTCGTACGTCAGGCATTGGTTGTGCTGATTCCGTGGGGACATGAAATCAGTTCTGATCATAAGTGTTGTGGGATTGTGTCTCGTGACAGGTGTTGCACATGTCTTGAAGGAGGTGCAAGGTATGTATACATTATCTCACTTTAAGTTGCTGTTCTGTTCTTCTTATAATCGTTGCCGCTCTCCTTGCATGTTCATACGTCAGAACCGCACGTAGGTTGTACTCCACGGCAGAGTGACTCTGTTCCCTCTATAGAAATCATCAGCTCAACTTCTAATTCGTTAACTCATTCAGCCCTGACGCGCTGCAGCAGGAGATGGGTAGACCATGATAATTCAAGGGTAGTGCCGGATTAGCTTGGCGCTCCGGCACTGCCCTTGAATTATCATGGTCGATCCATCTCCTGCAACTGGTGCATAGTCGTTAGATGACGCCTCCAAAATTTGGGAAATACGGCCGTCGGGCTGAATGAGTTAAAGTGATCAGTTCCATGGAGGGTTTGGAGTGTTCAAATTTGCCTATACAGCGGGTTATCAAACAGTGTCCTGCCTAAACTCCGACGACTTTTCCACCTTTCTGTTTGAAATCCGCGCGAGCAGGTACACGAGAGAAAGGTTTTCTACTTCCCCTTGCCTTTCATAAAGATTTCACCAGTTTACGACGCCCGACATTGTACACATGACAATGAAAGTCTTGACCTAGGTTTAACGTTGTAATTATCGATTTCATCATTTAAAATACTTAATTATTTAATTAATCACTTAATTAATTTACCTTAATTATTTAATTAAATACTGAACACATTCTGCCCCAGCGGACCGAAATCCGGCCCCGAATTTTTAAGTTGCTCTCTGAAGGACTGTATTACAATTCTAGAGACAGATCGCACATGATAGTTCACGGATGGTGCCAGAATAGCTTGGCGCCTATAGGCGCCAAACTATTCTGGCACCACCCTTGAACTATCATGCTCGATCCATGTCTTGCTGTGGTGTGTCAGAGCTGAATGAGTTAATTTGTCACATGAATATATATGTCAGAAATGGGATGTAAAAAACTCAGTTTTTTTATACCATGTAAGCGTGGCTGTTTTCAGAAACAGTAATGTCGAAATCAAATGTTTTCTTGAATAATCCCCAGATGAGGAGAAAGCACTGGCACCCATCAGCCCGCGCTTCCTACAGCGACGGGTGACAACCGTGTTTTACGATGACTTCAGTTCCGGACACCTTGACCCCAACAAGTGGAGCATTTACATCAGCGCTGGCGGACTCGGGTCCACTTCCAATGAGGCGCAGATGTACACGCCGGAACCTGTGAACCTCTACGTCAAGAACGGCATGCTGTTCATCCGCCCTGTAAGTCAGAGGTTGTACGTTTAGCTACCGAGAGCAAACGAGAGGCCACGTGCTTGCTCTGCATGTAAAAAATAAAACAAATAATTAATTTGCACAAATGTCCCCTTCCCATTCAACTCCCCCCCCCCTCTCTCTCTCTCTCTCTCTCTCTTTCTCTCTATCTCTCTCTCTCTGAACATGATTGAAAACAGGTCTATGGCCTAATCAATTATCCTTGGAAAATAAAGTTTATTTCATTTCTCTCTCTCTCTCTCTCTCTCTCTCTCTCTCTCTCTCACCACTATCAAAATATTATGGTATTATTTTTTTTAAAACCGCATTTTAGGCGGTGAAATTGTTCACTGGTCCATTTAAATCTCTAAAATATTCACCATTTGCATATTCAGGATGGAACTAAGGTAGTTTCATTTTTATATATTTTAGCACTTACATGACATTCACATCCTTTCCCAATACTACATGTTCGATTAAGGGAATTAAGAAATTTCACATATGGTCACTACAATATTTTGCAGACCCTAACAATGGACAAATTTGGTGAGGATTTCCTCCATCACGGAACTATCGACGTTAAAGGTAGGTGAGAACTGCAGATCGTACAATGTTTTTATGATGGAACTCATCAACTGATTCAAGGCGCCCCGCATCAATAGCTGCGTAAGTTAGTTAGTTAGTTAGGACGTCAACGCCGCTATACGATACTTCCACAGCTATTGATGCAGGACGTTTTGATACAGTTAACACAATGACAACGTACACCTGGTTTGCAGCTCTGTGGGGCTACTGCAGCAGTGGTAATAACTGCGTCAAAACTGGTTGGAACCAGGTCCACCCCATCATGTCCGGAAATGTGCACTCTAAAGGTCACATACGATACGGCAAAGTGGAGGTCGTCGCTAAGCTGCCCAAAGGGGATTGGCTGTGGCCAGGTGAGGAGGCTTGCTTGTTTTTTTGTTGGCTGGTTTGTTAGTTGGTTGATTGGTTTATAGGTTGTTGTTTTTGTCTACACTATTGAAAATACGATAGACTTTGAAATGGGGCTGGTCGGAGCGCATTCCGGAGCGTGCACATGACGATTTTGGCGTGCGGGGCAGAAATTCTGGCAAAGAAGTAACAAGATAAAAATGACGTCACGTCTAGCTACGCAAACCTCGCTAGGAAACTTCTTTTTGGCGCCAATCGCCGTGTGTGTGTGTGTGTGTGTGTGTGTGTGTGTGTGTGTGTGTGTGTGTGTGTGTGTGTGTGTGTGTGTGTGTGAGAGCAACTAGGGCCCGCGTTTGAGGACGGACAAGCTTGAAATTGTATGATATTGTCCCTAAAAGAATAATCTTTTTAATGATTAAAAAAAAAAATTAATTAAGATTCTCATTGGCGAGAAAATGGCTGTTTCACAAAAACCGGTTGATCTACACTTGAGTCCGTAATTATTCTTATTTTTACTAGATATTTTGCATATAGCTAAATAAAAGGAAGATATTGAACGAGTTCGTTAACCAGCATTGTACCTCTAGAACCTTTTGTGTGATAATTAAATATTTTAGGAAAAAACTTATTTTTACGCTTTTGAGATTAATTTCACGAATTATTTGGGATTAATATACAATTGAATCGTATTTTACGAAGAAAAAAAAAAAAACCACCCCAACAATCTTCTCATCAATAATCGCATGATTTTTCATATACGGTATTTACATAAGCCTACAGTTTGTCTCGGCTGTCGGGTACGTTTAGGTCAATTGTGACCTGTATGCCCTAGGTGTGAAAATCAGACAATGTTCTGCACCACTTTTTAGGAGTCATTTGTAAAACAGCTAACATAACTTTAATTTTTCTTTTACGAAAAAACTATCTTCTCATTAATACCCGCATGATTTTTCATAAACAGTGTTTGCATAAGCCTGCTGTTTGTCCCGGCTCTGGGGTAGGATTAGGTCAAATTGTGACCTGTAAGCCCTAGGTGTGAAAATCTGCAAGAAACGTTTGATCCTCTAATACGTAAAACGTTAGTACTGCGATGAGTGACGTATAACATCGAGTCGTCACTATGAACACGGCGTCGTGGGACTAATGATGCCATGACATGAAGCTTGTAGTGACGTAATTATCGCTGCTCGTGCTATTATTCTTTTTCAGAATAGCTATGCGACGCCAGACCACAGAGCTTACGAATGGCGGGAATCGCCGTGTGTCCGTCTTTATTTCTGTGTGCCAGTGTGTGTGTGGATCAGAGGGTGGGTTAGAGTAGAAGGAGATGGATTCCTGTCGCTACACGAGCCCACAGAGCGTACTAATGGGCCGTGTGTCCGTCGTTATTTGTGTGCGCTGGCGTGTGTGTTGGTCATAGGTTGGCTTAGAGAGGAGGGAAATAGATCAAAAGGATAAGCTTAAAAATATGAACAACCCTGAATGTTCTTAAAAGATGGACGCATGTGAGCTCCAAACAATACGGTAGGCTTTGGGATGAAATCGTCATCTTGTTTATTTGTTTGATTGTTTCTTTTTTGTTTGTTGTGTTTGATTGCTTGTTTGTTTGTTGTTTTTGTTTATTGGTTTGTTTCGTTTTGTCGGTTGGTTGGATGGTTGGTTAGTTGCTTATTGGTTGGTTGGTTGGTTGTTTCTTTGTTTGTCTCTTTGCTAGTTTGTTTGATTGTTTTGTATTTTAAGGAGAGCGTGTTTGCGTTTGTGTTTTTTATTTTTTTAAAAAAAAATTTTCCTCTGAAAACATTTTAGCTGACAATTTTTCTGACAAGCTTCAGTTCGTCAAACATCCGAGTCGGCACGAAGATATGTTGCTTAGTGGAGTTACCATTACAGTAAAAACATTATATATAGGAGGATCAGAATTACTCTTGGAACTATCAGCTTTCAGAAACAAACTATCTGTCATATCACTCGAGAAACCGTCATGGACAAATCAAGTTGTGTTGTGATTGAACAAAATAGACGATTTCTTATCCCATTAAGCCCTGACGCTCTTCAGCATGAGATGGGTCGACCAAGATAATTCAAGGGTAGTGCCAGATTAGCTTGGCGCCTGTCGGCGCCAAGCTAATCTTGCACTGCCCTTGAATTATCATGGTCGATCCATCTCCTGCAACTGGTGCACAGTCATTAGATGACACCTCCAAAATTTGGGAAATACGGCCGTCGGGCTGAATGAGTTAAAATCAGAAACTGCGCATCTTTTGACGCAAACAGTGGATTAAAATCCCGGACAAATATCCGATATCCACTGCCAAAAGACGCGCAGCTTTTCACCTACTTAAGTTACATGAAAATTGTCTGTCCCACTGACTCTTGTCCATCTTTGTCCAGCTATCTGGATGATGCCTGTAGAAAGCGCTTATGGAGGATGGCCCCGGTCTGGAGAGATCGACATTATGGAATCTGTTGGCAAGTACATATATTTTTTGTATCAGTTTTCGTATTCATTTCCGTAACCTCTCCAGTGTCGGCTGTTATGACTTTCTACCGCAACACTGGGCGCTGAATCTGTTGCACGCCATTCAAGACATCCTACTGTCTTTCGTTTATCTTGTTGTTAGTGGGGCCGACACATCAGTTAGCGAAGTATAACCACTGTATTCAGTATTCACTAAACATCTGTGCTTTATGCAGTCGTTTAGTAAGCTCCTACAATTCGTAAGCGACTTGCATGCTTGTGTGGTGTTCGTGGAACGAAACCAGAAGGGCTGACTGCCAGTGTTAATAATTTAGAAGAAACTACCAAGTAACTAAAATAAAAACACAGTGATCACGAATTGCGCGTCTGAAACCTCTGCACACTGACCGATATGTGCGTGAAGAACACAAGGGCTGACAAGAGACATTAATTCTCATGAGCCCCCGCGGGGGCTCATGAGGATTTATGTCTCTTGTAGATGGGTAGCCGTTCACATCGCCTCTGTAGTTAAGGGTTAAGAAATATTTAATCTTTTCCGTCAGGCAATGAGCACATGTACTACCCAAACGGCGAATCTGCTGGCGTGACCGTGGACCACGCTGCCATCCACTACGGACCCGACAGGGACGGACCGGGCCATCAGCATCACGGGGGCACTTAGTGTGTACACACGCACGGACGCATGCACGCACGCACGCATGCGCGCACGCACGCACGCACGCACGCACGCACGCACGCACGCACGCACGCACACACACACACACACACACACACACACACACACACACACACACATTGAGAAGCACACATCTTGAAAAACAGGACATATTTTGTTCAGAATGTCCACCTCTTGTAACCCAAACATCTAGGGAGGTCACGCCCGTCAAATGTACGTGTTTTGAAAGGTTATGGTTGTCGGTATCACATTTTTTTTTGCTGAAGTTATTCATGCTGTAATCTCCTCGACAAAAACTCGCTACCGTCAGCCACAAGGTTGAAGAAAAACATGAAATAAAATATTCCACATGTTTACGTGGTGTCGGATAATCATACTTTCCTCTCGTTGCAGCCGCATACAGGGAACGACCTTCGGCGACGACTTCCATACATACTGGCTGGACTGGACAGAGAACTACATCAAGTAAACAACATATCTCTTTACAATTTCAAATTCAGGACATCTGGTGCTGTGCCACACTCGCAAAGAAGGACATACAAGCCCTAAATAAAGTGTAGAGGAGATTGAAATTTCAATTAAATAGTTATAAATTCTCTTTCTACCTCGTCCGAAGGATGTCCAATGTTTGGTACGATTGCAGGCTCGGCGTGGATGACCATACCATTGTGGTGCTCAACACGCCGCCTAACGGGTTCTGGACTGAAGGGGGCTTCCACGGCACTAACATCTGGTCGCATGGAGGAAGAAACGCGCCATTTGACAAACCGGTAAACCTATCGTTGACTGCCAGTGGACGCAGATTTCGCGTCTGAAACCACTGCATACTGATCTATATCCGCGTGAAAAACACAAATGAAATGGTACCAAATGTGGGCACAAAAGAACATAGGACTATCAAGAGACATAAATCCTCATGAGCCCCCGCGAACGCGGGGGCTCATGAGGAATTATGTCTCTTGCGGATGGGTATTGTTCCCCTTGCTCTGACAGTTAATGAGTTAACATAGTATTTTACACAATGTTTTCACGCCCTCCCTGTCAAGAAAAAGTGAACGTGATTCAGCTGTATTAGGCATAGATTCTCATGAGCTCCGCTGTTCTGTCCGTGTTCATTGGGTGGATGAAGCTACTTGGCGTTGAAGTACGTAACACAGATTTCAGAAACGCATGCATTCAATCAACAGGAAAAGAATCAACATCACTGAAATATTTCTGAAACATGACCTGTGTCCAGTGGCAGCTAAGGGACTAAGACGGAAGAAGATTTAGCAGCAGAGTTATCAGCTAACGTAGTTTACTTCTTACTCAGGGGCAGATGTGGTGGTGGGCGGGGGAGGGGGGGGGGGGGGTGCTGGCGTTCCGCGGAACGTTGGTTGGTTTTTCGGCCACTGGGAAGACATAAGATCCCGACACACACGCCTGGCGCGCCTACTGCTCCCCCCAACCCCTCCATTCCCCCCCCCCCCCCCCCCCATGTTTGGAGGCCTTTTGCATCAGATTGAAGGTCTCGAACAAAAGGTCGGAACCCCCCTCGAGTTAACTGATCGGCCCCCCTTACGAATCAATAATAACCATTTCACTATTGCTAATCAACGTCGTCCTCTTCTGTCCCGACAGTTCTACCTGATTCTCAACGTGGCCGTGGCAGGGCACTTCTTCTGGGACGGCTACGTGAACCATCCTTACCCCAAACCCTGGAACAGCACCAGCCCCACACAGATGATGGACTTCTGGAACGCCCGAAATCACTGGCTGCTCACGTGGCACGGAGAGGACGTCGCCATGAAGATTCGCTCTGTCAAAATGGAGCAGTATTAACTCCTTTACTCCCGAGGATAATTGCGCACAGTCCAATTGAAAGAGACATAGATCATCATGAGCCCCCGCAGTTGCGGGGGCTCATGAGGATGTGTGACTCTTCCCGACGCCATTTTGTATCCATGTTCCTTCGAAGGCTGGGGCTCTTTGGTGTTGAATTACCACAGATTTCAGAAAACAGTATGCGTCCACTGGCATCGAAGGGGTTAACTCTTTCAAGACGTGTCGCATCCGGATTCGCGGCTTTAAGCCGCGAATCCGGATGCAGCACGTCTCGAAAGAGTTAAACAGTTTTCGATTGCCGATGATTCGCAGAATGGATCGTCGACCACAACAGATAATTTCAGGACATCAGAAGCGGGTCAAAAACTTTGCGTCCCCTGACGCAAACAGTGGGTTCAAAGCCCAGACAAACATGAGATATCGCATGTTAGCTCGGGCTTTTCAACCGCACACATTTCGTCGAAACACGTGCAATGTTGACCACTTGTGATTTCCGGAAATCGTCGATTGTAAACCACCGACAACAACAGACAATTGCTTGTCGCAAATCATCAAACAGTCAACGCAAAACTCGTCAAACATATTCGCGTCTGACGTCTGATCAGGGAAAATTACAGTGCACAATAGTAAATGATAAATGACACATCAGTGGATAATCAGTGAATTGTGTCGCCCCATGAGTGAACTACATGTGTGTATGTGTGTGTGTGTGCGTGCGCGTGCGTGCGTGCATGCGTGCGTGCGTGTGTGCGTGCGCGTGTATGTGTATGTGCGTGTGTGTGTGTGTGTGTGTGTGTGTGTGTGTGTGTGTGTGTGTGTGTGTGTGTGTGTGTGTGTGTGTGTATGACAAAACTAGAAATTCACGGTACAATGTCAGTCTTGCTTTAACTTTAATGAACAGGTTCAGTACCAGCGGGCGCAGACTGTGTTTCTGCAATTTTCCGTAATTCAACACAAAGATATCGTAGCTGTCCCAGGAACATGGATACAAAGTGGTGTCAGCAAGAGGTATAGACCCTCATAAGCCCCCGCACCTGCGGGGGCTTATGAGGGTCTATACCTCTTGCAGATGGTTGGTGTTGACATTTCTCGTCACTGACCGGTTTAAGAATTAGTCCCCTTGTTCTGGTTAGCATCACTGACGTGATTGGTGACCGCTAACCGTCATCCTTCTTCATATGAATCTCTAGTCACCTTCCCGTCAGTAAACAGTTAAAGCTAATTAAACCGTAGTTATGTAATATGGAAAGATATGTTTGTGCTCCATATGTGTTCAAGGATCGTTAGGCTAATAAATATTTATGAGTAAATTTTTGTTTCATGTACATTTTTATTTTGTGAAAATAATCATAGTAGTGTGAAGTCGAAAACGCTGAGGTGGAATCTGTACGTTTTATTAAAATATATTTTTTATTATTATTACTTATCCGTTATTCTTATATAAGTCGATCTGTCACATAGTTGCTCGACTTAAGGTGGTTTATTTTATTTTTTAAATTTTTATTTTATTTTATTTTATTTTATTTTATTTTATTTTATTTTTAACGAGAAATCTGTTCAAATGTGTTCGCTTGCCATCTGCAGTGATGGGATTAAAATTCTAATCAACGGAATTCAATGAGAAGCAATCCTTGTTATAAACATATTTTTGTTGAATTGACATGTACGATTAGACTGTTCAGTCGGTAGCGGTTTTTATCGTGATGATTCCTGCAGGAATTATCGCGACAAAAACGCTACTGACAGCCAAAGGTTTAAAAGTTTTTTTTTGTTGTTGTTGTGATCAAGTGCGGTAGCATTGCAGTTTACCACACAACACCTAGCCAAATTTGAATTCTTGAAATATCATCTGCCCCAGTGATAAAATAGCAGACATATGGGTTCGAGTGTGATAATACTGTAATAAGATACGTGAAATCGATACGAAAAGGGTCCTTTAAATTAGAAAGCCCTTATTAACAAACTATTTGGACAGTAAAACGGCCTCGTTAGCCCGTTGGCTGTCGGTAGTGTTTTTCTTTTTTGGTCGCAATGATTCAAGCAAGAATCATCGCGACAAAAACCACTACCGACAGCCAAAGGGTTAAGCAAAACGAAAAATCAAGCATACACCAGTACTTAAAATATCGAAACAGTTGACGACACAAAATCCTGAAAATATTGTGCAGCACTATAAACGGTACTTGTCCCGACACAAAATTCGCTATTCGTGCACTGAGCTTTTGAAATGTGGAGCACTACTAGGCTGGGGGTTATCTAAGTCTCCTACTAAGCAAAATCCAATATTTTGGCGTGACCTATTATTCCATTAGACGCTACTGGCACATCTACAGGAGGAATAGATCCTCAGAACCCTTGCAGAGTGATGTCGCTCATAAGGCACTGTTCCTTTTCACGTTTCTTTTAACTCTTGCCGTCCTTCATAGCGACACTCCCCAGTTGGCATGTCACTGGCTGTCAGTCCGTGATTGTAACCTACAACACTCGTGCGTTCACTAAGCCATTTTTTTTTTCTGGTTCAGAAAGACTAACCACGTGACGAGGTCGTCAAGTCAAAAATGACAGAAAGTGTTTGAAAGCACGGTTTGCATCTTTCGGCCTTGAGCTTGTAGATCCAAAATCAGAGACCAGCACATATCTGTAGATAGAGGAGTTCGAGATCAGAAGCTAGGGCTTAACTCATTCAGCCCTGACGCACTACAGCAGGAGATGGGTCGATCCTGATAATTCAAAGGTAGTGCCAGATTAGCTAGGCGCCTGTCGGCGCCAAGCAAATCTGGCACTACCCTTGAATTATCATGTCGATCCATCTCCTGCAACAGGTACATAGTCGTTAGTTGACTCCTCCAAAATTTGGGAAATACGTGCGTGGGCTGAATGAGTTATCCCGTTCAGTGCCAGGAGACGCAGATTTGTTTCTGCAATCCTTGTCGATTCAACACCAAAACAGCCCTAGCTGTCCGAGGAACATGGATTCAAAATGGTGTTAGCAAGAGGTATAGATCCTCATGAGCCCCCGCAATTGCGGGGGCTCATGAGGATCTATACCTCTTGCAGCTGGGTCCTGGTCAGATTTTTTCGGCACTCAACGGGGTTAATTTGAACCTTGACTCACTTGTCCTGTGAAATGACAAACCTGCTCTATCTCTGGCGTTAGTTGGCAAAAGCCAGGATCTACTTTTTTTTGTTGAGAAAAGCGAGATTTTTTTGTTATAACAATGAAAATCTCGCTTTTCTAAAAAAATGGACACACTGGCTTTCGCCAGATAACAGCAGATCTATAAATGTCACGAGGCTTTACCTCTGAACCGCTTACGGTCTGCCCCTTTTGGGGGAAAAAAAACCCAGACAACTGGGCGACACGAGGCACGGTCTTCGTAAACCCCTGCGTGCTCAAGGGACTC
>BTPG01000003.1:175657125-175689625 GCA_036245525.1 Semisulcospira habei | reverse complement strand
AAAAATGATATTGTTGTCTTTTAAAATGACAATAAAAACGTTTTCACACCCACTTTCAACATATTGTTTTCCCGTTTAAGCAGCGAGGACCCTTTTGGCTCACGTGGTAGGGCGTCGGACTCTCGATCGTATGGTCGTGGATTCGAACCCCGATGGGGTCAACATTTTTTCAGATCCTGTTTTCGGTGCCCTTCCTTTGAAATCACCTTTGCTGTGTAGACTAAAGACGTTAAACCCTAAACGTGTAACGTTTTTCCGTTTCAGTCGCATACCGGGAACAACCTTCGCCAATGACTTCCACAAATACTGGGTAGATTGGACAGAGAACTACATAAAGTAAACAAGTTGTCTCTCTTAGTTTTTAATACCGTGTGTAGGGAAATGCTATAATTGCCTACTGCACGGTAAACGGCGGATTTTAAAATATCGATACAAAATTCCGAAGATTCGCTTACATCTTAGAATGTTCATCCAGAACGGTACATGTTGCTGGAGATGGCGAGCCGGCAAACGCTTTGCCACCCCATCTTCCACAAACATTGGATCTAAATTGAACTCGTCTAAACAGCATTTTGCTAGGTATTTGTCGTAGGCCGGGTCAAGGGATTTTACAGGTTGTCCGTCCAGCGTATCGCAAATCCCCGTAGAACGTAGACAGTTAAGCACTTTAAAAACGCGACAACTTTGATCAGTTATAACTGCCGTAGGCAGGTATAACTGATCAAATTTGTCCCGTTTTTAAAGTGCTTATCTGTACATGTTTGGTACTGCTGCAGGATCGGTGTGGATACCCATACTGTCCTGGTGCTCAACACGCCGCCTAACGGGTTCTGGACTGAAGGGGGCTTCCACGGAACGAACATCTGGTCGCATGGAGCTAAAAATGCTCCATTTGACAAACCGGTAGGCTGTACACCAACCGTGTTATTACTAGCATCCAACCACCAATACTGTTCACAGTCCCGTTGGCTGCATAAACAAAGGTATTTGATTGGTTCTAGTCCTTTCAGTTTTTGTGCCTCAGGACTAATTCGGTCACCGTAGCGCGGGCTAAACGTCGGCCGACGTCGGTCCGATGGCCTTTTGCGCATTGGGATCGTTTTTTTTTTTAAATCCAAAATGCGTGCACACAGAGACCGTATGGTTGTTTAAATATGGCCTTGGTTTAGTTCTCCTACACCAGTTTAAAAAAAAAAAACAAGAATAAAAATGAAATAAGATAAAAAAAATTAAAAAAAAAAAAAATTTGAACAACTTTGCCTGAACATCTAGACTTGACCTTTGTTTTGTGTCCCAGTTGTACACTTACCCCTTCCTGAATAACAACGTTTACTGTCTAAATTTTCACATCATCGAGCTGTATCAAAGCTGAAGCTGATTATTATGTGATTATTATTATAGATTATCCTGAGTCAGTGCAGCTGCAGGAGTTCATGATCATGTGTTCCGTTCTCCTGTGGGCTGCGGGCGGGTGTAGACTTATGCCTGTGACGTATTCAAGGCGTCCCGTATCAATAGTGCGGAAGTGTCGTATAGCGTTGCCGGCAAGGGTGTCTTAACTCATTCAGCCCGACGGCCGATTTCCCAAATTTTGGAGGCGTCATCTAATGACTATTCACCGATTGCAGAAAATAGATCGATCAGATAATTCATGGGCAGTGCCAGATTAGCTTGGCGCCGACAGGCGCCAAGCTAATCTGGCATTACCCTTACTCACAAACCAGATAGGTGAGGCTAGCGCTGGCAGAATTGTATAACAAACCAAGGGGAATTACTCAGCGCTGGACAGAACAATTAGATCCCCTGCCCCCGCCTATCAGGCACCCATTCGCCAGCCCACAGAGAAATACGCAGGTATAGAACAAGACGATCATCTACATCCCTAAAAAGGATGCATCAGGTCTCTTATATAACCCATGTCTTTCTCCGGAACTTAGGAAGTAGGCAGGAGAAACATACATACACAAACACGAAGGTGCATTACTATATGTGGTCGGGTAAATACCCTGAAGTCCCACAGTAGATGCACAGAACATTACACAACAATGTAACGCTACAAATTTGCCTCGAGTTATACTGAGATACTCACAAACCAGATAGGTGAGGCTAGCGCTGGCAGAATTGTATAACAAACCAAGGGGAAATACTCAGCGCTGGACAGAACAATTAGATCCCCTGCCCCCGCCTATCAGGCACCCATTCGCCAGCCCACAGAGAAATACGCAGGTATAGAACAAGACGATCATCTACATCCCGTATTTCTCTGTGGGCTGGCGAATGGGTGCCTGATAGGCGGGGGCAGGGGATCTAATTGTTCTGTCCAGCGCTGAGTAATTCCCCTTGGTTTGTTATACAATTCTGCCAGCGCTAGCCTCACCTATCTGGTTTGTGAGTATCTCAGTATAACTCGAGGCAAATTTGTAGCGTTACATTGTTGTGTAATGTTCTGTGCATCTACTGTGGGAATTCAGGGTATTTACCCGACCACATATAGTAATGCACCTTCGTGTTTGTGTATGTATGTTTCTCCTGCCTACTTCCTAAGTTCCGGAGAAAGACATGGGTTATATAAGAGACCTGATGCATCCTTTTTAGGGATGTAGATGATCGTCTTGTTCTATACCTGCGTATTTCTCTGTGGGCTGGCGAATGGGTGCCTGATAGGCGGGGGCAGGGGATCTAATTGTTCTGTCCAGCGCTGAGTAATTCCCCTTGGTTTGTTATACATGGCATTACCCTTGAATTATCATGGTCGAACCATCTCGTGCTGTAGTGCGTCAGGGCTGAATGGGTTAAATGAGTTAACGACCCGCATTCACGTCCTGCGAGTTGATCCAATGATTTTAAGACTATGATGCTATATATTATGTCAGCTCTATGGCATTACGGATGCCGCCAATTCCGCGTTCGGAGAGAAACCTCCGCTGTTCAATAAATCCAGTTGCTTTTGAAACGCTGACAAGTTACTTCTTTGTGTTTACTACGTATCATTAATCCTCTGACTTCAGTAGCGCTCAGTTGTTCATGTGATTTCTTCGAATAACCTGGACAAAAACCGCCACCGAGAGCCAAAGGGCTTATCAGTGCCATATCATTCTGTCCCTACAGTTCTACCTGATTTTGAACGTGGCTGTGGGAGGGGACTTCTTCTGGAGCGGCTACGTGAACCATCCCTACGCCAAACCCTGGGACAGTAACAAGGACACACAGATGATGGACTTCTGGAACGCCCGCAATCTGTGGTACCCCACGTGGCACGGAGAAGACGTCGCCATGAAGATTCGCTCTGTCAAAATGGAGCAGTATTAAAAACTTTCCGATCGAGCGGTTTGCCATGAATTGTAGACCTCCCCATGCCTCATGGATCTATGCCTCTTGGAGATTGTTACGTGGTAGTCGTAGTCGTAGTATGATACAATCGCACCAGACACAAGCACGTAGGGTTTTTGTAAAGAAACTTCACTCAGCTGCAACTCGTCACACGTGGCACAAGGTTGTACACCACACTGGAGTAACAGTTCCAACAATATTTTATTATCACGATGCACTCTCAGCACAATACGTTCACAAATGCATTCACACGTTGGTACAATGCATCCACAATTCTGATACACTGCATCTCCCATATAATGCACGCACATAATTCGCTAACAGCCCCTTTTATACTATTACAGATTTCTAGAACAATCCGGCAAACTTACAACTCAACCAATCAGAAAAGAAAATGTAACCAAACCTCTTTAATATTCATGAGAAAAAACACTCTAGATCTGTCCACAGCCTTCTACAAACTTCTAGGCGCATACCATAAATGTTGCGAATTGTAGTATCCAACTTGTTTACTACAAAACTTTGACGTCATATCTGACTCGAGGTCACTAGAATGATCGCGACCCTGCCCGAACCTTCCAGTCTAATATAGGTTAAACTTTACAACATTGTAGCAAACATATGCGTTATTCTAGCTAGACAACAGAAATTGATCGCAATTCTCCAAGCAAAAGAAAATGAAGCCTACTAAAAAGATACGTAATTCTTATCCAAAATAACTCAAATGATAATCATATATTTCCTATGATCAACACAAAAATACTCGCAAAAGAATAACACAACCACAAACGTAACAGAGATGCTTGGAGTCTTGTCTGCGCTTATGGTAGAATCTGAATTATCAGCCGTGAGTTCGCTCTCGGTCCTTGTTGGGAGTCGTTTGGCGTAAACGTAACCTCACTTATTTTTCCAAGGATATGCTGTTAACAAGGCGCACCTGAAGTCCATCCTCTAGTCGGTCATCTGGGTTTAAATCCGGAGAAGTGAACAGGCCGTGGCAAAGTTACAGACGTCGATCGCCGGCAAATTATGGCCCGCCCTCCCCGTGTGTTGGCTGACTGCGGCTTTACGTCGGCTCGATGGTCTTGTACTCGCTGGTTCATGTCTGGCAGTCGCAGTAATTTCACTACTCGTACCGTTGATGGGAGTACTTTCCAGATAGGCCCACTCGGGGAACACGCCACTAGTAGTAGTACATTATTTTCTGTTCTAAGCATTTCATTTGAATAGACTGGAAGTGTACTAGAAACGAATACTCCGCCGCCGTCTATTTAGGGAGTAAACTCGCATACGGTGCGGGTATGTACGGGCGCTTACCTCCTAATCAGCTATTCTGACTAGCATTTATTTTGATAGTATATGTGACTTGACTGACTGACACTGCGCACATACTAATGAGTAGATGAGTAAGAATAAATGAAATTCGAGCTCCATGTTTGTGGAGTATATATGTGTCAGCTCTGTGGATGTGTGTGCGTGTTGTGTGTGCGTGTTGTGTGTGTGTGTGTGTGTGTGTGTGTGTGTGTGTGTGTGTGTGTGTGTGTGCGTGTGTGTGTGCGTGCGTGCTTGCGCGCGCGCGCGAGTGTGTGTATGTATGTGGAGGAGGGCGGGGGGGAGGAGGGTGGGGGTGGGGGGTAGAGAGGTGGTCAGTGGTCAGTGATGAGGACTCAAGATTTTCAAAGGAGATGAGGCTCTATTTCGGTGGTGAACCGGTAGTGGAGATCCTGCGTAATTTCTTTTGCATTACTTATTAGTTCTGTAACGGTGAGCTCGCTCATCACGCCCCGAGAGTTGATACCTGTTCCTGATTAGATGTACACAAGGTTTCATGACACAAGTATAGATTTAGTTTTCATCACTCATTTCGTCAACGGACATACACCTTTCGTCTTTCCGTTCGTAAGCTTCATTCCGCTAATTTACGTTTAGTGGTCTGAACCAGCTAGGGGACCTTTTTATTTTTTAAAAATTCTTTTTGTTTTTTTTTTATTTTGGGGGGTTGGTGGTTTTTGTATGAGTCTTGCTAGCCGTCTTTTCTTTCGTTTTAATTTTCCTTCGTTGAGACCGGTTCGTCGTGCGGTAATCTGCGCTTGTTTAAAACTGGTTTGCCTCTGTAAGACTGTTTCAGTTTTGTTGTAATGAGCTTGTTAACATCGTTTTGTTGTGTTCAGCGTGGCCTTAATTTTTAGAGTTGGGGTACTCGCAGACTGGCTTTTTGACGCACTGGTCTGTTGGACTTGTATTTGTTCACCTTCGCTAGTTATCAGCGCGTACGTTGTTCCAGAATATTGCACTTACTGCCTGTTTACAGATCGCCGCGCGCTTAGGCTGCTTCTTCTGTTCACGTGACCAGGTTGTCCAGCCCCCCCCCCCCCCCCCTCCAAAAAATAAAAATAAAAAATAAAAAAAATGACGGAAACGTTTGAAAGTACGATTTGGACCTTTCGACGTTGAGCTTGTAGGTGGAAAATCCCAGACCAACATATATCTGTACGTGATCGAGTTCAAGATCAAAAGCTAGCACATTGACTCACTTGTCCTGTGAAATGAACAATCTGTTGTATCCCTGACGATGTTTGGCAAAAGGCATTAAGTCGAATTTTGAGAGAAACAGGATTTTCATTGTTATACAATGAAAACATCGCTTTTCTCTAAAATCGACATACTGGCTTTTGCCAGTAATCGCAGAGGCTTTACCTCTGAATCCCTGACGACCTGCCCTGTTTTTTTTTTTCTGTTTTTTTTTTTTTTTTTTTTTTTTTTTTTTGGGGGGGGGGGGGGGGGGGGAAGAAACCAGTCAACTGAGCGACACGAGGTAAGGTCATCAGAAGCCCTCGCATCCTGAAAGGACTCATGACGATCTGTATACTGCTGTATCCGAGAACACGTGCCTTGCATTTGGTTTATTTTTATCTGACTAGCAAAAGAAATGCGGTACCATTTGAATAATTGGAAACACTTCAGTGTTTAAAAATGATTCAAATAATGCCGCATTTCCTTGATTTGACAGTATAGATTTCTACCTCTTGCAGGTCCGTCTGTGTTGATTGGTGTGGTATATTTAAATGTGCTGCGTTTATGGTGTTTTTATTGGATGTGCTGATTCCAAGGGAGAATGAATGCAGTTGTGTTTTTAAGTTTCGTGGGATTGTGCTTCGTGGCTGGAGACGCACACGTGTTGAAAGAGGAAAAGGGTATGTGCACTCAGGATGTATCTATAATCACCATATCATAGTTGTACTTCTCATTAGCAAGAAATTGTAACCAGGCCGTTAGCTGTCGGTAGCGCATTTTGTCGCGATGTTTCCCGAAGGAATCATCGCGACAAAAAGCGCTACCGACAGCCACAGGATTAAGTACTTGACTGCAACGATTGCAGTTCTAATTATAGTGGTGTCAGGAATTATACATGGCCTAGAAGTATTGCTATCACTTTCTGGACGCAAGGCTTGAAACGATTCTTCATCCCAAACCGACATACTAAACAACCAAAAGAAATGAAATGCGTAAAACGACTTTTTTTCATATCTGTGGTGACATCCGTTTACACGTGCCTCACAAAGACAACAATGTTCCATTATTGCAGATGTTCAAAATAGTTGTACTAGATTTGTTTCTGAACCAGGCAAAAATATAAACTGTGCATGATTCAAACATGTACAGAAGAATAATTCTTGTTGTCGCTTAGAGATCATGAGTGTGGATAATTGAAGCAGCAAACCGTATGAAGAGATCTTGCTTTGGTGTGGAGTTATCAACCGTCAAAGTGAAAAACGTGAAAAACAAACTTTGCTTTATTCATTCCCACCTTGTTCACGATCAGTGAAGTCAGTTTTTTATTGTTTGAATTCCAATTTGTGCGTTATTCAGACAAGCAGCCAGATGATCAGACAAAGATCTGAGTTGTTTAACTCATTTGAGACGTGACGCCTCCGGATATGCGGCTTATGCCGCGTATCCGGAGGCGGCACGTCTCGAATGAGTTAAACGCATTTATTCCCTGCCCTCCCCTCCCCTCCCAAAAAATGCGGCGTTTTAAACAACAAATTGTGTCTTCACAATGGATGAATAGCTAAAGGTGCTCTACAAATAAACAGCTGAATTTCACGTTTCAAGTCGCAGTTGTGTTTGGATATTATACTGATCAAAGTACTGCGTGACAACTTTGGTCACATATCCAGGACGGGTGTTGTTCTGTTGTAGTGCCAGATCACAAGCTCCGTATGAATTAAACCGCAGTTATTGCAAAGTCTGTTTTTCACGTGTTCAACTTCGAAGGTCGATAACTCCACAACAAAACATGGATCTATTCATGGAGTTGCTACATCAATTAGCCCGATTATGATCTCTAAGTGACACAAGAAATATTGTGCTACAGTGTTAGGTTATTTTGCAGTACACGTTTGAATCAGGCACAATTTATTTTTGTGTGCTCAGTATACATTTGGGCATGTCATTACAGAAGACTGTTTGTACACCTAGAAATGCTAGAAATGCTAACGTGTAATGATCTTTAGATGAGGAGAAAGCACTGGTACCCAACAGCCCGCGCTTCCTACAGCGAAGGGTGACAACCGTGTTTTACGATGACTTCAGTTCCGGTCACCTTGACCCCCACAACTGGATAACAGAGATCAGCGCAGACGGAGTCGGGGTAACTGTCACTAACCCTTTCAGTTTCAGGTTGTGGATGGTTCTTTGACAGTGTGGATTATTTCTGTAACCATGACTATGTATCAGTAGCAGAGGACGGTTTGTAGATTTCGAAAAATTGCCTTTAACCCTTTCAGTGTCAGCTGATGCAGACTGTGTTTCTGCAATCTTCGTTAATTCAAGACCAAAACACCCTAGATGTTCCAGGAGTATGCATTCAAAGTGGTGTCAGCAAGAGGCACAGATCCTCATGAGCCCCCGCAACTGCAGGGGCTCATGAGGATCTACGCCTCTTGTGGTTGGTGGTGTTCACATTCTCGGCACTGAGCGGGTTAAATAGTCTTTGATGCACATTTAACCCTTTAACCCTCGGTAGTCGTTTGTTTACTCGAAACTTTCTGCTTAGTAGCGCGCTGCGCATGTGCACGAAATTCACCATGGCAGCGAGACTCCACAGCGGTATGTTAACAAAGATTTGAGAAACGGAATAGACGAAATAAGAAGTAGGTAAAAAAAAATGTTTGACGCAAACAGTGAATAAAACCCCGGACAAACATGCAATATGTTTGTCCAGGATTTTAATTCACTGTTTGCGTCAAAAGATTGGCACAGTTTTGACCTTCTAAGTGATTTTCGAAAATCGTCTATTTGCGTCAACTCAACTGGCAATGAAGGAGTTCACCACAATCTGTTTCAGAACCACGAGTTTCAGATGTACACGCCGGAGCCTGTCAACGTCTATGTGAAAAATGGCGTGTTGTACCTTCACCCTGTAAGTTAGGCTAAGAAGAGAAGCTGTTATCGTGCAATCAAGAGGCATGGTGTACAATGGTGAGCCATGGCTGCCGTTTTCAGCAATGTAACACCTTCAGGACAACAGTCAACTGTAAAAATAGTGAGATTCCTTTCAAACGACCGACTCTCAACAACGACAGAAAAGAACGTTAAACGTTTAGGGCTTAACGTCCTTTGTCCACCACGAAGGTGATTTCAAAGGCGGGGCACCGAAAAGAGGTGTGGGCAAATCTTGACCCCCAGCTGGGTTCGAACCCACGACCTATCGGACCAGAATCGAACGCTCTACCACCGAGCCACCCAGCTCCCCTAACACGGACCGAGAGCGAAGTCACGGCGGATAACCAGTTTGTACCAGAACCACGCACAACACTTGGACAACACTCGAGATATCTCCGAGAGACAAAGATCTTCGTGAGCCTTAAGGGCTCATGAGAATCTTTGCCTTTTGTGAGATATTTGGAGGATGCTTATGGTTATCCGCCATGACTTCGTTCTCGTTCTTGCCACCACCCTTGAACTATCATGGTAGATCCATATCTTGCTGTAGTGTGTCGCGGGCAAAACGAGTTAAGGCAATCCCAAAGAATAAAGACACACGCTTTTCAAAAGACAACTGTAGTTGTCTTTTCTAAGCCTGTTTCTTCTTCGCTGGGACTTTCCTTGCATTTCACGCGCTTGGCAGTCACCTACTTGGTCTGGAGTTTATTATGATCAAAGGGCTGTCATTTTCGCTCCTTTTATACTACCACAGTTATTGCCTTCCATATTATTCCAAAGCTTTCTCTTAGTCCTACGCAAATTAGTAACGATTTATTTCAATACTGACTACGATTTTATTTTTGCAGGCGCTAACAGTGGACAAATTTGGAAATGACTTCCTCGCTCAGGGAACTGTTGACGCCAAAGGTCAGTAAAACCTTTTTATAAGGAAAATTTACCGCGTCCACCCCCCCCCCCCACCACCCCCACCCTCCCCCCCCCCCCCCCACACACACACACCCACTCACCTCATGCCTCTTGCTGTAACCAATTTGTATCCCTGCTTCTTGGGCGGTTTTGGATTTTGATTGTTGAATGAACACAGATTTGATAAACAACAATGTACGTACTGTGGCAAGGAACGGTTATCACGCATGAATCAATCGTCGGTCTGTGGTCCGACTGTTTAGATCAGGGAACCTTACGCTTAACTCATTCTGCCCGCATCACACCACAGCAAGATATGGCTCGACCATGATAGTTCAAAGGTGGTGGCAGAATAGCTTGGCGCCTATAGGCACCAAGCTATTCTGCCACCACCCTTGAATATCATGGTCGATATGTCTCCTGAAATGTAATGCGGTCCTCAAATGATAACTAAAAAATGTGGGTATTTCGTAACTCGGGCACAACGAGTTAACGGAAAAGTTCAAATATTCTTACACGACAGGGAAAAGAAAGAGATGTAGCGGAGAATGCACTATATTACGTATACGCAACTGCATAGAAATACGCCGCAGTCACTATTCTGTAAGACTACACGGATAACTGTGCACTTCGTGTGTCCTGTGCGATGTTTCCAACGCTGCATGCGTGCTGTGTTCATGTAAAACTGTAAAATAAATATATAAATAAATAATTCAAATAATAATTAAATAAAATAATAAAAACATTAAATTAAAAATAAATAAAAAATAATAAATAAATAAATAAATAATAAATAAATAAATAGCAACAGCATGCTTTAGTGTGCTCTAAAAGTCGATTTTTCTTGGGTGTCTGCGTGAGAGAGAAACATTTTTTTTTCTTCTCATAAGTGGGTTTATAAATGTTTGTTTGCAGCCATATGGGGCACGTGCACCAACTGGGACTGTCACAGGTCTGGCTGGAACCAGGTCCACCCCGTCATGTCAGGAATGGTGCACACCACCGCTCACATCAGATACGGCAAGGTGGAGGTCGTCGCAAAACTGCCCAGAGGGGACTGGCTGTGGCCAGGTGATTATTAATAGACGTTGTTTGGAAATCAGAAGTAGGTCAAACTTGCACATGTTTGGACGAAAAGAAAAGTGGATTAAAATGATCACATGTTTGTCAGGGCTTTTATTTCACTGCTTTCGTCGAGACACGTGCAGTTATGACCTACGTCTGATTTCCCGAAATTGTATATTATCTGTTTTTGTTCCACTTCTAGTAATTTTGTTGGTAAACGTTGTGTGTGCTCCTAGTCCGCTAAACTCCAGGCTGCTCTGAAGATCGCGATTAACTCATCGAGACTTACACGGCACGTCTTGAATGAGTTAAAGGTCAAGGTCAAGGACACGTCCGTCATATAGCCATATCGTAGATCTCGGAACCTCAACGAAAATATGATAGAATCGGTTCAGTAGAGTAAGATATGTTGCCTGCACACGAATACGTTTGGGTCTGTGTCTCGAACCAGTAAGCCGATCTGGTCAAATGTTAATGATTAATACTTGACCCCCAGAAAACTGATCTAACTCAGATTCACGTGTCTGTCTTAAAGGTCAAAGAAACAATGGCCGTATTTGCCTCAACCTTTGAGCCGGCGATCATATCTCTCAAACCACTGAGGCGATGTGATCCAACGTTTCCTTCATGATATCTAGCTTTACAGAGCCTACACAATTAGCTTAAAAAAAAAAAAATTAGAATCACACCTGATTGGTCAAGGTCACACCGGGCACATTTGTGTTAGTAGAAATGTTCGTGCTTATTTCCAGTTTTTTTTTTAAATCTGCAATCTCTGTCCTATGTTACTATAGTTAGTACATGTATTAGCTACCATACAGTTTGTAGCAGTTCCAGGCGAAGATCTGACGTAGTTGATGTCATTGTAATGTGCGACAGAATGAACTCCATTGACGTCTGTTTCTATGTCCAGCTATCTGGATGATGCCTCAAGACAGCGCTTACGGAGGATGGCCCAGTTCTGGGGAGATCGATATAATGGAAAATATGGGTAAGCAGTTTCTACGTATGTCTTTTCCCGCTACTAGCCTGTCATGATCCAGCTGTTATTACTTCAGGTCGCAGGAACTCGAGAGAATCTATTTCCAGAGGTGGAGATCCCTCTGTGTCAATTTTAGTAAGGATATCAGGGTGCAAGTTATATTTTTCACCCTCTGTTTGTCGGCAGCGCTTTTTGTCGCGATGATTCTTGCAGGAATCATCGCGGCAAAAAGCTCTACCGACAAGCAAATGGTTAAACGCTATTCACTGTCCAGCACCTGTGCATCAGGCAGTCCTTTAGTGAGCTCCTAATACCTGCAAACCGCATTAACCCATTCAACCCCACGGCCGAAGTCCCCAAATTTGGAGGTGTCTCGACTTCGTACTAGCTGCAGGAGATGAATGAACCATGGTGATTTAATGGTACTGCCAGATCATTTTGGCGCCGTCGGGCACCAAGGTAATCTGGCATAACTCTTGAATCATCATGGTCTATCCATCTCCTGCTTTAGTACGTTAGGGTTAAATAGTTTAATAAACGAGAGACCCTCTGTCCGCCTAATTCAAAACTGAAATGAAAGGAAATAATCACCTGCATTGCGTGTGAGCGCAGATTGTAGTTTTCAAACGTAAAAATTGAACGCAAAGACCTTCAACCTTCAAAGGAACATGGGTACAAAATGGCACCAGCAAGAGGTATAGATCCATAACCGCGGGGGCTCATGAGGATCAATGTCTCTTGCAGTTAGGTGGTGTGCACGTATTCTCGGATGTAAAGACCTTCAGCTTTCAAAGGAATATTGATACAAAGTGGTGTCAGCAAGATCATTGATCCTCATGTGTCCCGGCAATTGCGGGAACTCATGACAATCTATATCTCTTGCAGTTGGATGGTGTTCAGGTATCCTCGGCAGTGAAGGGTTAGCCCCCTTGTCCATGCAGCCACCGGTACCGCACATATACAACTTTGTTTTTGTGACAGGCAATGAACACCTGACCTTCCCGAACGGCGACTCGGCTGGCGTTGATCTCGACCACGCCACCATTCACTATGGACCCGATAGGACGGGCCATAAAAGTCACGGGCAGACATAGTGGGTACTCACACACAGTCACACACACACACACACACACACACACACACACACACACACACACACACACACACACACACACACACACACACACACGCGCGCGCGCGCGCGCGCACGCACGCACGCACGCACACACACACACACACACTGACACACACACACACACACACACACACACACACACACACACACACACACACCCCACCCCCCAGGACCGAAACCCCCAAATGTTCAGGTTGCCCTCTGAAGGACTGTATTAAAGTCTAGAGATAGTTCAAGGGTGGTGCCTATGGGTGCCAAGCTATTCTGGCACCACCCTTGAACTATCATGCTCGATCCATATCTTGCTGATTTTATGTTGACCCTCCGTGACCTTGACTATCAAGAGAAGTCACGCGAGTGGCTGGTTTCGTTTCACGGCCAAGTACTGTTGCCATTATGCCAAGTTTGTCTGTCCATGTTTCACTGCTGGTCATCGGTGCAGGTATTACTAGTGAGGTTTCACCCTCACAACGAACAAGAGCGAAGTCACGGCGGACAACCTGCTTCTACTGGTACCATAGACAATACTCCAAACATCCCCAAGAGGCCCGCATATATCCTCATGAGCCCTCCGGATTTCCAAGAGGATCTGTGGCTCTTGGAGATGTGTGAAATGTTGCCTTTGCTTCTGGTTCGCACTGGTTACATATCCACGGTGACTTGGCGGCTCGCGTTAGTTGTTGGGAGTCGTTCGTAGCAAACATAATGAACTCATTCAACCCCAATGCCGTATTCCCCAAATTTTGGAGGCGCGACCTAACGACTATGCACCAGTTGCAGGAGATGGATTGACATTGATAATTAACGGGTAGTGCCAGATTAGTTTGGCGCCAACAGGCACTACCCTTGAATCCTCATCGTCGACCCATGCTGTAGTGCGTCGGGGCTGAATAGGTTAACGTTTTGCAGAGATGACGAGACCAGATAAATCTCACGTCAGTAAAAAATATACAAATAGATATATATATAATATACAAATAGAAATTTTAAAAATGAAATTTAAAAAAATGTATCAGGGTTATTTTTAGCAACATTTACAGACTTTATCGGGGCGAAATACTGCCGTATTTAAAAATAAAAACGTGTTCATATCTGTTATCAACATATTGTTCTTCCGTTTCAGCCGCATACCGGGAACGACCTTCGCCGATGACTTCCACAAATACTGGCTGGACTGGACAGAGAACTACCTAAAGTAAACGAGTTGTCTTCCATAGTTTTAAAGCCCGAGGTATATCGTGTAATAGGCCTTTATAGCGTTTGTCTTGGAAACGAAATAATCACCTATTTCACTCGCTCATTGTCTTCATTTAGAAGACAGTTGAAGACACATTTCTTCAGCCAGTTAAACTGTAGTATTCCCCTGTTCTCTTATGTCGCTCTTCCCCCCCCCCCCCCCCCTCAACATTCTACCATAAAATGGATATAGGCGCTATACAAATGAACATCATCATCATCATCATCATCATCATCATCATCATCATCATCATCATCATCATCATCGTCGTCGTCGTCGTCATCATCAGCTTACACATTAGACTCGTCCACCTAGCACGGTACATGTTGCGGGAGATGGCGAGCAAAGTATTGTCGACCCATTCTCCACAGGACCCTAATTGGAGAGCTCTAAATAGCATTTTTTTCGTTGGATATTTGTCGAAGGCGGGCTCAAGAACAAGGGATCTAATTGGTTTTTGTCCAGCGTAGAGCAAATCTCTGTTGACGTAGACAGATTTAACTGATCAAAGTTGTCGCCTTTTTAAAGTGCATAACTGTACATGTTTGGTACTGTTGCAGAATCGGCGTTGATGACCATACTGTCCTGGTGCTCAACACGCCGCCTAGCGGGTTCTGGGCTGAAGGTGGATTCCAGGGACAGAACATCTGGTCGCATGGAGCTAAAAATGCGCCATTTGACAAACCGGTAGGCTTTGCCTGCAAACGTGTTATTAGCACAGTTATGTTCGGGCCCCCGTGTGCATGCAGCAACCAGTATTGTTCACAGTACTGCTGGCTGCACGCACAAGGGGCTATTTGATTGATTCATATTAGTCCTTTCAGTTTGTGTGCATTAGTATTGATTGTCTCCTATAGGTGAGGTTGTCTTTTTTAAATACTTAAATACACAGAGACTGTCTCATTGTTTATATATGTTTTTAGTCTAGCTCTCCTAGACCAATTAAAAGCAAAAATAAAAATGAAATAAAATACAAAATAATAATATTAAAATGAACAACTAACTACGGAACCTCTGCCCTTTATCTTTGTTTTTCGTCCCATTTCTTCCATGTCTACAGTTGTACACTATCCCAACTGGAATAACATCACGTACTGTCTTTTAATTCACCCTCCAAGCTGATCATAATCTGAGCAACGGGAATAAATAATAATAATAATAATAATAATAATAATAATAATAATAATGAGTATTTATATAGCGCTTAATCTTAATCAAAAGTTCTAAGCGCTCTACAGTTTGTAAACAAAACTAAAAATACAATGACATATGCACATAACTAACATAACACAATACCCGAAACACACCACTTTTACAATGAACTAAACAACAATGCACACATAATATGTTCTAATTAACATTCATGAGTCAATGCGGCTGCTGGAGTCCATGATTATGAGTCCCGGTCCTTTGTGGGCTGAGAGAGTGTGTAGACTTATGCCTGTAGCTCATTCAAGGCGCCCGCATCAATAGCTGCGGAAGTGTCGCATAGCGTTGCCACCGGCAACTCTATTCGACACTTCCACAGCTATTGATGCGGGGCGCATTGAATGAGAGCGACCCGCATTCACATCCCGCGAGTTGATCCATTGACGTGGACTATGATGCTAGTATGCCAGCCCAATTGCAAACTGCCTCATGGATGTCACCAGGTTGGTTGTCGGTGAAGAATCACCGCTGTTCAATAAAGCCGGATCATTTTTTTTTTTTTTTTGGGGGGGGGGGGGGGTGGCATCGCAATCAGGCCACTTCTTTGTAGATACTACGTATCCTTGACCTCACCAGCGCTCAACTGTTCAGGTGATTTCTACGAAACACATCGACAGAAAGCGCTACCGAGAGCCACACGGCTTGTCATTGCCATCTCATTCTGTCCCTACAGTTCTATCTGATTTTGAACGTGGCTGTGGGAGGGGACTTTTTCTGGAACGGCTTGGTGAACCATCCCTACGCCAAACCCTGGGACACCAACAAAGACACACAGATGATGGACTTCTGGAATGCCCGCAATCTGTGGTACCCCACGTGGCACGGAGAAGACGCCGCCATGAAGATTCGTTCTGTCAAAATGGAGCAGTATTAAACATTTTTGGGTCGAGCAGTTTGCCATGGATTGCAGACCTCCCCCTTCCCCCAAACCGGCGCCGCTGTTTTTGGTGATGTCGGCAATCGTAAATCGTCGCAAAACAAATATTGCTCAAAAAGTGAAAATTATTATATTAACAGACTGACTATTCATTCCAATTTCATGCATCCATGCTACACTTATATGAGTCATTCATAAACGCAAAGTTTGACTTTACAGATCTTATTCGAACTCATGCGACTCTGATGATGTCACATTTCTTTTGCTCGTCAGTATATGTGACGTGACTGACACTGCCAACACATTAATGCGTTTATGAAAAAAAAAAAAAAGTGATAATCGAGCTCCATGTCTGTCTAGTATGAGAGCTATGTGGATGTGTGTGGGTGATGGTGTTGGTGTGAGTGTGCGTGCGTGCGTGCGTGTGTGTGTGTGTGTGTGTGTGTGTGTGTGTGTGTGTGTGTGTGTGTGTGTGTGTGTGTGTGGAGGCCTGGGTGTGTCTAGGTTTGGATTTCATCAGTCATTTCTTTGTGTATTTCGAGCAAGTTTTCGCTTTAGTTAAGCTGGTAGAGGCTACTCTTGTCAGCGTACCAAAGCTTGCTTCTTGCCATTTCGTAAGTTTCATTTCGCTAAATTGCGTTTAATGGTCAGTTCCAGCTGAGACCTTTTTTGTTGTTGGGCCTTGTATGAGGCTTGTAAGCCGGCTTTTTTTGGGTTTATTTTTCCTTCATTGAGACCGTTTCGTCGCGCGCTAATTTGCGCTTGTTTTAGGCTGGTTTGCTTCTGTAATTCAGTCCCGACACAGCAAGATATGGATTGACCATGATAGTTCAAGGGTGGTGCCATAATAGCGGCTATTCTTGGCGCCTATAATCGCCAAGCTATTCTGGCACCACCCTTGAACTATCATGATCGATCTGTCTCCTGCAATGTACTGCAGTCCTCAGAGGACAACACTAAAACGTGGGTATTTCGTGCCTGGGACACAATGGGTTAATACAACAATAATAATAATAATAATAATAATAATAATAATAATAATAATAATAATAATAATAATAATAAACAACGAGATTTGTTAAGCGCTTATTCTAAAAGTAGCACTAAGCGCTGATAAAATGAAAAGGCTAACAGCCAACACGCACTCACATACACGCACAACACGCACGCGCGCGCACCCACACACACACACACACACACACACACACACACACACACACACACACACACACACACACACACACACACACACACACGTGACAGTGGTGATGAATTGTGCATGGCTGGGGAAATGAACTAGTGAAAGGCAGCGTTTTAGAGGTGGGTTTTGAGAAGTGATTTAAGGAGTAGAGCGTTTGACAGTTACGGACAGGGGCGGGGAGGCTGTTCCAAGTGGCGGGGCCAAGATGGGAGAAGGCACGACCGCCACGTGTTTTACATTTAAAATTGGGAATTCGAAATTTACGTTTGTCAGAAGAAGAGCGGAGGGTGCGAGATGGAGTATACAGATGGAGTAAGTCAGAGATATAGGCAGGAGAAGTCAGGTTGATAGATGAACACCGTTTGTTGTGTTCAGCGTGGCCTTCTTGCAGGCTGGGTACTCGCAGACTGGCTTTTTGGTGCGCTGGTTTGTTGCATTCTGTTGTGTTCGTCTTCGTTCGTTATCAGCACGCAAATTGTTCCAGAATATTGCGTTTACAGTCTGTTTACTGATCCCCGCGCGCTTAGACTGTTATTCGCGTGACGAAAAGTACGATTTGGACCTTTCAGCGTTGAGCTTATAGGCAGAAAATCCCAAATCAGCACATAATTATCTGTGGGTAATCGAGTTCAAGATCAAAAGGTAGGGCTTTGTAGCTTGACCCACTTGTCCTGTGAAATGAACAGTCTGCTGTACCCTCAGTGCCGTTATTTGGCAAAAGCCTATCATGTCCGTTTGTTTAGAAAAGCAAGATTTTCAGCGTACAACAATGAAACTTTCGCTTTTCCGAAAAATGAACATACTGGTTTAGGCCAGATAACCACAGATTCTTATAATGTTACCAGGCTTAAGCCCTGAGTCCCTGACGACCTGCCCCGTTTGGGGAAAAACTCCAGTCAGTTGGGCGACACGGCAAGGTCTGCAGAAGCCCCCGCATACTGAAAGGACTCATGACAGTCTGTATACTGCTGTATCCGCGAACACTTGCCATGCATTTGGTTCATTTAATATCTGATTAGCAAAAGAAAGGCGATTCCATTGGAATTATCGGAAGTGAGTGCCGAGTGTTTAACTCATTCTACCCCAACACCGAAATCCCCAACTTTTGCCGTTGTCCTCTGAAGACTGCAGTGCATTGGAGGACACAGATCGACCATGATAGTTCAAGGGTGATGCCAGAATAGCTTGGCGCCCATAGGCGCCAAGCTATTCTGGCATCGCCCTTGAACTGTCATGGTCGACCCATATCTTGCTGTGGTGTGTCTGGGGTAGAATGAGTTAAAACGATTCAAATAATATCGCACTTCCTTTGCTTGTCGGTACAGATTTTTAACTATTGCAGGTCCGTCTGTGTCGATGGGTGTAGTGTATTTAAGTATGCTGCGTTTATGATGTTTTTATTTTAAACGAAAGGTACTGGATGAGCTGAATCCAAGGGAAGATGAATACAGTTATGCTTTTAAGTTTTGTCGGATTGTGTTTCATGGCTGGAGACGCACACGTGCTGAAAGAGGAAAAGGGTATGTGCACTCAGGATGTATCTATAATCATCATATTGTACTTCTCATTTGCGAGAAATTCCGTCAGCCTTTTGCTGTCGATGGCACTTTTTGTCGCGATAATTCCATAGGATTAAGTGCCTGACTGCAGGCGACTGTAGATCTAATTATAAGAGTGTCAGGAATCTTGGCCTAGAAGTGTTGATATCACTTTCTGGCCACAACGCCTGAAACATTTCTTCTTTCCAGACCGACATGAACGGAATACTGAACACCCAATGTATTTTTTTTTTTAAATGTCGCATCTGTGAAAACATTCGTTCACACGTGCCTCACAAAGACAATAATGCTCCAACAGACCAACCCACTTTTTATTTGGCTCCGCCCCTTTAGTCGGGGGTCCGGCAAGCGTGCTACGCGTGCCTCACGGAAAGAGAGCGAGTGTAGACCTTTATCGGAGCTGTAAAATAATCGGTACAAACTAGGTATTGGGTTTAATCAGTACAGCAGGTGGGTTATTGTCAGTCTACAGCCTACAGATTATGTAGTTATGCGACTCTAAATTTAGCATTTTATTAAATGCTCAAATCGTCTCATTTTTGCCAAATCATGTTATGATTTTTTTCATAAACTATAATAGGTAGATCTTTGAAATTTTGCACGACCACACACGCTTTTTTGCGCTCTGTCCGATAGTAATAGCATTTTGTATGTGTCTACAGTATCGGTGATCCTATACCTACATGTGGGTATATCCCGCTACTGAGTCTCTAAAAAAATTATCGGGCGGGCAATCACCAGTGCACTTTTCTGAAGTCTGTCTAAAAACGTCTAGTTTTTCCCCCCTGAGAACTTCTGCTAGTGCTAGTCTGTTTACAATTAGGCGTCTCTCACTCACTCTCACAGCCATACGGGGTCAGCGTACACGCATGAATGCTTCACACACAAGTGACAGATCTGCGATCGATTTAGCAGACCAAATGTAAGTACAAGCGATCGAGTAAGTCTGTGAATTGTGGAATTTATTGGAATGAAATTTGTGACAGACAAGCAAAAAAGGGAGCTAAAAATAGAGAAAACTCGGCAGTTTGTAATAATATGCAATTATCTCTACATAAATTGTACTCTGTGCTAAACAGCTTTTTTCACAAAGATGATATGAAATATACTTATCATGTTCCACCTTGTTCAAGAAAAAAAAGTTTCGTTGATATACAAGTTAAGACTAAATTCTTGGAAAACAAAATTCTCAAAAGACATCAAATGCGAGTGCTTAAGCCCCATCTCTGTTAAACATATATTCTGTGAGTGTCCTATTACAATGAATCTGTTGACATAAAACAACATAACAGTTGAAAAATTAGCAGACCATATGTATGACATCTTACATAGAAATATTGCAATTCCAATTGTTAATATCATAATTCATAGTCCGGTGGGTAAATTATTATAATAAGTAATTTGTGTTTGTGATTGGATGTTAAATATTGCTATTCTTTGATATTCACAAGTTGGTGTTTGGTTGTTGATTTTTTTTTAATTTTCAAAAAAATTATTATTATTATTTATTTATTTATTTATTTTTTAAATTTATTTATTTATTTATTTATTTATTTTTATTTTTTATTTATTTATTTATTTTTTTTAATTTTTTTTTTTTTTTTTTTTTTTTTTGGGGGGGGGGGGGGGGGGGGGGGGGTTGTTTTGTCTAATATCACCAATGTGTGAAAAGACGTTAAATAAAAGCCTGATCCTGATCTGTGAATACTATGGTGGAACACTGAAAAAAAAAAAATTACTTTCGAGCATACGTAGTGATGTCTTGTCTCTCAGGGTTCAGTTGACCATGTGGCCGACCGCAAGCTTTTCACAGAATCCATTCTTTCGTGTATTCCAGTCTTGATAAAGGCTTCGGGAACGGAAATAAATCTGCACCTGGATATCGATTGGGTTATCAGGAATCCGATTTACACTTCCGATAACAACAGTGCTTTCCAGGCATCTTCAATACCGGCGAAAATAATGGACACGTCGACGCTCTTCCATGTCATGCAAGCAAAAACATCGGTTGGTTTGCCGAACCTTCTGCTTGGAAGTCAGAAGCACATGGTCTACAACGTTTTGGTTGGTAGAGAGGGGAACGCCTGCTAAGTTTGACTGACATTTCACGCCAGGAATGGGTCGGTCTATTATTTAAGATGTTCAAAATATATGTACTAGATTTTGGACATGTCATTACAGAACATTGTTTTCCCACCTAATAATGCTAAACATACTGATGTCTAATGTTTTCTCGGATGATCTTTAGAAAAGGAAAATGCTCTTGCACCGAACAGCCCGCGCTTCCTACAGCGAAGGGTGACAACCGTGCTTTACGATGATTTCAGTTCCGGTCACCTTGACCCCCGCAAGTGGATAACAGAGATCACGGCAGGCGGGGTCGGGGTAACTGTCATTACTCCTTTTAGGTTTTGGATCTTTCTCTAACCGTGTTTATGTTTTCTTTAACGGTAACTATGTATCAATAGTAGAGGATGGATTGCAGATTCGAAAAATTGCTTTAACTCTTTCGAGACGTGCCGCATCCGGATTCGCGGCGTGAAGCCGCGAATCCGGATGCGGCACGTCTCGAAAGAGTTAACTCGTTTAGTGCCATTTGACGCCGGCTGCTTCTGGAATCCCCGTTAATTCAAGACCAAAACACCCTAGAAGGCTAGATGTCCCAGGACCATGGATTCAAAGTGGTGTCAGCAAGAGGCATACCTATACCTCATGCAGTTGGGTGGTGTTTACATTTTCTCGGCACTGAACGGGTTTAATAGTCGTTGCTGCTATCAAGATATTAACCCTTTGACAGTTGGTAGCCGTTGTTTACGCGAATATTTTTAAGTAGCGCGCTGCGCATGCGCGAAGTTCATCATGGCAGTGAAACGCTACAGCGGTCTATGAACAATTTTTTTTTTAGAATCTCAATAGACGATTTCTGATCTCACATGTTTGTCCGGGCTTTTAATCCACTGTTTGCGCCAAAAGACACGCAGTTTTGACCTACTTCTGATTTACGGAAATCGTCTATTTGAGTCAACTCAAATGTCAATGAAGAAACTGACACAATATGTTCCAGATCCACGAGTTTCAGATGTACACGCCGGAGCCCGTCAACGTCTATGTGAAAAATGGGGTGTTGTACCTTCATCCTGTAAGTTATCGTGTCAGCGTTCGTTTTAGTAAGGAGACATGGTTTACAATGGTGAGCCATGGCTGCCGTTTTCAGCACCATAACACATTCAGGACATCTCTTGGCTTGACTTCGCGAACGAAGATTTTATAGGAGTTGCCCACGACGTCTGCAGGCTTGTTCGTGGCTGCGGAGGCCAATCCGGGACAGGCAGGTTCGACCGCAGTGGCTGCAGGGGGAGGTATGGCCAGGGGTCTGAGTTGCGGAATCTCTGTTTTTTCTCCTGAACCGCTTGTCCTTAAGGCTAGCTCTGCGAGAGTCCTCAAAGGAGACCTTGTAAATGGTGGAGCGTCAGGTGTCACGGTCCACAGCAAGTGAAGACCACTGGTGGTGGTCGATTTGGCAGGCACTAAGTGACTTTTTGAGACAGTCTTTGTATCTCTTCTTTGGTGCCCCTCTGTCACGGTGTCCAGTAGCAAGCTCGCCGAACAGGGTGATCTTTGGTAGGCGATGATCCTCCATCCTGGAGACATGCCCCGCCCAGCGGAGCTGTGTCCGCAGCAGCAAAGCCTCGATGCTCACAGTTTCAGCCTGTTCAAGGACCTCGACGTTGGTGACATAGTCACTCCAGTGAATGCCCAGGATGGTGCGCAGGCAGCGCTGGTGGAAGCGTTCGAGGAGTCGTAGTTGGCTGCGGTAGAGGGCCCAGGACTCGGAACCATACAGCAGGGTGGTGAGGACCACAGCTCTGTACACGCTGATCTTGGTGCCTGTTTTCAGCTGTTGATTGTGCCACACCCGCTTGAAAAGTCGCCCGAAAGCGCTGTTCGCTTTTGCCAGCCTGCTGTCAAGCTCCTTGTCCAGCTTGGCGTCCGACGTGATAATGCAGCCAAGGTAAGTAAACTGGTGCACTGACTTTAGTTCAGACTCGCCAATGGTGATGTGAGGAGGGCGATACACTGTCTTGGGTGCCGGCTGATGGAGGACCTCTGTCTTTTTCAGACTGACCTCGAGTCCAAAGAGCTGGGCAGCGTCTGCGAAGCAGGACGTGACGCGCTGCAGGGCTCTCTCTGTGTGTGCAATGAGGGCAGCGTCATCAGCAAAAAGCAGCTCACGAATCAGTTGGTCTAGGGTTTTCGTGTGGGCCTGCAGTCGTCTGAGGTTGAACAGGCTGCCATCGAGACGATACCTGATGTACACTGCATCGTCATCATCGAGGTCCACTGTGGCCTGCTTCAACATCATGCTAAAAAAGATGGTGAAGAGGGTCGGTGCCAGCACGCAGCCCTGCTTTACGCCGTTGAGAATAGGGAATGGTTCTGAGAGTTCATTGTTGAGTCTGACCTGGCCTTGCTGGTCCTCGTTATGCAATGCACTGATATCTTCATAGTCAGACGAAATATACTCCCTGAGTCGACAGCGATATGCAGTCGTCTGGCATTCACGTGTTTTGTCTGAACACCGCAATCAGCCACAAAGTGAATGACGCCAGGCACAGTTTTGTTTTGGACTGTGTACATAAATTATACTGAGCAACATTTTGCTTGATATAGTGCCGATAACCGACAGATGTGATTACTTGACCCGAATCAAATGTCCTCGTCTTACGACTCGAACATTTTGATTCGGGTCTCGTAATCACATCTGCCTGTTATCGGCACTATATCAAGCAAAATGCTGCTCAATACAATATAATAACTGTGTCCAATTCGGTATGTTATGTGACCCTCTTGTGCATGATGTGTAGACCTGTAAATGGTACCTCCTTGTGCGTGCAGACAAACAATGCTGCTAGCAGAACTGGTTGTCTGCGCGACCACACGAGGATGAGGTCGAAGTCCCTGGGCGTTGGCCTGCACTTGTTTTCGCCCATGTTTTTATGATGGTCCATTGCCCTCACCTCATTTTAACCTGTCAGATGCTGCCAGATGCTGTTACGCAGAAGACATTAACCCCTGCAAGAAGCATCGATCCTCATGAGCCCCCGCGACTGCGGGGGCTCATGAGGATCTATGTCTCTTGCTGAACCGCTTTGTGTCTATGTTCTTCGGACGATTGTGGCTTCCGGTCGTTAAGTGAATGCAGATTTCAGAAACAAAATGTACGTCTGTGGGCAGGGGAGGGGGTAACGCTTTTTTTAAACTTTGACAAAAATGTGACCGCCAAGCATGTAACATGCAAAGAAAATCCCAGCGAATGAAACACGCCTAGAAAGGACAAGTACAACAGAGTATTGTGTTGTGCTTGTCCTTTCTAAACGTGTTTTATTACCTTTGTTGTGATTGACTTTGCTAACTAATAATCGGTCACACCGTACTCTACATTACACAGTGTAGAAAACATGCGTTTTGTTGGACCAGCGTAACACACTAGATTTAGTATTTTGCGTTGTCAACTGCTTCAGTATCTTGTCCACTGACAAAATACGTGCTTTATAATAATAATTACGGTATTTATAATGCGCTTATCTTATAATAATTATAACTCTAAGCGCGCACTCACAACTCGCACACGCATGCGCACGCTTTAGACAATGACTCACGTAACACAAATAGTGAAGATACATTACGACGGTCAGCTTGGGGTAGGGAGTGTGGTGATATAGTGCTAGAACTGTTGAAAGAGATGAGTTTTGAGGGCGGACTGGAAGGAGGAGAGCGAGTGTTTCTGACGGAGAGAGAGAGTGGGAGAGTGTTCCAGGTGGATGGACCGTATACTGAGAAGGAGCGGGGGCCGAAAGTGCTGCGTTTGGTGCGGGGGATGAGGAGGCGGAGAGGGTCAGAGGCGGAGCGGAGGGAGCGAGGAGGAGTGTAGGGGTGAAGTAAGTTGGAGAGATAGGCAGGAGAGTAGTTGTTCAGGGATTTGTAGCAGAGAGACAGACTCTTGTATTGGATGTGTTGGGGGATGGGGAGCCAGTGAAGGAGCTTGAGCAGGGGAGTGATGTGGTCGGATTTTTTCTTTCTGAGGACGAGGCGGGCAGCATTGTTCTGGACGCGCTGGAGAGTGAGAATGGTGGAGTGAGGAAGGCCGGAAAGGAGAGAGTTTCAGTAGTCGATGCGAGATAAGACGAGAGAGACAGCGAGTTTGGTGGCAGCTTCGGTAGTGAGGTATTTTCTGATCTGACTGATGCGGCGGAGGTGGAAATAACATGCCTGGGCCGTGGCGGAGACGAAGCTGGTCATGGAAAGAGAGGAATCGAGGATAACGCCAAGGTTCTTGACCTAGTCAGAGAGGGAGATGGGGGTGCTGTTGAGTTGAAGGTGGAGAGAGGGAGAGAGCTGGGAAAGTTTCTGGCGAGTGCCTACCAGCATGGCTTCCGTTTTGTCGTCGTTCAGTTTGAGCCTGTTTGCTGTCATCCAGTTTTTCACGTCTTCATAGCAGTCAGCCGTGCGAGTCAGTAGTGTCTGAGTGTTGTCGAGTTTGTCTTTGTCTAGTAGTTGTGAGTCGTCAGCTTAGAAGTGGTGGTGTATGTGGTGAGACTGGATGATGTTGGACAGGGGGGAGGTGTAGAGTGTGAAAAGGATAGGGCCCAGGACGGACCCCTGTGGAACGCCGCAGGAGAGCCTGACTGGGTTGGAGGAGACGCCGTCGATGGTGACGGACTGCTGTCTGTCGGAGAGGTAGGAGAGAAATCAGGAGTGAGCAGAGTCAGTGATGCCAAAGGAGTGGTGAAGGCGGTGGAGGAGGATAGAGTGGTCTATGGTGTCGAAGGCGGCAGAGAGATCGAGTAGCGTAAGAAGGGAGATGTTGCCCGAGTCAGTGGAGAGAAGCAGGTCGTTTAGGATATGTAGAAGGGCAGTTTCAGTGCTGTGATGTTTGCGATAGGCAGACTGGAATGGACTGAGGAGGTTGTTGTCGGCGAGGTGGAGGTTGAGTTGGTTGAGGACAACCTTCTCAAGAAGCTTGGACAGGAAAGAGAGATTGGAGACTGGGCGGTAGTTCTTGAGTTCGTTTGGGTCGAGGTTGTGTTTTTTGAGGAGAGGACGGACGATGGCGGACTTGAAGATATCGGGTTGATGATGTCGGTAATGAAGGGCAAAAGTTTTGGGAGGCCGTCCCGGTAGAGGGAAGCTGGGAGGGGGTCTAGTTCGCAGGTTTTGAAAGGCATGGACTTTATGGTCTTGAGGACTTCATCCTGAGAGACGGGGCAGAAGGACGAGAGGGGAGTGCCGGAAAAAGGGGGGGGGGGGGGGGGTCAGGAAGACAAGGCGAAGAAGGCAGAGTGTCGAGTGTGTTGCGCAGAGTTTGGATTTTGTCGGAGAAATAGGAGGAAAAGGCGGACGGAAATTCTTCTTTGCTGTGTGTGTTGGGAAGAGGAGAGTCTTTAGAAGTGCCTAGGAGCGTAGAGGGTTTTGGAAGAAGTGGACTCCAGGATTTTGTTTTGAAGGTGTTTGCGTTTGGAGTCGGAGATCATTCTGCAGACTTTGGATCTGGTGGTTTGGAAGATCTCTCTGTGAACGGTGAAGTCGGATGAGCGCCAGCGGCGTTCCGCTTGTCGACGCTCGCGCTTGGCCTCAGCTATGTCGTCAGTGAGCCAGGGGGAGGGGAGTCGGTTGGGTATGGAGCAGGTGGTGACAGGGGCATGGGTGTCTAGAAGTTTTCGAAGGGAGGAATCGAAATGGGATGCAAGATCGGGAGAGGAGGCGGGGTCCAAGAGAAGGTCGACAGCTTCGTCGAAAAAGTTCTCTCGGTTGACAGATTTTACTTTGCGACGAGAGACAAAGAGCTTGGGCTTTTTCGGGGGAGATAGGTTGAGGGCGACGAGAATAGCGAGGTGGTCAGAGGGAAGCACAGAAGAGGTGTCAAAGTCGAGGAAGAGTTGATCGGAGGTGCGGGTGATGATCCAGTCGAGGGTGTGGCCGAGTCGGTGGGTGGGTTTAGTGATGTGCTGTGTAAGATTGTGGTTTGAAAGTGACGTGCAAAGGCGTTTTGTGTCGGGGTGGTCGGGTTTGTCGAAGTGGAAGTTAAAATCACCAAGAAGGATGTGTTTTCCGGGTCGTGTGCTGTAGTGGTCTAGGAGGAGATCGAACTCGGTGAGGAACATGGAGTTTGTGAGTTTGTTTTGAGAGCTTGGAGGGGGGCGATAGATACATGAGAAGATGAGGGACTGGCCAGGGAGTGTTGCTACGGCCTCGACAGATTCAAAGGAGGGATGAGCAAAAGGGACAGACTGAGAGAAGGAGAGGAGACGATAGATGATGGCAATGCCACCCCCTCTGGAAGCACGCGGGAAGGAGGCCAGGCGGTAGCCACTCGGAGTGACGCTGGCGATGATGGGTTCATCGCCAGCTGAGCGGAGCCACGTTTCGGTGATCACGACAACATCTAGGTCATTGTCTAGGATGAAATCTGAAATGACGTCGGCTTTGCCATCTTTGCAGACAGACTGTGCATTGAACAGACACAGTTTTAGGTTGGATGAACCAGAAGAGGAAGAGGGAGAAGAAACGGACGAAGAAGAGGACAAAGGAAGAGGAGGGTGGGGAGGGGGGAAAGAGGATGGAGGGGGGAAGGAGGGGGGAGGGGGAGAGGGGGGAGGAGGAAAAGACGGGGAAGGAGAACTGGGCAAGAGAGAGGATGCGAGAGGAGGGTGAGGGGAGAGGGGGGAGGAGGAGGAAGGAGAGTAGGAAAAGCTGAGGGAGGGGGAGGGCGAAGGGGAGGAGAAAGGGGCGAGAGGGGACGAGGAGGGAAAAGCAGGCGAAGGAGGAGTGGGTGAGGGGAGGAAGGGAGAGGAGGGCGGGGGAGGGGGCGGCCGAGGAAAGCAGGGAGCAGTAGATGAGCAAGAGAGGAAAGGAAATGGGAGAAGAAGGAAGGGAGGTGGAGAAATCGAGGAGGCGGGGGCAGGCGGAAGGGGTGGAAGGGCATAGGAAAAGGGGAAGAAGTGTGTGGTTGTGTTTGTGGTGGTGAGTCCCGCCTTTTGCTAATTCCGCCTCTGTGGCCCCTCTTTCGCGATCGGATGCCGCGTAAGACATCTGCAATACTGTCAGCGACACCGGCCGCGCAGTAGGTGGCGTGGCGACGTAGAGATAGCAGTTGTTGGCGTGTGTATTTGATGAGCATGATTGTTTGTGAGGACAAGAAAGAGGAAGACGAGAAGAGGGTTCAGTAGGGTGTGTGTGTGTGTGTGTGTGTGTGTGTGTGTGTGTGTGTGTGTGTATGTGTGTGTGTGTATGTGTGTGTGTGTGTGTGTGTGTCTGTGTGTGTGCGTGCGCGCGTGTGTTTGCGAACGAATCTACAACAACCAAGCAGCAGATGCAACAACGGGTGGCAAACAGACTCACACAGTAAACATATCACACACTAGCACGCAGCACATGAAAAACAGGGCGCGGAAAGGCCCGGCGAAACTCAAGTTGCGGAAGAAACAAAATGGCGACGTAAACAAAAATTCAAATGACAGACACAATTCAATACGATGCCACTCAAACAGCAACCAGATCCGACGAAACACAAGCATAATCCTCATCAGCGCACTCTTATACGATACTCGGCAGACTTTCAGCACACGAAACACAGTACATCCAACGAAAAACCACTACAAATCCCTAAAATAATGTTGAAGTTGTCCCCTGAAGGACTGTATTACAATTCTAGAGACAGATCGAGCATGATAGTTCAAGGATGATGCCATAATAGCTTGGCGCCTATGGGCGCCAAGCTATTCTGGCACCACCCTTGAACTATCACGCTCGATCCATGTCTTGATGTGGTGTGTCGCGGCTGAATGAGTTAAAAGTTATTTTTTTGTTCGTACCTTTCTATTTTTCCCTCCTTTTTTGTGTTGCCTCAGGCAATTTAGTACAGCGAGGTTGTAAGTAGTAATTGGATTTTTCCAAGGTCATGAATATATTCCTGAAAACAAGTTCCCAGTTTTGTCAGTAGTCTTACCGCTTCAGAACAAGCTTTATTATTTAACCTCTTCAACGCTTTCATTACAGAAGGGCGAGGATTGTGTTTTTTAAATTGAAAATTTGGCGTCAAATATGAACAGCCGGGAAAAGTATTTTTGAAGAACTAATCATACTATTTTGTTTCTTTTATTATTATTTTGGAAGATAAATTTTTTTTTTTTAGAAAGAAAACATAGGAATTCTATTTTTACGTTAGATTGTTTTATGTTGGACTTTGGTTTTCCTCCCCCCCCCCGCCCCCCCCCCCCTTCCCCCCTCCCGTCCTTCCGCCACACGTCCGCTCCCACCCCTACCCCCACTCCGCAACCTTATCTCTCCACACCCTCAGTTGGTTTATAATTTAAGTCAATAATTTATGTAAGTGGGTGTTTCGACGTCGTATGAACACCCACCTAGACCACTCACACACATATCATTTTTATTCGAGGCTGGAATGTAACTTGTCAGGCACGATGACCCTCCCACCACCAATTTCCCCCCCCCCCCCTCCTCCCCTTCACCATTGAAACATACCTTCCCACACCACTAACACACGTCATACCAAATGACGAGTCATTGTTAGCACCTTTTCAAATAATCATTTATTGCCTGTGTCACCACAGCAAACATCAGCTGACTTTGTAAGCATTGAACTGATGTCCGAAATTTGCCTCAACACCCATGTGCATGCCGCTGACTGCTTTCACAGGAGGGTTACTTATCCATATATATTGACGAGAAAAAGAAATGCGACATATATTTGGAATCATCGGAAAGACTTTAGTCTTTCCGATGATTCCAAAAATGTCGCATATCTTTTGCGAATTTGATTTCCCCAAAATGTCGCATTTCTTTTGCTCGTCAGTATACATACTCTTTTTGGAGGCGGTCGACGAGTGTGGACTAAACGCAGGCGTGTGGTGATATTTAGATCGCAATCGTAAACCGCTCTACTCAGATATGTATTAATACTGCAGCATTTTGACAGAGCGAATCTTCATGGCGACGTCCTCGCCGTGCCACGTGGGGTACCAAAGATGGCGGGCGTTCCAGAAGTCCATCATCAGTGTGGTACTGTTGTCGGACCAGGGTCTAGAATAGGGGTGGTTCACGTAGCCGCTCCAAAAACCGTTTCCTCCAACGGCCACGTTCATTATCAAATAGAACTGTTAGACGAAAGGTAGTGACATTGTTCAGTACGCAGTGGTTGCCGCCTCCTTCGATTCGCTGCGTTGATTCGCGGAGCGAATCGAAGCGGCTAACCAGTGTGTGATTAGTAATGATGAAAGTACGAGCAATAAAGTCGTCACACGAAGTTGATATTTATCATTGCACACTGGTTATCTCCCTCGATCCGCTATGAATGGATCGCTGCTGCTTGGGCAACCTCGTGCTCTGGGTCTGGCAAACACGGTCTTGCATATAACCTACCTGTGACATAGATCCAGTAGTATAACATGCTATATAGAGCAAGTCTGCCAGACTTTTTTTTTGCCTGAGCAGGTAATGAGTTAGGTTGTGTCCACAACCTGTGCACAGATGGACTTTGAACAGTAAAGAAAAGCAAAAGCATGTGTTTAGTAATTAACCCATTTAGCCCCAACGCCCTGCAGCAGATAGATTGATCATATTAATTCAAGGGTAGTTCCAGATGAGCTTGGCGCCTTCAGGCGCCAAGCTCATCTGGCACTACCCTTGAATTATCACGATCGATCCATCTCATACAACTGGTACATAGTCGTTAGTTAGCATCTCCAAAATTTGGGAAATGCGCCCGTAGGGTCATATGGTTTAAACTGCCGGGGCAGGAGAAATCGCCAAAGAACGGCATGTCATACAGCCTCTGACTTGATTTTAGTTCTTGCAAGAAGACAACCAACAGACGCAACACCGAAAGACATACAAGTAACTTAGGGAAATTCAACATAAATACGCCAGTAACACGATTGCTATTACACCTACTGACCGGTTTGTCAAACGGCGCGTTTCTTCCCCCTTGCGACCAAATGTTCTGTCCATGGAAGCCCCCTTCAGTCCAGAAGCCGCTAGCCGGCGTGTTGAGCACCAGGGTGGTATGGTCATCCACACCGATCCTACAATCAAACCAAAACAAACCGTGTGGAATAGGTGGCAAACGCTACACGACACTTCCGCTGCTGTTGATGTGGGGCACCTTCAATGAGTTAATATATGCACATTTAGTCCTATGATTTTTTTTCTTCTTTTTTTGGCATCCTGTCTCGGAAGACAATGGAGTATATGCGCTTGCTGGGTCAGTCACTGGAGTGACCTCTCCAGGGCGCAAGCCTGGGCAAAGTGTATGGAGATCATGGGGTGCCCAGTCGTCAAGATCCCCCTCTCGGCCTCGCTGATGTATCCAAAGGAATGCAAAGCAGTACGTTTGGCACCAGTTTGGCTGCAGGAGCTGCCAGAACAGTGCGTGAATACAGGCAACTGTCTGCCTTCGGGGCTCCACTCCTGATTTGAAGGGTTTACTCCCCCACATTTGGCCGTTGGATCCAACCTGATCTCCTCCGTCCTCTAGCCGTTGGCTGTCAGAAACAGCTCATCCGCCTAGTGGTGCAATGTGAACACCACCCCCTCACGTGGTTTAGCCCACCAGCTGAGGTGGTTTGCCAGGGTGTGGCGCTTAGAGCCAACACGAGAGAGATTAAGGAGATGGATGAGGACCAGTGATGCCCGTCCGTCCTATGTAGGACGCAGCTGCCGAACAGCAAAGGTGCTACACCTCTATCCAGAGCCCCCCTACACCCCTTAGTACTTACAGATAAGGATATAGACCAATGGCTTTAGTTCAAGGGTGGTGCCAAAATAGCTTGGCGCCAAGCTATTCTGGCACTACCCTTGAACTATTTTAGTCAAACGCATTTCACACACTGGTGTATTCCGAATGATAAGGGTTAAACTAGTGCTACAGGTACAGCCCAGTTAGCATAATGCTTTTGCGCTGGGGGATAAGACTCCAACAACATCCCGGCACTGCGTATGCATTTATATATGAACATGTGACAAATGGTTGTGCGTGTAACAAACGACATTTTTAGTTAAGAAAACCAGACTACAACACAAAATGTGTTCTTTTATTGATTCCTCTATTTAGACATTGTTGTTGGAACACTTACATGTCTCACAGAGTTTCCCTTTCACCAAAATGGTCTAATCTATAGATGATTTTCATGTGTATGTCCAAATACTCCAATAGTATGTCCAGTGTGACAAACATTTTTCTCTACCGAGTGACAGGAAAAAGGTTCTTAGTCATTGTCCTTAGATAAGTACAGATGACTGAAGAACTTTTTGTGTAAAATGTGGTAATCACATGAAGAACTGTGTTTTTGTACTGGTTAGTTCGGGGTTTACCGTCCACAGCACCGCAGTGATAATGGACGGCCCTAGCGGGCCTGGGAATGGAGAAACAGGGACAGCTATTGCTTGTGGAGTACAGTACTAAATGGACGATTCTGATGTGTGAGCCGTGAGGCCCCGAAAATTAAACACGATTACAACAGTTTTGGTTTT